>WEKY01061362.1:849289-871100 GCA_013390045.1 Picathartes gymnocephalus | reverse complement strand
ACCCCCCCACCCTCGAACAATGGGTCCGTTAATTAAAATCAAATCTGCGGTGGAACAGGTTGTGCCGGAGCGCACGAAGCCCCGTGGGACCGGAGAGGCTGCCCCGCTGCGGGAGGGGTGCTGCCCACAGTGCCCGGGATGCCTCCCAAGCCCCCGGGCACTTCCGAAAGCCCTTCCCAGGCAGCCGGGCTGCGGGGCCAGGGCCAAGTTCCAGGGTCACCTCCAGGCTCAGGCTGGGGACAGGGATGTGCTGTGCTGTCCCATGAGGTACCGGGGATGTGCGGGACCCAGAGCGGTCCCAGACTGCCCAGAGCAGCCTGGATTAAGCAGGACAGGAGATGTGGGGTCCCTGCAGAAGCCAGGGCTGCAGCACATGCCCAGGTGGGAGCTCAGAGCCTGCTGACAATTTGGTATCCTGCCAGCATGTCCCATCCACCCTGCAAGGCCCAGAGTGGCAGCTGTGCCACGTCCTGCTGCCAAACCCTGTGCCACGCACCCTTCTTATCTCTAGGTGGAGGGAGGATTGGCCAAAACCTCCCCACAGCCAGGGCAGGGACTGGGGACAGCCTGGGGGCCTGGGGAGGTAACAGCCCAGGAGCTGGTTCTGGTACCTGCACGGTGACAGGGTTGGAATCAGAGCAAGCCCCAGGTTCACTGTGATGTACCCCCAGGGGGGATGCAGCCCATCCTGGGGGCCCTGGACCCTTGGCTCCCCACCAGCCTCCTCCAACACCACCAAGGTCCCCTGGCTCCTCCTGCCATTACCTGCATGGCTGCTGGCACGGGGACCAGGTGTCCCCACGGGTCCCCAGGCCCTGGGTCAGGCTGCCCTCTCCATCAGCACAGGGAGGCAAACAGCAGTGACAGGGGACAGGCACAACCTGCCAGTGACCTGAGCAAAGCCTGGTGCTCGGTGTCCCCCCGGTGAGCAGCAGAGCTTGGTGTTCCCCATTTGGGGCCAGGGAGCCCCTATTTATAGCAGCACCTTCCCCCCCGTGCTCCCAGCCCCAGGGAACACCGGTATTGTGGGGATTTGGCACCTTCACGGCGTTTGTGTTTCACTAACCGAGCAGAACCACAAAAACCAAACCCACAGCCAAAGTGACTTTAGTGCTGACAAAAAAAACACCCCAGGAAAGCAGCTGGGACAGTGCAGGTCTGGAAAAGGGGTTCAGCTTCACAGAGACACCCTGGAACTGGCAACTCCTCAACAGCCACCCAGGATGCTCCATAAAGGGTCCTGGCTGCTGGTTTGTCACACAGTGCCCCGAAGTGCGTTGTCCCCTGCCTGGAAGGTGGGACCCTGCTGTCCCAGCTGTTACCAGGTGGGCTCAGGAGGAGCCAGCCCCAGGAGTCCTGGCTCCATCCCACCCTCCTTGCTTGAGCAGGAGGAGGTTGCAAAGACACAAAAATAGCAAATCCCATTTCATTTTGGGTGACACCATCCAGAGAAATGCCAGGAACCTCACGCCAAGGGACAGCCTGTCCCTGTTTAGCCCTCATGACACCTGAAGGTGCAGGGAGCTGTGGGATGGGATACAGACATGGGACAGCACCGTGTCCACCCCGAATTGGTGCCGAAAGCAGGACCCCCTGGAGGGAGGGTAGGTGGGCTGGGTGGGAGCGGGGGAAGCACAGGGAGCCGGGGGTCGCGGCAGCGCGGGCGCCTTTACCTCGAGGATGTGCGGGCTCAGAATCCACATGGGTGCCAGCGCAGGCTGGGAAGAGCCGTCCCTGTGGCACTCGGCGCGGTGTCTGAGGGGGACATGGCCCCAGGCGAGGTGTCCCAGCACGGGCGGGGAGCGCGGCCGGCAGCACCGCGCCCGGCTCAGCGCCGGCTCCGCGGCGGCAGCACGGCCGGGCGGAGCCGCATCGGCCCTCGGTGGGCACCAGCGGAGTGGGGACAGGGATGAGAATGGGGCACCCTGAGTGGCTCCGGGGGCAGCAGAGGGACGAAGCCAGCGGCGGCTGTGTGGGGTGTATGAGGTGGATGCCGGCAGTGAGTGTCAGGGCTCAGCCAGAGCCTCCTTTGCCCATTATATCCAATTCCTTCCTTATTTACCTGAACAAACAAGCAGCGCTTACCTCAGCCGAGGTGTTTGAACAGCCCGGGCCGGGTTAACCCTTGGCAGGTGCGTCCAGGTCAGGATCAGACCAGACCGGGCCTTGGGAGGGGAGTGGGGCAAATCTGGGCACTGTTAACCCCTTCCCACCCTCTCACGGGATGAGACAGAGACAGGGACAGAGACAGACACCTGGCTCCTCCTGGAGTCAGACGTGCAGCAGACAGTCCTGTCAGGTGTGTGAGAGTCCTGTCAGATGTGTGAGAGTCCATGGCATGACATCACTGCCAGAGCAGGCTGGGCCATGCTGGGGCCAGGAGCATCCCTGAGGGATACCCCAGGAGCATCCCTGACCCAAACCCCAGAACCATCCCCTGCCCAAGTGCTGCGGCCAGGGACGGAGCCTGTCAGTGAGGGTGCACAGAGCTGTTGGGGCTGAAAGGAGCCCCTGACAGCACCCAAACCCTCCCACCCCAGGGGCACAGCGCTGTCCCCTGCCCAGGGGTCCGTGACTGCAGGATGGGGCACGGGGGCACGGCCGGAACGTGCTGCACTCCAGGCCCAGGTTGTCTCCACCGGCATAAGCAGGAAAAAGCAGTTCTGAGCAAGACAGACACTGAGCTGGTATTTATTGTCTTTTTTTTAGCACGTGAAGCAGGCAGGGCAGTTCAGGCAGTTCTCCTGTGCACGTAGCTCTGCCAAAACCAAACTCCCCCATGGCCTAAAAACGCACGTCAGACCAAACGCCGCCACAAACACCCACGGGCCGGCCCCACGTCACCACATCCCGGCAGGCACGTGGCCTGTCCCCAGCCCGGTGGCAGAGCTGGCATCCCTCGCTGCCCTGAGCCGGGGCAGGCACAGCCGATAAGCCGTCCATCGGAAATGTTTGCCATGAGGAAATTAAACCCCGGAGGAAGGAGACCCCAGTGCGAGCACAGGGAAAGGGTTTCGCTGCTATCGGCAGCGCCAGGAGTTTCTGCCTCCCTTTGAAACGCCTCAATGTTATCTTATCGTGGGGAAAGCTCCCCCTGGATCAGGACTCCCGTGTCCCAGGGGAGTTCTTTTCCCCTGTTTTGGAAAACATGGCTGGGCCTGGAACGCGTGGCAGTGGGTGTGGGGGGACCCCAGGTCAAGCAGCTGTGTTGGGAAGCCGCCAGCCCCTGCCTGGGCTTTGCCAGGGGTTGGGCATGTGCGACTGGGATGTGGCACAGCCAGGAGGGGATTCAGGCCACCCAGTGCCCTCCCAGTGCTCCTGGCAGCCACAGCAGAGCTCCCTGGCCCACTCGGAGCATCCACTGCTTTGGACAAGGCTCCAAATGCACCCAAAGCTGCTCCCGTGTCACACCTCAGGATCCCCTGAGGGCACCCAGAGCAGCAGCATCCCAGCACAACCCTGCTGCTGCAGCCCTTCAAGGATGGATCCATTCCCCACAGCACGGAAACACGGGTGTCTCCACTGTGGAAAGCAAAGATGCAGAGTGAAGTCACGTGTAAACTCGACACCAGCCTGGCACCAGCCGTGCTGGGAAAGCACCGTGGCCATCCCGCCCTTCCTGTGGCTGCACCGCTCCTGCTCCAGAGCCGGGCTGTGGTCTGGGGGATGTCTGCTGAGCAGGGTATGGTTTGCACAGGCTGTGTAAGCTGGTTCTGCGGTGACACCAGCTCCAGGTCACCTGTGTTTATTTGGCTTCTTTACAACTTTTCACCAGAGCAAACACCACACCAGAGCACCAGAAGGAGTCTGAAGCAAAGTGGAAGAGAGCAGGACTGGGGACACTGGACAATGTCAGGTGTCACCAAGCAGTGGGGAGTCCTCAGGCCCAGATCCAGAGCATCCCAGACCCGGGTCATCCTGGGCTGTCTGGGAAGCTGTTGCCAAACTCACACCTCGGTCTGAAAGAGCTTTACCTACTTCTCTTATCGGTAGCAGCGGGATCTCGATAATGGAAAGAGATTAAAGGGAAAAACATTTGCTTTTCTGGGCTCAGGGAGAGCTGGGCAGTGCAGCATAGTGCTGAGAAACTGGGTGAAAGGCCCCAAAATGACACCTCTGCTTCCCTCCCAGAGGGCTCAGGGGCTGCAGCCACCCAGTGTCACCAGTTTCTATGGGCCCCAGCTGTGCCGGGCTCCGGCCGTGCCGGGCTCTCCCCGACACCTTTCGCAATCGCAGCTCGGCACAGCTCTGCTTGCACATGCAAACCAGGAAAAGGAGAGATTGCAACACCTGAGGAACAACAAAAGAGGGAAATGAAGTCTGACTTTTCTACCCTGTGTGCGCAGTTTTCGGTGCTTTTTCCTTGTCCTCCCTGTTAACCCATCAGCTCCGATTCCGGTGTCTTTAGCCACTGCTGAAACTTCAGTGCTTGGGAACGCGGCCGGAGGGGAGACATGGAGAAATGGCTCATGAATCAGCCTGGAAGAATCTCTGCCCACCTGCCTGCAGCTAATCTCTGGCTGCATCACAAGAATAATAGATAAGCAGCCATGTCACATATAATAAAACTATTGAAGGCCCTTGATGTCACTGCACAAACCACAGAGAGCATGGAGCCCGACCTGTCCCCACACGCAGCTGTGTTTCCTGGTCCCCTGCAGTGGTGGGGCTTCCTCTGCTCCAGCACCTGCACAGCTTTTGGGACAGTGGTGGCCCCTGAGCAGAGCTGGGGTCCCTCCAAGAGACCTCATCCTGCACCCCATGTCTGTGCCTCAGGGCGATGATGGGACATGATGAATCCCTGCTCTCAGGCTGCAGGGTGGGTGCTCTGAGGCTTTTTTGCAGCCCAAGGAGACTAGAAATTGTTGAAATGGTTGAAGTGCCTTTAATGCATTCCCCCCATGCCTTGGAGGGGTCCTGGGAAGGGAGAAGGTCCCTCCAGCAGAGCCCAAAGTTACCCAGAGGGTCAGGGAGTACACGTGCAGGAACCCACAGGTGTGCACAGAGGGCCTGGTGCTTTTTGTGGTGCAATGACCCTGTGCAGATCTACCTGGGAGAGAGTCCAGAGCTCCCGAACTGCTGGGATCGCTCCAGAGCCCAGACCACCGGAATCCCCTCTGACTCCTCCTCATCCCAGCCAGACCTACCCACTTCCCGTGCAGCCCCAGGGCAAGCGGGGCCGCTCCTCTTTATTCTCTTTATTACCTCCCCGGCTCCCCCATCTCCCAGCTGCTGCCATAAACGCCGTTTACGGGGCCGCGTGTGTGCTCGGGGCAAACAGCTGCGTTATTGCCGTGGCACCCGCCCGCGGCCCACCCTGATAGAGGAGCCGGGGCTCCCGGCCCTGCTCGGGCACTCCATCCCTGCTGTCACACTCGGTCCCCACTCCTGCACTCAATCCCCACTCCAGCACTTGATCTCTGCTCCAACACTCGGTCCCCACTCGAACCCTGCTCCAGCTCCAGCTCCTGGTCGCTGTTCCCACACTCCATCACCCTGCATGAGGTGGCTCCCGGTTGCTCCCGTGCACTGCCAGGGGACCAGGGTGTCACCTGCGTCCCAGGGCAACCCTCGAGGGTGCGAAGGGGGTATTGGAGAAGTTGGCTGCATCCAGCAGCGCAGGGGTGGGTGTCTGCTCCACACTGGTGGCACGGGGCTTCCAGGTGCCATCCCTTTGCCTGGCACAGAGACCTTGGTGGTCACCTGGCACCAATCAAAGGCTGCATTGCACCTGTGGTGGCAGGAGGTGACAGGGTCTGTCTCTGAGGTGTCACAGTCCTGCTTCTGCAGCCCAGCCATGCCTGCGAGGGCAGCTGGGGAAGGACAAGCTGGGGGAGGCAGATGAGGACACCAGGGTGAGCCCAGTCCCTGGACCACCAGCTCCCCACCAATGCCACCCTGGTTCCCCCCAGCACCCCCAGGTTCTGTGGCACCCCGGGTGACACAGGAGAACTCGTGGGACACCCAGCCAGGCAGGGAGCAGCGGATCCACCGCCGTGTTTGCTGTTCCCTTCCCAAAGCCCTGCTCTTTTCTTCCTCCGGTGGCATTAAACTCCTGCTTTTGTCTCTTGGGATTAAAAGCCTGGAAATGGCTGCGGGTCGCCCGGCGGTGCCAGGAAGAGAGGGCTCAGGGCGGCGTGGGCACACCCCACTCCCCGCGGGCGAGGAAACGCCACGGCTCCCCCTGCACCGCCACCGGAGATTTGGGGTGCAGAGGAGGGGAAGGATCCTGGTCTGGGCTCTCCATGCAGCTGCTGCATCAGCACACGAACCCCAAATCCCATCCAGAACGAGAGAACCCCCCAAAATAACCCACACAGGCACTGTACTCTTGTTTTGTCACTGTCACCTGCTCATCCCACCGGCACACGGGGCAGCAGGGCAAGGGGCTCAGCACCCCCTGCCCGTGCCGGGGGCCGGGGCCGCTCGGCAGCAGCAGTTCCCAGGCACACACGGGCAGCCAGGTGAGACGGGCCGGGCCCGGTGCCAGCAGACGGGATGTTGTCTTTTCACACAGCCCCGGTGCGGGGCCGAGCGGCAGCGGAACCCTCCGCGGCTTTGGTTCCCACACTGGGTGCCATTGAGAAATGCAAATTCTTTCTTCTGCTGTCGCTTCTCCCCACATGCAAAACGATCCCCGGGCAAAACGGCCCCACGGAGCGACAGCCCGGAGAGCGTGGGAGCGCTGGGCAGGGAACACCCCGGGTGGGAGAGAGTGGAACGGGCAGCTCTGAGGGTCAGGGCAGCACACGGTGCCCCCGGAGCAGGGGAGGCTCTTGGTGATTTTCCGTTGGGTCCTGCACCGGCCATCCCAGGAGAACTGCAGAAGGTTCTGCCCCAGGGGCCAAACCCCTAAAAGTAACCCCAAACCCCACACTCTGCCTGGTCTCAGCTCAGAGAGCTGGTGGGGCTGGAGGGCGAGGGGCAGGAGGGGGTCAGCAGGGACCAGAGTCACCCCTCTCCCATGGCTCCTGACCCACTGAGCCAGGTTTGCAGGGCCAGGGGAGCAGAGGGAGGAGGGCTCCCCTGTGCACAGAGGGCGGGGACCCCACATCCCGCAGCCCTCCGTGGGGCCGGGGGTCTGCGGTGCAGGAGGGGGCCGGGACACGGAGCTGCCCGCCGAGCGAGCCGTGACTCATCTGTGACTCACCGAGCTCCGAAGGA
Source organism: Picathartes gymnocephalus (assembly GCA_013390045.1). Taxonomy (NCBI): domain Eukaryota; kingdom Metazoa; phylum Chordata; class Aves; order Passeriformes; family Picathartidae; genus Picathartes; species Picathartes gymnocephalus. The sequence goes on along the minus strand of WEKY01061362.1, from coordinate 863,936 downwards.
AACGTGTCGCTCCCGTGAGCATCGCCCGGGTCTGGCACCTTGTCCTGGGGGCTCAGCAAGGAGCCAGGACTTGGGGAGTCATGTAGGGAAAATGGAGTGTGGGAGGGGAGCAGGACCCCAAATGAGGTCCCGTGGCCCGTCTTCCCCAATGTGCAGTCACTGGGTTGGCCACAGAGCTTGGAGGAATTTACTTTTCCCTGGCAAACACCCGCTCCTGGGGGCAGCTCCTGGGCATCCCCAGCTTTGCCAGCCTTCCTGACACCAACACCGTGAGGAGCTGCCATTCCCGGAGCCACGTCTGGGAAGGAGGGAGCTGTGACAGACACCCCGAGCTGGGCAGGGGGGCCCCAGCACCTGTAAAAGCCTTGCTGGACAAAGGCAGCATTCCTTGTGGCATCCCTGGTTTCACAGGGCAGGACATTAAAGCAGAAAGCGATTAATGCTCTGCGAGGGAGCAGAGAGACAGAGCTCTGGCCCTGGTGTGGGACATGACCCGAAATGACTCCATGTTCCCCTCAAAGAGCTGTCCCGGCCCCAAGCTTGGCTCTTCCCGTCCCAACTGTCCCCATCCCAGTGCTGGCTCAGGCACCAGCAGAGCAAGGACATCACTTCTCTCCTCAGCAGTGGATTTTGAGCGCAGCAAAATGTTTGTTCTGTCAACACGTGCCTAATCCCCAACCAAAAGCCGATGAAAACGCCATGGGGGGAAGGATGGGAATGAGCTGCCCTTTGAGACAAAGCCCCGGTGGTGACAGCCACAGCCCCAGTGCGGGGGAATGGGGATCCTCCTCTGGTCCTGGGGTACCCTGTACCACGCAGGGCAGGGGAAAGGCTCTCTGTGGGGCAGGGGCGGCCTCCAGCTGCAGCCTGGCCCTGCCACAAATCCGAGCAGATTCCCGAGCTCCATGGAGGAGGTGCAGAAAATATCCTTCCTCTGCAGGGATTGCCCAGCCTCAGTGACCAGTCCTGGCTCCTTTCCCCCTCAAAATGCAGCCAGAAGGTGCAGGCAACACACAGCAGTGTCCCTACACCAGCCTAGGACTGTCTGTCCCTGCTGACCCAGCACCTGCTGTGACACCATCAACAGGCTCACGAACGTCACAAATGGGCTCACCTGAGGATTAGCGTTTCCAGATGACCCATAAAACCTTTTACTTTGTGGGATGAAACAACACTTTGTCCTGCGAGGCTCGTTTCCAGCCTGGCTGGGGCTGGGCTGAGCAAGCAGAGGTGCCCCACTGCCCACCCCAGGGTGGTCCCACCAGGGACCCACTCCCAGCACCCAGAGGCACTGGCCCTGCACCCTTCACCCGCAAGAAAAAAAATAGGGAAAAATGAAGGTACATTTAGCAGTTTCCATTTGTTTGCTCTTTAAATAATTGTTTCCTTATCGCTATTGATTTAGATCCCTTTAAAATTCTGACAAACCTGCTTCTCAGGCACCCTCAGCTGCTTCCTCCCAGCCTGCTCCCCCTGGGCAAGGCAGAGCAGCCAGGCTCATCCCAAGGAGAGTTCCGTGCTTGGGGAGGCACCTGCAGGGTGTTGAGCCCCCACTCACCCCCTCCTTCCCAAGATGGACAAACCAGGCTGCTCCAAAGCTGTTTGTCCTCTCCCCATGCCACTGCAGAGCAGACACAGGGGCTTTGGGGCTGCTGCCAAGCTCGGGGGGCTGGGGGGGGGGCACCCCAAAGGGCACAGTGGCCACGACTGCCCAACCTGCTCCGTGCAGCATCCAGCTCCGGCCATGAAAAACCCCAGTTAGGGCAGCACAGTGACTGTTGAGGTGGGGGCAGGACAGGAAGGGTTCAAGTGTCCCTCAAGCACAGCCAGGATGTTCCTGTGGCCTCGTTGAGGACAGGGACCCTCTCTGCAGCCCAATGCAGCAGTGTCAGTCCTCAGGTGCCTCTCGCTGGCACCTACCAGAGGGTTCATGGCCCTGCTGGGCTCACAGGGGTCCAAGGGGCTCATCCTAGGTTCCCCCCAATGCCATCCTGGGTCTGGGGCTTCACTGCCCCAGGCTGACATCACAGCCCAGCCTGCAGCTGTCAATTAATTGAGGAAACCCTGCCACAGTAAACAGCGAGGAGGGAAAATGAAGATTAGATAAGGAATGTGAGTTCTTGCTGTGTTTCCCCTTGGATGCCAGTGCTGCACAGACCCTGCTGAGCCCAGCTGCTCCACACCAGCACTGCAGAGAGCTCAGCCCCAGTACAGGCTGAAAGCCCCATCCTGCAGGATGGCTTTCCTAGAAAAGGGCCTGGAAAAAGGGCCTTACCCCAGCCCCAAGGTTTGGGGGTCCCTCCCACAGAGCTGTGGACCACCCTGGGGCCAGAGCAGAGCAGCCAGACCCCTTTTTGTCCCCAACACACATCACACTTCAAACTGGGACACAACATGTGCCTCCTGGTGTGGAGACCCTTCCTCTTTCCCAAGCCAGAGGGTTGTGCCCATGCTGTCCCTGCCCAGCAGCTCTTGCCTGGCTCTGCAGCACTGCCCCAGTCCCACAGTGACATGTGCCATGTGCCACCCCACTGCCAGCCAAGCCTGTCCAGGACAGCAGCTGCTCCGGGAGGTGGGGGGGACACGGCTCTTGCCTGCCCAGCTGCTGTCACCAGCAGGACCCAAAGCCTGGAAAAGTCACATCCAGCAGCTCCAAAGGGTTTTGTGGACAAGGAACAACCTCAGCTCCCTCTGCTGGCACCTGCCCCAGGCTGGGCCCGTGGCCAGCAAACCCTGTTCCAACACCTTGGCTGGGAGCCTCAGGGTCCAGCTCACCCCCCTGCCCAGCCCCTGTTCCCAACACCTTCCCCTGGCAGCACTTGGAGCCGTGATTCCCGCTGTGTCCCCACTCCTGGCATGGCTGAGCCACCTCACAGGTCACTGCACCGCTCACCCTGAGTGTAAAGTGGTGAAAACCAAACTTTTCTCTCTGCACTTTAAGTTTCTACAAAGGCATCACTCCTGCAGGGAAGAGATAACCAAAATATGGGAATAGGATGAGAGAAGAGGCAGCTCTGGAGCCAGCCCAGCTGCAGCTGCTCCGCAGAGCCGAGCCTGCAGCGTTCCATGGGGCAAACAGGGCTGGTCCGTGCCCACGTGTGCCATCTGCCTCCCTGCTGGGCTCCGCTGAGAGCTTTTACTACTCGGCTGTTTTATCAATGGGGTAGGAAACGTTTGAGATTAGATTTCCTTAAATAATTCCTGTGTAACTAGGAATTTTCCAACGAACACACGGGCAGAGAGTGCAGGTTGTGGAGAGCTTCCAGAAAGAGCCCAAGTTCCCCCTGATCCTGCTCCTTCCCCATGGATCCCTGGTAGCATCCCACCCCCAGCCTGGCCTCATTTCCCCCTTGGTCCATTAACATTCTCCTGTGCATCCCAAGGGCTCTGCAGAGATGGACGAGCAGAGTGTTGCACACCACGCGCTGCTGCCGCAGGATTAGTGGATGTAGCAGGTAGAGGAGGAAAAAATCAACAAAAATCACAAAAATCCTCTCTGCCACTGTTCCAGGTGTTGCTTCTGGATGGGCAGGTGCCCACTAGAGCCCTCGAGGTCACGTCTGCAGGTATGAGGACATGTAGTGGTGCTGGGGAGGTTTTGGAGTAATCCTGCTCTTCCCTCCAGCCCAAGGGGCCTGAGACAAGGCACAGGGCATGGGCATGAGCAGTCCTGGGTGCTGAGCACATCCTCATCCCTGTAATCCATCACAAAAAGCTGGGAACACCCTCCTTCCAACTGCCATTGCTTTGAGAACTAAAATAACCTGCATAAAACCAGAATTAATTCTGCAGCTTTTAATGGACGATGATCTGGTTCCCCTAAAAAAATAAACAAGCAGCAAAAGCAGCACCCAAGCAGCTCCCAGGTGCCTGCAGCGGCTGCTTGCCTTGGCCTCCTGCCTGCCCACCCAGCTCCGCGTCCGAGATCGCGGGATGACCTCCACCACGGCAATCCCGACGGTTATTTGCCTGCTCAGGAGATACCACTAAAGGTGTGATGGGATTGTCCTGTGCTGGCAACCTCTGACAGGTTGCAACCCTAAAGATAAACAGATTCTTTCGAGCAAATAAGGAGTAAATGCAAAGCTGGGCAGTGAGCAGGGCGGGCGATCCTCCCCTGCCCAAACACAGCAGCCTCGGGACACCCGTGAGCACCCCGAGCTTGAGGGGTGCGTTCTGCTCAGGGCACAAAATAAACACCCCCAGGCACAGGTAGCAGGATGTCTGTTCCCAGTCAGGCTTTCAGTCAAGCTTAACCGGCACATGAAAGCTCCAGGCATTTATTCAAATGATAAAAGTAAAGCCAGCACACACAGAGTGAGGTTTCTCGTGGGGATTAGTAACAAACTCCCAGGTAAGCAAAGGAATGGGCTCAGCTGAGCTTCTCCATGGCGCAGTTTATCCAGGTAATGCTTGGGCTGGGTGTCCTGAGCAGCAAGGCCTCACCTGGGAACTCAGATCCACCTAGGACAACTGTGCAGGTGCCCAGCGAAGTGAGACCTTCACGTGCCCCCATCCCGATACATAGCACCAGCTATTTCCTCAGGGATTGTGAGAAAATAAAAACCAAACCAATCTTCTTCCTTTCAAACTCCCACTCCTGCCTCCCTGAGCGACTCAGGAGATGGAAGGTCTGATCCCTCAGGACCGGGCTGTTTGACGTGTGAAGCATCACTCCATCCTGCAGCAGGCTCTGAGGGAAGGGCTGGGATGGATGAGCCACACATGGAGCACCTGGGGACACAGCTGTGGCATTGCTTCCTGCTGGTGCCCCTCGTATGGAGATTGCTGAGATCATCCCACTCCTCCGCAGGAATTTTCACGGAGAAGTGACTTGACCTTGTCACAAGTCCCCTCCCTCCCCCTGCCTCACAACCATTCCCCATGGCCTCTCCCCACCCTCACTCCCACCCAGGGGCTCAACAGGTGGTTTGATAACCTCAATATGCACTGAACTGGATCTGGTTTCACAGCAATTTGGACTAAATTAAGGCTAGAGCTGGGTTTAAGGGTGTTGTGCCTGAGTGCCTGGAAATACTCTGGGGATGGAGCAAACCGGGTAAATTTAACTACAAGGTGACAGGCTCAGAAGTATTGCAGCTTCAATAAAACTCTCAACAGCTACAGAGCTTTTTTTTTTTTTTTTTTTCTGTGTTAATTTAATCATACAAATATTCATTTATACATTAAGGAAAAAGCTTCCTTTATTTTCACCCCCAATGTGCTATCATGACTTCTCCCAGACTCAGAGAGGCAACACACCATCCCGTGCTACGCATGCACTGCCCCGGCAAGCACAGACAGGCTGGGAACCACCCACGCACTCACACACGGAAAAAATTAAACACAACAGAAACCCAGACGTGGGACAGCGTGCATTTCCCACCCACACCACTGCTCTCCGACTGCACGGCTCTGCCCCAGCTCCCAAACCTTGGCGGGGTTAAAATCCAACACTCCTGAAGTGTGGGCAGAAGATTCCCACTCTCTCACCCCCTCCCATGGCACTGCCACTTCGGGGCCAGTCCCAGGGACATCCTGCTCCAGTTTGCCAGGGCTGGGAGGTGACATTGCTTGAGCTGTGATAGTGACAGGGTGCCAGTGGCTCTCGCTTGCCACAGGGACCCACTTAGAGGCCATCAGAGATGTTCTACATTACCCTTTTCCTTATGGGAGCTGATAGCAACTGCAGTGTCACGAGGACACCTGGCCAGAGCTTTGCCAAATTCATCTCAAATCTCCCCATTAAAAGCTGGACACCTGAAGCAGAAGCAACCTGAGGGCCAGCTGCACCATGAAGCTCCATGGAATCAGGAGATAAAACCACCTTTGGCCTCAGTGAAACAGTTTTTACTTGAGGAAAAACACAAACATACAGCAACTCCTGTTTCAAACATCCTTCCAGTGCCACAGCAGGGGCCACACAAGCCTGGCCCCAAAGAGCCAGCGCTCTGTGGATCCCTCAGCTGCATGGGCAGAGCAGGATGTGAGCAGCAAGAGCTGCAGATCTCAGAGCTCTGCCTTTCCTCTCACCCTGGAACGTGCGACTCCTGTCACCGGGACACCACGGACTGCAAATGCGTGTGCCTTCAGAGTGGGAAAGCACGTGGCTACTTGGGGCGCATGCAGATTTTGATTTTTCAAGACAAGGGAAATAAATTCAGCCCTAGGAGGAGCACAGGAACACGAGTGTGGCAGCCAGGGGACACGGGAGGAGCACACGTGCCTGGGAGCAGAAAGCCAGCATGGAGGTATCCGAGTGCAAGGGTGTCCCAGGTGTCTCTGCTGATGCCAGGCAAAGGTCACAGCATGAGATCTAACTCTCAGATTCAGACCTTGATTTCCCCTCCCTTCCACTATGCAGCTGACACAAGGAGCTAATAAAGATAAGGAATCACCTCGTCACTTGGACCAAGAGCTGTCTCCAGGGGTTCAGTGCCCTTGGAAGGGGAGCAGCGGTGCTGCAGGTGTGATGATCATACCCTCAGAGGGGCTTGTGAGCCACCTGTGAGGAAAGGAGGAAATGAGGAAAGATTCCACCTGCCCACACCACTCTGGGGCTGCAGATCACCCCCCAGATCAATGCTCAGAACTAATCCAAGGCAAGATGTTGTCACAGGACAAGAACCAAACCTTCCAAGAAGCAGCACCTTCAGCAGGTTCACTCCACTACAAACACTCCCCCAGATCCAAGGCACAGCCAGGTGCTCACCAGACTTCAAGTGTAAGTGTCAGGCAGTTTAAATCCTGCAGAGCCACTTCTATGCAGGTAGTTTCTGATCTTACACTTGCTTCTCCCAGCTAACAGATTTCTGAAGGGAGATTTCAGCTAATGGTGATCTGTAACAACTGAACCTCTGAAATACAAACAAAATCCATTGCCCAATCCTTCTTCTCTGGGACACAAGGAACTCCCACTGTCCCCACAAGGTCCATCCATATGCACTCAGGTACCAGTCCTTGGTAGCTGCAGCGAAGGATTCCCCCATTCAAAACCAGCCACAAAAACAGAAGCAGCCAAGAGCAGTGAGGGCAAAGCCATGCAGGGTGCAGCTCTGACACAGGGAAAAGCCTTCACTGGAAAGATCTGGAAGAAGGGAAGGGGAGCTTTGCATATTCCTGTATCTTTGGCAGATGGCTGTTCCAGCCTGGTTCGTTTGGGCAGGACGGTGCTGCCAGGCTCACTCCCCTCTGTTTGCGGGGACAGCACTCCAGAATAAATTCACCACAGCACCTGAGACCAAGCTGCATCCCCTCACACTGTACTTCCTGGTCCAGAACGGGAGGAAAACACGCTGGAGCAACAGCAGAGCAGCCCAAATCTTTTGCAATCCCTCCCCTAACACGAGCTCTGAGAGCCCACTCGGAGCCTCAGCGCAGCCCCGAGCTCAGACGATGAAGGCAGAAGAAGAGGAGGTGACAGTGGGACCCAGCTGGTGGTGCCAACTCCTGTTCTGTGCTCCAGAATCCGTGGATCAGCCTCTAACCTACACCTCAGCACAGGAGAAACAAATGCAAACTTATGCTCTGAAAGAGAGAGAGGAGACTCCAAATGAAAAGGACAGGATGTCTGTGAAGCTTTGCAACTACCAGCAGGTGAATTACAGCTACAGAGATTCCCCTTGGCACACAGATCCAGGCACAGCTACTGCACACGAGAGTGAACAAAAAGGGATTTTAAATTGCTAACCACACAGGACAGCTCAGGAACTTGAATAAATCAGTTTCTTATTAACATGGGTGTGTATTTGTGTACTTCATGTACAGGGGGGAAGGGAGATGAGCCCTCCATGTTATCCCAGAAGTCCCAGTCTCCCTCTCCAACTCTGATACCGAGACCTAGCCATAGCATGGTTCCCAACAACACGCAGGACAACTTAACAGCAACACCCAAACCAAAAGGAAAAGAAGAAATAAAAGACTAAAAAGTCGGTAACTAAAACCAGCAGATGCTATTAAAAACGCAGTGCTGGGTGCAGACCCAACCTGGCATTAAAAAAGCCTGACAGAAGCAGTCCCTGCACAAACCCCAGCGGGTGCTGAGCCAGCCCCGTTCGGCAGCAAACCAGGACATTCTGGGAAAATGCACGCTGTCCCTTAGGAAAAAAAACCAAAAAAAAAAGAACAAGAAACAAACAGAAATTAAACATTTGCTCAAACTACAACCGCTCTGTAGGCAAAATATTCTTTTTTAAAGATGGCTTTTAAGTTTTCATTTTTAAACTTCTTTTTAAGCTACCTAATTACATGTGAAGATGATTTCTAAAAACCCATAGTGTTGGTGTCTCTTCTTCCTCATAGCATTTACACCACTCTGAAATCCAGCAGTCACACATGCATACTCAGGTTTTGGATTTTCCTCTGGAAACAGCTAGTCTTAAGTTACTGGGCTTTTGTTTTTTCTTCTTTTCCAGAACACGAAGGCAGAGAAGGGGGGTCCACGCTGTGTCTGTCTGCCACATGAATCCCCCTCCCTTCCCCCAAAAGTCTGCTTTTTCTTAAATTCTCCTCTTGTCGATACCCGTTTTGTGTTTTTGTGTTTTAAGACTGTCCGAAGTGATAAGGACCGTGGAAACCCTGAAAGAAAGTTGGAGACATAATCAATTTTCAACAAGCAAGAAACAAAACGCTCAGTGCTCAGCTCCAAAGAACGCCCAGCCCAGCCCAGGGCTTCCCACCAACCCCACTGTGGCTCCAAGGTCACTCCTAAACCACACGTTCCAGGGTTGGTTTTCCCAGAGAGGGCAGATGCCACCACTTACCTCTGCCAGGTGTTTTTTAGGCCAAGGCCACAAAATAACTTGTGTTTTCTACACAATTCCCTGTAGATGCTGCAACACCTGCAGGCCCAGCCCCAGAAGCCTCCCCAGTCTGTCCCAGAGACATTGGGCTGTAACTGGGTAAGAGGCTAAGTCAGAAAAAAAACTAAGAAAAAAAAAAGAAATCCACGTCTCCACGAGTGCCATTCATGCCCTCTCAAGGTGACAAATTTGCCTCCTGTGTAATCAACCAGAGCATTTACCAAAACCCCCAAAATGCTTCCTACAGAATCCATTTCCCTCCTATACATCCTGAAGTGAGTCATTTAAATGTCAGATCTAGTCACAGGTCTCGAATTAACAGGAACTCCTTTTGTAACTTCTATTGTCTGGATCAGCTATCTGGGGTTTCATCAGGAAGCAGAAGACAGACCAAGAGGCAGCAAGAGATGCCCCAGCTCACAGGGAGATGAAGTTTGTCAGTGATGAAGGTACAACCCCCACACAAACCCAGACACACACTGAGGTCAGGAGGGAGACGAGGGAGAAAAACTTGTTATATCTCATGGCAGAGGTAGAAGACCATTATGCAAATGCTTGTAAACACAGTCCAGCTCTTCCCAGCACACTCTGGGTAAGGCAGTAAGAGCCAAAACCATTCCTGCTTGGGATGAACGGGAAGCTCTGACCTCAGTTTTCACCACTCTGCCTTTAACAGGGCAAATTTCCTAGGAAATACCATTTCCTGCTTGTTCTACAACTTCCAAACCCCCTCACTGCAGGAGCCAGGGCCATGGAGCCATGAGTAGGAACACAGATTGTGTAAAGAACCAACATCACTGGCAAACCCCAGGCTGAAGAGCTCTGTGGCATATCTGACTAGGAAGGAAGTGCCATGAACAGTCTGTAATCTTGCTACAGCTGGAGAGAAAAAGTTCATTCTTGGGGATATAATCAGGTGGTAAATACAAGCAAATGGCAAAGTGAAGCGGCTCTCAGCAGCTCTCAGAATTCAACCAAGAGGAGGATCAGCAGACAATTAACCAGGACATCTCCTGAACTGCGTGGGAAGTATGAAAGACTGGGAACATGGAAATTGCTGTTTGCAGACAGAAATACACGCAAGTGATGGAAAAACAAACACGCTTCTACCCCAGGAATATGCTGCAGTGCCAGTTTGTAAAGCTTTTCGAAAGAGAACAGCCAGCAGATTCCAGCACGACAGTTCACCTCAGGAAGGAGATGCTCCCATCGAAATCCAGAGACTGAGATATCCAACATTTCCAAAAATACACTCACTGAAACAGGGGGAAGAGGAGAAGCAGCAGAGAAACATTAAGATGGTGTGAGCAGGTGCACAAAAAAAGGACACAGAGTAAAAGCAATGTATAAACAGGATCCCAAGCAGTCTCACCTCACAGGGATTAAGCTATAGTACTTAGCATTCTGCAGAAGGAAAACAGGATTTGCTGCCGATTACCTGTATAGACACATTTGCCAGAATTTGCTTCATCTTTGAGCTACCTGCACACAAAGCTTTGTTTGAGGCAGTGCCTGGCAAGCTCAGGAGGGGTTTAACCATCCCCTGCTCCTCTGCTGGGGGCACACTGGGAGTCCTTTACCCTGTGTCACCTCACAGGGAACACCAGGGGCAAAACCACCTTGCTTGTTTAATTTGGGGGTTCCACAAGCATCTCCCCATGGTGTAAGGAACTGCCAGTCACCATGAGCTGGTTTGCAGGGAAACCCTCTGGATCTCCACATTCTGGTTTCTGGAGCACCTAATTTAAAGCTACACAATTATGCTGTGTCAGTTAAACCCAGAATTTAGCTCAGCACAAGCAATTCTTCAGCATGTACAGCTCTGCACCACCTGCCACCCTGCACTGAACACCTGACATCCAGGAATGAGCTCCCCTGGCAATGCCAGAGCAGTCCCACAATCCACGACCATGGTCAGCTCGTCCTGACACAAGGAATTTCACCATGGAAAAGCCCCAGATCTTTCCTTTTAGGATTGCCACTCTTCACTGCATTTCAACTACCTGAAATTCATTAGTGGACATGAGAACTTAGCAAAATTGAACCCTACTTGTCCCTTTAAGTCGAGTGAGAGCTGCTTTAGTGCAGACCCTGTGCGGCTGACTCCCCCGCCCCTGTCCCATGACATTCAGTCACCATGCACAATACAAGGGTTTGATACTAGAAAACTTCAGTTACTGCTGCAATGTAAATACCAAACCCCTGCATGACACTTTCAAGTCTAATTATCCCCTCTATGCAACATTTTACATCACAAACATGCAAAAATAATTCTGCAGACAATTGCAGTTTTTCTGAGTTGTTTCAACTGAAGGATTATTCCCACTATTTTTGGTGCATTCCCATCTATTCTCCAAATGAGATCACGGTCTTTATGAAAAGCTCAGCTGCAGCTTTGCAAATTCACTTTCACTTCTTCCACAATGTTCCCCAGAAGTAACTGCTCACTTGCTGGTGGGAGCACTGGCTCTTCACACAGACCAGTGTGTGAGAACACAGGACTGTGATTTTCCAAGCAAAGACTCTGCATGACAACTACTGGTATAAATTATCATTTGACTTGTGCCTCTAGAAGGGAAGTGAGATGTTTCAGAAGGTTAAAACCCTTTGTGAATACTGAACTCTGTAAACTGAGGTACCTGTGCTGGAAACAAAGTGAGGATCAAGCGAATCTTTCATAAACCATCACACACAGGCTTTCAGACAGCTCTTTATTTCACCTCTGTGACTGAGTCACCACCAATGCAGGTACACTTCCAAGGACAGGAGGTGGATGCACAGCTGCACAGTGATACAGGAGTCTCCCAGTGGACACTGGACAGTGGTCCCAGGCCATGCTGCCCATCCCCATCCCCTCAGGCCGCTCCTACCCCGCGCTGCTCCAACCTCGCTTATGTAAACTTAGCACAAACAGAGAACAAAGCATCCAGCACTTGTGTTTTATTCCATGCATGCTGTGCAAACATGGCGTGGCTGAGAGACCACCAGGAAGTTCAGGACCTTCTGGGAGCAGGCACTGGCAGGGCTGGTTCAGGTGCCCGTGGGTGAGGAAGTGACAGGGCTTAGGTACCTGACTGAGTTCCCATACACAACTCTCTGATGTGCTGCTGGGCCAGAATAAACAACAGGCAACTCTGCTGGGCTGCAATGGATCAAAGTTGGGCTAAAATCAGATTATCTGGCACTTCCTACAGTCCGGAAGGACATGGACTTCATGGATGAGCTGACATGCAGCACCCAAACCACCAATCTCTCACTAGAGAGGCAAACCAGCTCATGCCAGCCCAGCCCAGGCTGTAGTGCTGTGGGAGCAGCCACAGGAGCTCCAAGTCCAGCATTCTCCACTGTGTCTAAATGGATGTAACCACATGGTGATCAGCCTAGTGTGAAGCCCAGAGACCAGGATGGAAGGAGCTTATCTCCTCCATGGATACAAACATTTTTGGGGCATCATCCTCATGCATAAAGACAGTTTGATGCCTGGTTTCCAGTAGAAGTTTTTCTGTCTAAAGTTTACAGAGGTACTCCAAAAATCTGCAAATTGGAGGCCCTGGTTTGGGAGAAGCATGGCTCTAGAAACAGCAATAACTTTTAAGCTCAGAGAGGGGAAGCCAGTTAAAGCCTCCAAGGACACAGGGTTGATTTCCGCTTATGTACAGAAAGGTGCCAAGTAGCTCAGCTCCACACAGAACAGAGGGAGATGGGGAGCATAAACACAGCAGGAAAAAAAGGAGTTCAGATTTTAAAGCTGTGAACTCCAAATATGTTTCTATTTCACTGGGCTTTGAAGAGCAGCACAAGCAAGGACCAGGACAGCCAGGCACCATTTGCTGTGGTGGGGATGATGCCCAGTGTCCTGTCTGGGCAAATCTTTGCAGAATCACAACCTCCAGGTGCAGTTTTCTGCATGACATAGAAAGCAGTGATTCCTCAATTCATCTGGGCAGCAGGTTTAGATACAGATCTATGGATTTTATATAGAGATGTTATGTACAATCTAAGTGTCAGGATATGGCTATTCACTTCTGACCTTCCCAGACATATAAACCTGCACATGCCTTTCCTCAGTTAAGCAATTAAACTCTAATTCCCAGGCACTGTAAGACTGGATCTTGGGCTTTTAATGGAAAAGCCAGTCACAGGAGAGCAGCAGTGATCGTGCAGGGTTGCTATGAGACGAGAGTAAATAGGAGGAAGATGTATCAACCTCAGATCTCAAGAGAATCCAGAGAAAGTGACTTGCAGAGAATAAAGTATCCGTGCACAGGGATTTCTGGGCATCCTATCCTGCACTTAGGCACATCTTTGCATCTAAGAACAAGCAAAAACTCCATTGGGAACAGATTTAACAACAACATGCTACAAGCAAAGCCCTGACAGGCCCTGGCCTGCAGCCTCCCTGCAGTGTGTGTGGAAGGTGGGCAGGGGGCCCCAGGGAGGTGGGTGCCATAGCAGGAATAAAGGGCACATCACTTGTTCCAACCATGCCACAGGTTTCATCTTACCCACTTACAGGGAATTCTGTGTCTGGTTTTGTTTATTTTTCCCTAGGACATCCAAACCACACACATTCTGCTGCTGTATAAAAGCATTTTGAATGTTTCCAGGTGTGAAATGCTGCTGTACTTGTCTAACCCAGCAGCAGATGGCATGTCAGCATTGCCACAATCCTAACTCCAATGGGGAGTTCTAGAGGACAAGTCACACCTGCTCAGTGCACCAGAGGGAGAACAAATTCCGACAAGGTCTGGCAGCTTCGAGTATGTTTTACACCTGCAGATGCCAGAAACTGCTCGTTTTCTCTCAAAGATTTCATGGTCTCATGCACTGCATGACTGGGTGTCCCCAATGCCTGTCAGCAGAGGAAGTCTCCACAGTCATCTGAGAAATATTTAAGGGCTTATTTTACTTCTAAATACAGGACACAGGCTCTTCTCAACACTTTAACTAAACTTGAACCATCTCCTCTGCTCTCAAATGGTCTGTCAAACATGACTGGGGATTCCCTCCCTCTCCTAGATAAATAAAATCCAGGAATCTTGGAGTCTGTGCCACTGCCTAACCAATCCACAGTGCTCTTCTGTCTGCTCTAGAATCTGAAGTAAAGCCTTTCATATCAATATTCAATAACAGGGCAGCAACTCCCAATGCAGTAGTTTTCCTTCTCCTCTGCAGCAGCAGAGTACAGGTCAGATTCCCTGGGGATGTGGAGAAGATGGGCCAGGTAGAGCTTTTCCCAACAGGTACTGAGCTCCATCTGTTCCTCAGTTAATTCAATACTCCTAACATCACCTCTAATAACCCCTTTACTGCTCTAGCAGCATCCCCAGCTGGGGACGCCATGCACACAAAGGGAAAAAAACCAAACAAAACTGCTTCTTCTTTCCCCAGAGGCCTGGCCAGGGAATGGAGGGAATGTTCACCTGGCCATTTCAAACCAAACCAGGTGTCTGGGATGTCCAACTCCCTCAACTGGTACAGAACCGGTACTGTACCAATATAAATACTCGGTCTGTGGCAGAAAACTTCCTGCCCTGGGCAGCATGGGCAAGGCTGGAAGAGGAATCAGATCTTCAGACCTACGAGAACAGCCTCCAAAGGATAAAATAATTTGTCTTAGGATGTCACAAGCAAAAATAACTGCAGTAGAGAGAAAAACACCCAAAAATCAAGTAGCTTTTCCATATCCCCGCCCCCAACCAAAAAGGACCATAAAGTTGTCCCTTCTGAAGCTAGCAAACAAAATGTCTGCTTTAATCTCAGATAATCCACCTCAAATCCACCCAAGAATATTCTGTAAATACAAAAAGAAACAAACAACAATCCCAAAACAAAACAACCAGGAA
>WEKY01061362.1:830737-849283 GCA_013390045.1 Picathartes gymnocephalus | reverse complement strand
ACAAACAAGAAAAAGGGGGGGGGGGGGGGCTGGAAGGTCACCTGCCCTATGTTTGGAGTTAGATTACAACCACCCCCATTTCCTCAGAGCACTGAGCTCTGGGTTACCAGCTAAGCCAGCTCCCTTCAACCTAGTGACACCTCTCAGGTGGTGCTTCACTCTCCTGTTGGCTTCTCTCCCACAGCACAGCTGCTCCTTGCCACAGGTTCTGGTTCCTCACACCCACCTTCTTTGAAGTCAGTCCCAGCCTGGCCCCTCAGGGAGCACCACGACCCCACCACGCAGCCACTAAAGCAGCGACTTTCAGCACTGCCAGTTCAGGTGGTGTTTCACACACAGGTCATCATTTCCCAAGCCATCCACTCCACTGTTATGAGCAGAGCCTGGCAGCAGGAGCCAGCTCAGTGATGGTGTTTGGGAGCACTAAGGGGGCCAGTCAGGCTCACCCCATGTGTGCCGCTGTAAAAAATGCACAGCCCTGGGGTAAAGGTCACTAAAAGAAGATCCACTGGCACAGGACAGGCAGGTCATCCAGGGAGGAACTAAAGTGCTGTAGGTGAACTAACATTAGGGCTTTATTAAGTCATTCAGCAACCAAGAGTTATTGTCCTACACAGCCTGCTCAAAGTACAGTAAAGCATTTTTAAAGGATTTTAAAAATCAAAACTAGTTTGACATACGACAGTACACACCTACACATACTGCTGCATTAACAGGTGGATTCTGAATTGTAAATAATCCTGCAATTCATTTTTCACACACAAGCAAATAAAAACAGTCAAAATATCACTCAGACTCATATAGCATCCACCAAGCAAGCTTTTGAGAGAGATTTAAAGTAAAGATAATTTAAAAGTCACCTACAATTATGAACAAGACAAGGACACAGATAGGAATAGTCTTTTGATTGACTGTTCCTGCAGGCAGCTTCTGGGGTCAAATGGTGAGCTCTGTAGTCTTCCCACACCAGCTAAAAAGAAGTTATCTGGCTAATCTGAACTTTGAGGGTGTGGTTATTTGTTCTTTGTTCAAAATTATGTCAAACTCAGGACACATCTAGAGAGATATTTTGACTTATTTGCACACGCAACCGGAGCAGGCTCCGGCCACTTGCGGTTACAGCACCCAAACAAGATTATATAAATTTTAAGAAGGACTTGAAGCAAAAACAAAAAGGTGGATCTGGTAGAGTCTATCAGAGGCAAAAAATATTTTAATATAACATGAGGAGTTGGCAGAGTCAGACAGTCAAATTCAGAACCTTCCTTAGCAGGTCTGGCAGAAGCAGAAGGAAAGGGCTTTGCAGTTTGGAAGGAAGAGCAATTACACACCTGCCAGGCTCCTCCCCTACCCGTTCTCCTGCTCGCCCAGGGCACCTACCTTACTGTACGTCACTACCGACAAGTTGTTCGAGTGACTGCTGGGGGAGAGATTTACAGAGTTTTGTGACAGTCCATTCTGATCTTGTTCGATTTGGTCAGGAGCAGGCCCCCATGTGTTTTTGCTGATTGTGCCTAGCTCGGAACCCCCAGGGTCTTTTAGGTTGTTTTCATCTGGTTGCCTGTTCTTCTGTGGAGAGGCGAATGGGTTAAAGTTTCCTTCTACCTTGCGATGCGGCTGCGTGTTGAACTCTGTTTCAAAGGATGACAGCTGCTGTGTGACACCCAGAAGTCCTCCAACTTCCACGCTGAGGATCACCCAGATGACATCTGCAGAAAGACACACGTTTGGGTTGTCACTAGATGGGAGTTTATGAAGAAGGGGCAGAAGAAGCAAATGAATTCCATCCTTTATACTAGCAAGAAAAAGACTTATTGCTTAAAGAACATTTTTACAAAGCCTCAGCAATACTGGTTCTAGTGCCCCCAGCTTAATGGGGCTGGGATCAGCAGTTTGAATTTTAGGAGCCAACTGAGGACAGTGGGATTTTACCTTAGGGGCACACAACTTGCTTAGGAAACCCAACACCCTACCAGGGCCAGGACCAGGACCTCCAGTACAGACCACGAATTCCCTTGTGCACAACTTCCCTCACTGAAAACTATACACACACCCCCACTGACTCCTGTACACTGACATCCCCACTGATCTTTGTACACACACATACCACCGACCACCCGGAACACACCCACACCACTGACCCCACTGCACACACCCACCCCTGATCCCCCCCACTCCCATACACATCCGCCACAAAGGCGGCTCTGGAGCGGCTCCGCAGCGCCCTCTGCCGCCCTCTTACGGCCCTGCAGCCCCAGTGCCGCCCCGGGCTGGCAATATCGGGCCCTCGCCCAAGATGGGAGGGACGCCTGGGCCCGGGATCGCCGGGCCGGACCTGGGGGCAGCCGCTAGCAAAGCCACCAGTTCGGCTGCAGGGCAAGAGTCCCTCGGACTCGGAGCTTGGCAGCCAAAGAGGTTCAATCTTCAGGTCGTGTTCTGGCAAAAGTGACAACTTCTGGCAATGCAAGGACATCTCCCATTGTCCGAGGCTGGGAACCCTCTGGAAACCCTGGGAAACCCTCGGCTTTGTGAGCATACGGGACCAGCAACGCAAGCTGGACAGGCTGTCCCACCTGCATGGGGATATCCCTGCCCATCAGTGTGCCCTGTCCTACAGGACACACTGTGTCCCCTACAGATACTGAGGAACCGCGTGGCAGTGCCAGCACTGCAGCAACCCCCTCCTTCTGGGCACTGTTTTTTTTGCCTCCGTGTGCCAACACCTCTCACACAAACTCTGAAACTTGGGATACTCCCAACTGCCAACAGAGACACAAAGATGTTCTCAGTGTCAACTAAAGCTGGTGGAAAAGGCTGCACTGAAAGCAGATGTTTGAGGCCCAGGCTGAAGCATCAGGCAAACTAGCCAAATGTGTTGTTTAAACAGAGAAATGGCTCACAGGTGATGCACTAAATCACTGCATTAAACCCTGGGTGCTAACTTCTCACATGAGGTTTTCACTACTATTTTATGCTCATGCACAGTTCACAATGTTAAGCAATGGAAAACTGGGAAAGAATCTCAACAAGGACCGACTGGGAAAGAGTCCCCAGGAGAGCTGTGCCCATCCCTTTGTTTTCCAGAGTTTTATGTAATCTGTAACTTGTTCCAGTGCTTAGAAAACGCTGACCAAGACAACAAAGCAGCTCCCTTGATGTTTTCCTCCACTGTGTGTTCTATATTTAGGCCCGGGGCTGGCAGACCTCTGCCCTCTCGCTCTGCTGTGGGCCTGTGGTGTCCCTGCTGTCGCCAGGGGTGACGTGGGCTGGGAAGGGGCTGCTCACCTCCGTAGTAGAGTCCCGTGGCAGTGCACATCCGCCACTGTCCCTGATACATTCCGGCGGTGCTGGGGCTGCACATCTGCACGCTGACATCGGCCATCTCCTGCGGCTCCAGGGACCTCACCATCACCATGTTCACGTGGCCAAACTGGTCTCCACCGACATACTTCAAGCAAACCCCCGGGGGCCACGCCTCCGTCCCTGGGATTAGACAGGAGAGGGAATTACTGACAGCACACCAGGAAAAGCTTTGTCTGTTTGTGTAAGACTGGATGAAACATGCTTGTTAAAACAGTTGGGCAATTGCTAGACGGTCAAAGTGGACCAAGATACACAGGACACAGCAGCAGTGGATGCTGAGGAAGCCTGGTTTTCAAAGTAGGTTTAATTGGAGCATTTAGGGACCAGCAGAACAATTGATATTCCTATTTGAGTAATCTCTATGTCTTTGTTACACAAAAAAATTCTCAAAGTCACAATGTAACAGCTGCAAAAAAAACCAAAAAACAAAAACAAAAACAAACAAAGAAACAAAAAAAACCAACAACAACTTAACCTACACACACCTCCCCTTCCTCAGGGCCAGAGGCAGAGACAAGGGCAGGGCTGTGTTGTGTACCCCTATTTCTGCCTCCCTCCATGAAGCTCCTGAACCATGCCACATCAAATACCTATTTTTTATACAAAGTGTTGGCAACATTTCCTTTCAGTGATTCATTTCTTTCTAAGCCTGTTAGGAGTCTCAAGAGGAACTCATAGTTTGAGCTGTAACTGAAGTGCCAGAACTATTTCCTAAACGGATTTGTCTCTCTCCTTGCATCAACCCTTTTCTCAGGCTTGTGCAAAGGTGGGAAGGGTTGTGAACACATGATTTATCTGTGGAGATCCATGTTTAGACTGGAGACACTGGGACTGACAGCGTGACCTGGCAGTCAGAGAGACAGAAAGCAGCTCCTGCATGCAGGCACAGCTGCCAAAGATAACAAATGCTGGGGAAGACAGAAAGAAAAAGCACTTCTGAGACTCATGAAGAATCAGTTTAGCAAAATTTTCTTTTGCTTCTTCCCCAGTCATGTGACATGACTAAGCCAAGGACTGAGAACACCTCCTGCTCAGCTGAGGGTGATGGAAATGGCTACGGAAAGCCTGAACCACCATGAAGCTTGGAACTGCTCCGTCTGGTCTGAGGCGAGCACGCTGGAGGCTGCTCTGACCTCATGTTACCTCAAGGAGCATCCTTTGCAACAGCCTGCCTGCTAATTTAATCCCTGTGGATACTCCAGTGAAGACATAGCAAGGACTGGTTTTCTTGTCAAGTCCTTATTTGTAGAATTCACAACCTCGTAGGGAGAGCAGGATGTGCACGAGTGCAGCGGGATGCTCACCGTGGGGGAGGTACCAGTACAGCTGGAAAGGTGCTGAGAGAGCAAGGCTCTGAAAGAGGAGCTGGGCGTCTGGCTGACCTCGGCCTGGGGCATGGGGCACTTGAGCATGAAGCCTCATCTGCAGAGGCTGGCAGCCAAGCAACATGGTTTAGTTTAAATTATTTATGTGGTTTTTATTGGGTTTAATGGCTTTAGGCTTGCAAGGTGCCTAGAACGCTGCAACTGATAAGCCTCATAAAATGAAATTATGATTATGTCATTCTATTTCAGTACACTCATCTCTGAGGAGATGATAAATTGCAGAGAGTGTCCTGCAGAGCCAGCAGCAGCTGGGGGCAGAGTGGGGAGAGGAAGCCAGGCTGCTAAATCCTGCTGCCCTTTCAGCAATGGTTCTACTACACAAACTGCTCTTTTGGCAGACAAGGCAGCACCGTGCTGCAGGTACCAGAGCAGGGCATTGCTTTTACTGACACATCTGAGGACCTGACTGAACTGAGCTCACAGCTCACAAGCCTCAAGCTGACAATCTCTGAGCTCTGCCTGTCACACTCATCAGACCTGCAATGCTCCAGTGACATATGCCTCAGGTATTTTGTGTTCTAGGACTGCAGTCATGTAATCAACGGCTCCTGTAGAGCTGTTAAAAACCTTGGTGCTGCTTCAGTTATCTGCCTAACAAGTAGATATTATCTGGAAACACTACAGCCCTTTGATACTATACCTTAATTAAACCAAAGAATGGTTTTCAAATGTTGCAGTCCTCCTCACACTGCACAGTCATAACCAGCATGTGAAGCTGCACTTCACTAACCCTCAGCGGCATGGTTGTACCAGGCCCTGGCCTAGCACAGATGGATGTTCTGACAAGCCAAGTTCAAACCACACAGAAGCCAAAACATGTCGGCCTTACCAGGAAATCCTAAGCCAAGATGAGCTCCTGTCCCTCATTTTAGAAGGCCCAGGATTTCAGGTGAAACATTGCAAGAACAATGAAACATCCCCTGAACTAGGATGCTAAATTAAGGCTGAATTTGTATCCAGGAAATGGAACATCAGAGGAACAAGGAAGGGAGGAGTTGGAAAGGCCCAAGATAGAGGTGTAGTCATAACACACACAAATTGAGATACTAAGAGTGGAGAAACAAGACCTACCACACTTACTAGATTTGTAAGAGCTGTATTTGGGACAGTTATAAAAAAATTGCCAATCAACAGTACTGGAGTTGAAGCAAGTTCCACGTGTCACCCTTCCACTGTACTTTCAAACAAAAGGAGGCAGAAAAAGGACACTGAAATATTAAACCCTTCCTCTAAAACACATTCTCTATAAATCAGTGTTCTTAGACATGCCCCCTAATGAAACACTCTTAGATTTTTAGTGTGGGTTTAGTGTGGATATTCGGCCCAAGTACTGCAGCTATTCAGAAGCAGAAATACTGAGAGAGCTGAACCTGACTTGTGATGACTCCCAACATCACAGCTCGGTGTGGGACTGTTCTCCCTCACACAAGTACAATCAGGTCAATTAAATTCAGACACACAGTTCTAAATGTTCATGCAACATCCTGCCACTGCACTGCTTGAGGACAAGGGATTCCTTCACATCCATGGATCTCATTTTCCTCTCTGACTGCATCCCACCAGATCAAGCACTGAGAATGCACTTTGCCCAGCCTCACTTCCTGGATCCCAGTCACTGCTTTGACTTATTTCAAACTGGAATGTGGTCTCTCCAGCCCTACATCCTCTCAAGAACAAGAAAAGGCAACTCTGCCCGAAGTGGAGCTGCCACATGACCCTTGTGTCACTGCTTCATTTGTCTACAAGTTTTCTAGAGTTTGTTTGTGTGGTGACACAAGGAACAAGACTGGTGACCTGACCAAGCTGCACATCCCGCCACAAAATGTTTGTGCCAGCCCAAGGAGGGGAACTTGCATGGACTGGCAGCACCTCAGGGTGGCTCCAGCCTAGGTGAGTGCACAGGAGCCTCCTGCCTCAAGCCAGCATCCCTCCCATTGGATCCCAGCACCTGCTGCATGCGCTTTGCTGCAGTCCAAAGGCCTCACCTGTATTCTGTATCCTCCACGTTTTTGTAAACTGAGTATCAGGAGGGATGGACTCTCCTTCACCTATGGTGACATCTTCCACAAATGACATGGAGGGGACATTAATATTTGGACTCTCGAAATCATAGTAGGCTCCAATGGCAGCTTGTAGATTCCTGGAAAGGAAAAAAGCACATTACAACCTGAAGAACAGGTGGGTCAGGCCCTTTGCACAGGTCATATGTCATCCTAAACAGTTCAGCAAAAACATCCAGGCTATAACAACTCTGCTGCTCATGTTGTTTTAAAAAGCTTTTATCTCCATTGCATGTGGATTCTCCTAGATAACAGAGCTCAAAAATATAGCACTTTTTCTTGCCAGGGACACTGGTTTAGATCACTTTTCTACTCTGCTTCTATCTTCCCTGGAAATCTTGGAACTTACAAGTCTTGGAGACCTCTACTCCAACAGTTCTTTATGAAACTTGCTGAACAGTTCAGGGGACACCGAGAAAAGAGTTATGCCACAGGAGACAAACACGGGGCAGTTTCTTCACAGCAGCCTTGTTACCTCAGCTAATTTCAAAAGGACCAAGTCTCTTAATTTTATTTTGGCACACAAGGTCCAAAAGGAGCACAAGAGGAACAAAACACGAAGAGTGCTCTTCTGATAACTCTCAGGGCCAAAGGGCACTGGTAGCTACAGATAATAATTTCAGCCTTGCTGTTTTTGAAACATACCATCAGGTACTAACTGTTTATTCCTCAATAAAGTGCCTGTTCAGCTCTGGGTAGTCACAGCTCACAGGAACTTACAAACCACCTAAGTCAAAAGTTCTCACTGAATAAAGATATATGACAGTGCAAGTCTGTGATATATTAAGGACATACAGAAAGCCACAATGCTATTGATTCCTGACCCATGGTATAGCTACAACTCATGATAATTAATGTGAGAAGAGGAACAGTCAGGCAGGAAGAGGATTCATGAGCCTTAGCTCAGTTCCACGATATACTATTAAGTCATTACGTAAGTGTTTGGCAAGCCATGTAATTCTTCTGTTTATACATGTCTGAGAGGTTGTGGCCCTGATTTACATGTTGTGAGTGGGTGCTGTGAGAATGGAGATGAGTAAAATCTCCCCAGACGCAATGGGCATAACAACTGTTTTTTTAAATTCATGATTACAGAAATCAGTGTTGCTTTTTTGAGAAGAATAGGAAAAAAAACAGAACCAAGACTTCAGGAACTGGGAACTACCACCTAAATCAAAGCCCTGCAGATGCTGCTCTGTGTGGGCACAGTGACATATTGAGGGGCTGGATAGTGGTGGGGTGTCATGTGTCTGAGTCAGAGAGCCAAGGTGAAAGCAAGAGAAACATTTGCAGCGTGACCCTGAGCAAGAGCAAACACAGGGCTTGTGGGGCTGCTTGCCAGCTGGAAAGAGGCTTGAAACAGTGAGTAAGGAAACTGCCTCCTGTTCAATTCCTACAGTGTTCATGGCAAAAAACATTCAAATCAGACATTCTGGATAAAATCTGAACTGCATGGGAGTCGTGTCACTTTCTCCTCACAGAAAATTCAGGGGACCAGAAGTGCAGCAGCTGACTGGGGGGCAACAGCAGGGGGTAGAGCCATACTGGGGGCACTGGGAGAGGACCCAAAGAGTCCCATCAGTTTTGCAATCAATCCATCCATCACATAGCCAGCAGATAATCGCTATGTGAGTCACAGGAGTTCCTGACATTCTGCTAAGGAGGCACTGGAGGAATGTCCTGCGCAACATGGCCACGGGGATCGATCAGCAATTCGGCAACCCCAGCCTCACAGCCAGACCTTTGCCATCCGTGCCAAGTGGACTTTGGTCCAACACAGGAGCCACCGGGTCCCATGCCGTGGCCAGAACTCTGAATTCCAGAGCAGAAACCATTATTCAGCCTGAGGCGTTTTCTACTTAGGAGTGTCAGGGCTCTATTTAATCCCGCCAGCTCAAATGCTGCAGGAAGGGGCCATGTCACATTAGCCAGTAAACATAGACAAATGCTCAGTTTTACGTCACCAACCGCCTGTTGCTTATACACTGCACAAGATTTACATAACTCACACCAGGGCTGTGCCAAGAGACTCCTGCTCGCTCACCCAGCTAACACCATGAGCTGGAGCTTAGTTTGCACTAGGATTTCTTCCTGTACTACAGCAATCCAAGGCAAAAGGTATTGTAGGAGATACAAAAGACAGCAATGCAGCTCTTTCTCTTCCTAATCCACTACTGCATAACCACATTTTCAGACGGACCACAACTTCTTGTGAGTGATGATTCTGGAATCAGTGGTACTGACGTTTTATTGACATTGAGAGGAAAAAATAAAAGCTCTGAGGGGCAAATTTCTACTGCAACTCTTTGTGAGGCAGCCTGGCTGTATTTGTTTGCTGGGCTGCAAACAGCCCTCAGAAGGTAGTGGGCTATTTGTGCACATAGGCCTGGGGCCAGCACTCCCATCCCGGGGTCATATTTCAGTGCGCTTTGCCATTGGGAAACAACAACACTCGTCTGCAGCATCGAGTTAAAAACTAACTAAAGAACAACGCATGCTGGAAACAGATTTGTGATCACATATTCCCAAACTCACCTCCCCACTCGCACCGTATGATCTGTGTGGTAGGGGATGTTTGGGTTGAGCGCTTCTATGTGTCAATGCCTCTTAGACTTCCCAGTAGAGAACTAAAAAGAAGCTTCCAGAAACCGAAGAGACATTCACAGTGGCAAAAGCCAAAGTCAGGATGACAAAGCAAATCTGCCTTGAGTTCATGTTCTTTGACACAGACAACCCCAGGAGATAGGGATGGAGAGGCAGCGGCCGCGCTCTGTGCCAGAAGCACCCCCAGTTCACACCTGCGTCGTGTTCCCAGCTTGCACAACCACTGCTGGCTCTGTCCCACTCTGCCCCCCAAGAGACAGTGCTCCCCCTCCTCCCTTGCCTCAAAACCCCCAAGATCAGCTGGAGGGCAGCACTTTGGGGAAAATGCCACTTGCAGAGGTGAACTCTCTGCAGCCTGATGATGTGCAGGCAGCTGAGCCCAAGCAGCAAACTCTGCCACTCGCCCTTCTGCCACAGGCATAGCATCAGCGCAGCCCACAAGCAAATGTGACTCTAATGACAGAGATGCATTAGGGCAAACACACTCAAGACCCTGAAATTTGTCTATTTTTAAACACATATTTGGGGTTTTTTTAGGTCTTTACCCTTGTGTCCAGCTGTAACTGCACAGCCCCAGCTGCAGACACTGCAGGGACAGACACAAGGGTCAGCCCTCAGAGGGTCCAGTTATCATCTAAAAGCTTCTGCTCACACCTCCCTGCCTGCTTGATTTCACTCCTCGGTGTGACTTACACCACACTACTTACTACCGTCTGCTCTCTGCCATAGGAGATAAATTACTATTATAAACCAAACAACTCTGCAAATCCAGCCAGTGTTAATTGACATGACTGAGCTCTCCTAATTACAGGGGTGGCCATGCAGCTCTTTCTTCACAGGGCCCTCCAGGTTTCAGGTCCTCCTTATGCTCCCAAAATTAAGCAATTTTTCCATTTTTAGAGCAGTCCTGGACCACAGCAGTTTGTAACCCTGCCACACTTACAGAGCAGGTCTGACAAGATCCAAGCCCTAACTCCCGGGAAAAGCCTGCAGTCGCAAGTCACCCCAGCGATGGGGTGAGCCCAGCATTCAGCACTGTGCTCAATTTTAGTCCTAAGAGCAAGATTCCAGAAAGAGAGAGGGGAGCAGGAAGCAAATACAGGTTGTAGCTCCACATCATCAACCAAATCCACTCTAACTCTGGGTATCCCACTCCTTCCTCTCCAAGGGCATCCCATGACTCTAGGGTGTCAAGTGCTTTTCCCACACAACACCAAAGTGCTCCTTTTCAAATCAATCCTTTCGCTCTGCTGCTTTCTTTCAAGCCTCAGGATTACAATAGTCAAGTTAAAACCTCTGCTAATAGCTTTGGTGACATCCCTTAACAACACTTAAGTGATAGCAAAGAGGTGGCTCATCCTGAGCCCTTCTTTCCCTTCCCTGTTTTTTCCAGACAGCCTTTTGTTATGTTAAACCAATATATTTAGGCATTAATTACTTAAAGTAATTCAGTGTTCAAAATTAAAAGAAACTCTTCCAAATCAGTTCACAAACTCCGAGACATCCTTACACAACCTCCCTGTCCTGCAAACAACCAGCAGCACACAGGTAAATGGAAATTGCTTTTAAATTAATTGTATCAGACTCTTTTTAGGAAACTGAAGACACTGAAGCACCACGGCTGCTGGGGCCTCAAGCAAAGTAGGGCGTGGGCCCAAGACCCTTCTGCTCCCCAGAATGTGGAGAATTCTTTCAGCATAGAGAAGTTCAGTATCTCGGAAGAAAAGCAGTACAAGCAAGTGCTTCAAACATACAAGACAAGGGACATTAGAATTTGAACTATAAATGTTATAGGAATCTGCGACCTCTCATTTATTGTCAAGTTCCTTGATGAGAGAGTCAAAGAAAAAGATATAATTTTTTTAAAGAACAGATTTTTGGGGGGTGAAAATTCAAATCAAATCACAGCTTAAGATCAAAATCCAGCCTGCAGATTTCCCTCTCTGGCTCCTGCCCATGCCCACAGCACAGCACCCACCACGGCTGCTCGAGGTGAACACTTCAGGGCTCTGGTTCTCCTGAGCTGTTGGAGAACACTAAGGGGAGAATGCTCCCTGCAACAGCCAGGGCACCTTCCATTTGGAATTTCAGATGAGATGCAGCCCTCAGGTCATGCAGAGACAGCCAGAAGTACTTCTTAGGTAACAAATGGACTTGGTCACTGTAAGGAAGGTGCCAAGGTCTGTCCCCGTGGAGGGCAGGAGGAGCCAGGCTGGTGCTGGGAGATGTGTTCTCTCTGTGCCCTCAGCACTCACAGAGTGCAGTGTTTTGTCATGAGCCAAGCAACTCAGGTGACATCTCCTGGAAATATGCAATGTAGACACTGGGCAGTGCTAAACAGCACAATAAAATCTCCAGCACAGAACACATGATGCAGGACACCTTGGACTCCTTCTGTAACTCAAGTCTCCACCTTCACAGACCTCCTCTCGCTCTCCAAATGCAGTCTGTAACCAGGCACCACAGCATCCCATAAGGTGTCTATTGTTAAAAAACAAAAAGAAATAGTGCAGCAGATGGACAGTTTCTCACTCCCAAATAATGGAACTTTTCTACGTGATACAGGGGGGAGAGACTAAAAACACTTATGGGAGACATCCAAGTGAGGCAACCCCTTTTGTCTCTCAGTTCCCACAATCTTAGTTGGATGTTCTTCACCCCAGCTCTTGGGGACCTGGATTGCTGATACTCCAGGCTGGGACATCTCTAACAGCTTCTATCGCGCCTGAAGCAGGAGAGCCCTCACTGCAAGCCTTGGAGAAGGCTGAAGGGGGTGGGGGAAGAGACATGCACATCATGCTGCAGGGAAGCACTTCTACCTGGAGCTTTCAATTCAAACGTTCAACAGGGATGACACACGGCAATTAAGTGCAAAGTCTCAAGATGTTTTGAAGGACTGGAATTTTAATCAGTGAATATCTTTCAACAGACAATTTCAGAAAGCAAAATTTCCGTGTTGGTTTTCCTCTTTCTTGACCCTTCTTACACTAAATTCTATGTATGAAGCTGGGTAACTACCTTAGAAGATGTCTGATGATGCAAAAGGACCACTGAGGGAAGCTGAAAGCTTTAAGCTGAACTTACACAGCTGAAGGAGGGGAGGGGAAAGAGCTGGCTAATTTAAAGCTTATGTATTTTTTCACATGAAGACACAGAAAAACATTTCACTGTCTTAGCTGAAAGCAGCAGTTCCACACACAAGTGGAGTGCTCTAGGAAGAAGACAGAAACCTGTGGTGACAGAAGCAATCCTGTGTCTGCAGGGGCAACACAAGGATAGAAACTGAGAACCCACAGGAGAGGCACAGCGTTCTCAGAGAACCAAACCATCAAAGGAACTCACTTTCCCTGAGCAGCTTTAATGTGCAAAGAAACACCCACAGCAGCTGCTGAAACCTTCCCGAGATGCCTGTACAGGGCTGAGCACATCACCTGAGCACAGTAAAACACCTGAGCACAGCTCCTTGCCCAACAGCAGCACCACAATTGATGGTGCTACAAGCAGGAGCCCACAGAACCATCCCCCGCAGCTGACCCCTCCCAAAGCAGTTGGTCCCAGCAGCTTTAAGTGCGGGGTAAAATATCCCGAGAATGTCCCAGCAGGAGCTGCCACTGAAAACAGGCAACAGCTCTTCCCAGTGGAAAGTCATTGAGAGCTGTCAGTACACAGGAGATTCTGTAACTGCCCATTCCTCAGTAGGAAACCATGTTACCAATCTGTAATCGTCTGCAAGTAAAGAGGAACTAAGCTACAGAAACTGTCTTGAGAACAAGTTGGGGCATGTAAGGCAGAGCCTGGCTGGACCAAAATTATATTGTACCCAATTCCCAATCTGCTAGTTACCTGCTTATGCTTCCATGCCACATGCACTAAATTTTTAAATGCTTTGTACCTTGGAGCACAATTAGAGTATGTTCCACAGTTATAAATACAATTTCTTTAAAGTCTAGATTTCATTCAAAATAATCAGGTGAAACACATGAGTTGCTCTGGAGAAGAGGTGTGGGTTTGGGTTTTTTTATGCAATAGATAAAAGCTGTGAAGAAAATATTTTTAAATTGTTTAATTCTGTAATGTTGTTATTTTTAGTAGCATTAGGAGACAGCTGTGGACACAGAGAGGCAGCAGTCTGCGATGGTTCACAGGCACTAAGACATATCCAGAATGTTTTAACAGACCAAACAGTTTAAAACCTCTTTTCTCTCTCCAACCCAAGGGTGTAAATGACCCTGCACCAGCCACAATCCACAGAGCTCCCCAGACTGTCCTGACATCCTGGTGCTCATCAGCAACCACCAGATCTGCTTCTGGGGTGCCACTTCTGCCTGTGAGGACAGAATGTCACCAACTGGGTTAGAGTACGATGGACATCAAGTCCAAAGTGTCAGTTTCCCTCTTCCCTACTAAAGCTTATCAACACCCAATCAATGTTTTGAGGCAACCCTTCTCACCAGATTTGGCCCAGCTGGTCACCATAAACAAATATTAACCCGACCAGAGTCACACCAAGACACAGATTGCTCTACAAACACGTACTGAGTCACACAAAGAACATGGGACTCTGGTCTCTGTCACCTGATAACGAGGACGAGAAGCAAAGGAACAGGAACTCCCACCCACTACTGTCACTGCCCCATGGATGCTGGGTGAGGAATGAAAACCCACAGGCATCCCCAGGAAAGGAGGGTGATTTATTTGGAAAATCAGGTCTGAGTTTCCTGCCTCCTCCATGACACAAGGATTCCCCACCAAAGGAAGGGATGTCAAAACTGAGCTCAAGGTCTATACAGAGAAGGGGGGAAGTTTTCCTCACATTTGTCAGAACGTGGATTCAGTTTGAAGAGCAGCCTAAATATCTGTTCTCAGAGGCCACCTGCATGCTGCAGGTGTCTGCAAACACCTGAGGTTAAAAATCAGGACCAGTGCTGCTGTGAGCCACTGTGGGAAACGTATCCTGTGTGAGTGAATCCCCTTGACTGGGTCTGTTCTGTTAAATTCTGAATTTCTTGAATTCTTACACAAATATACCTCAAGTATTTCTCTGAGTAGCACCTACACTTCGTACAAGTAATGGAGAAAGCAATTAAACCCCTATTAGCTCAAACATGTCTTTAGGCCCCCAATTAAGTCCATCCATTTCCGGGGCAATACAGGTGTTTCACTGGATATAAAGAACTCGAACAGCCCACCCACACGGATGGAAAAGGGAATCTATAAGGCAATTTTAGCAAAGAACTGCCCCACACCTGACACAAGAGAGAAAAAGGTTTTACTGCAGATTTCTGCAGTATTTTCAGAGATAAACTTATCTTCATGCAAAACATCACCCTGGGAGTGACTAGTTAAACCATGACACAGCTACAAGTTCTCCTAAACAGATGAAAAAAACATGAGGATCTCCAGAAGAGATCTGACAACCTTAGAAATAATGACCTTTTTCACCTAAAGCTGGATCCAAAAAGCTTTGTTACAATAATGCTTTTCTTCCCCCACACACAATAGAAACCATCATTATCTGACACATTTCAATTAAATATCACACCTACTGCTCTAATAAAAATTCAGCTTTCTAAACAAGAGCTAAAAAGAGAATGTAAAGAAATATTACATGTAAATTACTGAAATATACATTAGTTCTTCCAAACTGGGAATCTCTGAGCCAACTGCACTAAAATATGGATTTTAAATCCACCACCATTAGCTACTTCAAACTAATTCACTTTCTCACAGAATTAACACAGCTCCAAGCCTCTCACCCAACAAAGCTGGCACACACACCAATTAAAAGAAAATAATTCCTTTTTCTTGTCCCAATACAATTTCCATACCGGCTTGAGAGGAATCCAATGACTTTTATGGAGTTCCAGGAGCTCCCTGTGAAGGCAGGCCAAGGCCAAAGGGGTTCAGACCCATTTCTGCCCATCACACAGAGCACTGTGGAGCTGCAGGCAACACGTGGGACTTCACTGCACCACAAAAATCCCTCCCACGAGCCCCCTCCCTCCCACCTGTGGTGGGGCCCAACATCTGGAGGGGAGGGAGCAGAGCCAAGGTAACAGAGGGGGATTTGATCCTGGATGCAACGGCAGCAAAATGCCCTCCCCACTCCACTGCTCAGGGTTTCCTCCTGAGGAAGAAACGTTTCAGCACCAGAACAGTTCAATTTTGGTTCTGCTTTTTGAACAAAGAAGTTCACTTTTGGTTTTAGGCTGAAAGCGAAAGTTCAGCCTCTGCAGCCTCTCTGAATGGAAAATAAATAACTAAATGGTAAAGCAGGGTGGTGTATGCTGCTGCTGGGGAATGTACAGCCAGGATCTCGGGATTCGGATTTATGCAGCAGGCAGGCAAGAAGTCAGCACAGGAAACAGACAGAACTCTAGGAAAGTGTTTAATAAACACCAGGGAAAGACAAAGGGTTTACCCTGTATTTCCTGCAGCTCAAGGAACAGCCTCAGAAACTTTGGATGCATATGTTCAACCCAAAGCACTTTTTCAGCATTTAATAAAACCAGCTGAAAGTTCCTAAGCACTGCCCAAGCCTGACAGAGGTCTGAAGGGGCACTGGGCATTCCTGGGAACTGGAGAAGTGGACACAGACTTTTAGACGCTACTTACAGGTATTCCTCCCCAGTCAGCCACTACTTTTCCCCCCCCAGATTGGCCAAACAAGCTATTTAAAAATAATTCCTTTTTTTCCAGCAGTACCGCTAATTCACTGTAAATCCACTGACCACAATTACTAATGATGCTGTTGGAAATGGTCTTTCAAAGTACATTAAGAACTGAGTGTTCCCTACAGTACGTGAAAGACACAAAGTGGGGAAGGAAATGTGGGTCTGGAGATGACAGTTATTGCCAAAGAGCAGCTTTCACACCTGGGAACAAGTTCTAGTGCAACTATTGATGTCTTTGTTAATTAACTCACACATGGGACATTGCCATAGAGAAGCTGGAATACTCAGTGTGTGCACTTCTGTCACCCCACCATGAGCCCCGTCACCATTTCCTGCAGGTGAACATCAACCCTGGTGCAGAAGGAAGGGATCATCCCTGAGGGAACAGTGCCATGCCTTTAACACATGGAAAAGTGACCTGATGGTCTCATCAAGACAAATTATTTGCAGGACATGATGGTGCCAGAAAGTTCTGACCCTCATCCCAGGCCACACAAGGCAAACCTGGTAGGGCACCCAAATCACCTGGGCAATGTGGATTGCACAGGGCCCCTCAACGACACGGGAAAGGCGCTTCCAGAACAGGAACACATGTCCTGATTGTCCCTGCTGAGGGACAGCAGGGTTAGTGCAGGGTCAGCCTGGCCAGGCCAACGACCCTGCGGCCATACAGGAAGGGGTGGGAGCTGGGCAGTGGGACAGGCACGGGGCAGAGCTGCCAACTGGACACATCAGCACGAGGAATAGCACCAAGCTGGGAGAGAAGGAGCAGCCCCTGCCAGGCTGAGAATGGGCACTCACGCAGGCTCTGAGCCCTCTCAGAGCAGCCCCAGCTCGTGTTTGTTTGCACACACATCTCACCACCCCAACAGGCACATGCCCATCCAGCCACAAGGCTTATCAAGTAGTACCTCAGAAAAAATGTGAAAACCAAGGTTTTCAGAACCAAACTACTGAAGTTGGGAAATTAAAGCTATTTTAACCACTTTAGAGCTTCATCAACTGCAACTAAACATTTGAAAAAGCTGAGGCTGGATTTGAAATGCTGTTACTGCAAACAAGAATTCAATATTCCTAAATGAAAAAGAGCTGCTTCAGCACAAACCAGGAACACTCTGACTACACAGAGCATCTTCAGGAGTAACTTTGTGGTTCAGCTCTGGTCCCTGCTCTCCCCAGGAATCTCAAAGAACCCCCATGATGACAGTGCAGTGTCAGTTTTAGTCATATCACCAACCCATGGATGAGGTCGGAAAGCACCTTCTGTTGGGAACCATCCGTTTCTTTCAAGCAAACTCCTGAACTCCTCGAGACCACCTTTCACATTGTGTCAGCTTACAAAACACAACGAATTACTTGCTATTCCCCTACTCCCTCTGCAGATGCATATTTGCCATTGTAATTCAATACAGAGCTGTGGGAAGAAGAAGAAGCAAAAGCAAAAAGCTGACAAAGTTGTCTTAACACTGTTTATAAGCTCAACAATTCCACACAGGTTTTCTCCCAACTGTTGATATCCTGATCTCCCCTTGGATTTCACATTTCAAAGCCGAGGTTTCTGGGTTTGATATTCTACCTCTAAGCAGAGCTTAGCTAAGTGATCTCAGTTCACCGTGCCTGAAACACACAGCGCTCGTTTGCTCTCCCGCAGCCCCTACCCTGCAGAGCTTTTAGCTCAACACACTTTGGAGATGTGCTGAGAAGTGCAAGGGCTCCAAAGGAGCAGAACCCCCCGACTCACACAGCAGCTCCTCCACAACATCCTTTTCACAGTTCCTGGGCTCACTGCACCAGAACACTCCTAGTTTCTGTTTTTCACCCTTGTACTGAGTATCTCCCTTGTTTTTCTCGAACTACAGCTTCCCTGATAACCCGTGCCTACTTTTTCCTTAGGCAGTGACACAGAGCCTTTATCAAGACAAACATACACCGAGAGCTAGGGAGGATTTAGAGAGACCCTCAGTCCGCAAGCAGACACTGAGTTTTTCCCCCAAACACCCCGGTAACTCTCACACGTGCACCGCGGCCGCTTCCAGGCTCCCACAGTGCCTTTCTGCCACAACTTCCCTTCCTCTGAAGCTGCCTCAAAGTCAGGGCGCCACAGTCCGTCCCTGAACACAGTCCCCGCTCCCTACCCGCAGCTCACACACCCCGCGTATCTGTTCGCCACTCCAACAGCTCCGCGGCCCTTGGACCGGCGAACCGGCAAACGCGCACTCCGGGCCGGGGCCGAGAGACAGCCCCGTCCCGCTCCCTCACCCCTCTGGGAGCCGTCTCCGGCCCCGCGCCACCCGGCCGCCCCGGGCAGGGAACAGAGGGCCCAGCACAAACACCGCCCGTTCTCCCCGCCCCGGCCGGGCCCGGGGCCCTGGAGCGGCCGGGTCGGAGGGGGGCCAGGCCCGCGGCCCATCGTCCCCGCGAGCCCCCTCAGGCCGTCCCGCCCGCCCCCCCGGCCCCGGG
>WEKY01061362.1:796738-824771 GCA_013390045.1 Picathartes gymnocephalus | reverse complement strand
AGGGCCCGGGCCTGGGGATTTGGGGACCGCCGGGCAGCGCCGGTGGGGAGCTGCCGGGCCCGGGGAGGCTGCGGGCCCGTGCGGGCTGTGGAGCCGCCGGGCTGGGGGGCTGTCCGAGGGCGCTGGGGGATGTGGGATCCGGGGGCAGCGGGCCCAGCCTGCGCCGAGTGGCCCTGCCGCCCGGTCCGGGTCAGAGCCCTCTGAGCCCGGTCGGTGCCCTGGTGTCGGTGCCCTGCGCGGCCCCGGCGGTGCCGGCCCTGGGCCGCGGGCGGCGGCAGTGGAAGTTCGGTAGGAGAGAGGGGAACATGAACAGCCCCGGGGTGACACCGGCGCTCGGGGGGGTGTTTGCATTTTATTCCGTCATTTTCAGTCAAGTTCGTCCAAGGCGCTGCGAGGGGCGGTGAGGAAAAGCGGGTGCTCCCGGCGTGAGGCTCTGCCCGGTAATGCAGCTGCGGCCGCGGCTCTGCTGCTGC
Organism: Picathartes gymnocephalus; assembly: GCA_013390045.1. Lineage (NCBI taxonomy): Eukaryota > Metazoa > Chordata > Aves > Passeriformes > Picathartidae > Picathartes > Picathartes gymnocephalus. The sequence continues at coordinate 824,298 of WEKY01061362.1, read as the reverse complement.
TCGGGGCGGGCCTTGCCACATAGCGGTGCCTCAGTTTCCCTTCACGACGAGAAAAGATGTGTTATCTTGTGGCTGCGGGCACGACCTCGCTCTGCATCGCTGCGGGATCAGAGGATCGTGAACAGAAAGGTGCCGTGTCTGTGAGGGCACAGCGCTGCACAGCGCTTGTTCTCTGTGCTTTCTGAGCAGCTCCTTTCCATCACCGCTGCTGGACACAGTCAGGTGCAGAGTGAAGGGCCAAAAGTGGCCTATGTGGGCTGCGTGGGGTGAGTGCTGGTGTGATCCATGAATCCCAGCCCTGTGAGGTGTATCCTGCGAGTGTCTGGAGCCCCAGACCACCCCACACACCCTGAGCGGGCAGTGCGGGGTCTGTCTTGGAGTCACCAATTGCTCCGTGCTCCGGCTCTCTCGGCACTGTCCCGAAGGAGGGGTGATGGAGCTGCTGCTGGAGCTGCCCTGGGTGCTGGTTTAAATGGATTTCTGCTAGACCTGACATCCCAAGCCTCCGATCTTTGTGTGTCATTTACCTCACACAGGTGTGTTGCGGTCAGTACAGATTCAGCCTCCTGGTCAGGAGGCATTGAAGTATTTTATGGCACGGAGAGGTGGGTGAGAGCAGTTCTTGATAGAGGGTGGAACAGAGCTGGGCTTTATCCGTGGTGCTGCTCCTGTGGGTGTTGTTCTCATGGACAATTCTCTTTCTGGACATAAATACAATTTTGCTGGTGTTTTTGCTTAATTTTGCATTTTGGTCTCTCTTTACCACTGTTACAGCATATTCTTACCCAAAGTGCCCCTTTTTCCCTCTGATTGGGCCAGTTCTTAGTGTTCACCAGTGTAGCCTTTGGGCAGTTCCAAGGAGGACAAAATGTTCCAAAACATTCAGCATCTCTGCTTCTGTCCCTACCAGCTGGACTTTGTCGTTCAGGTGATTGATCTGATCCTGCCCCTCACTTGCACAAGGATGGTGGATCTTTGCAGAAATGCAATTTGAACCCAGTTTAATGGTGTATAAAAAAGATTAAGGTTTGTTGTTCCAGTTTTGTTTCCTCCAAATACCTCATCTTCACCCTCCCTTTGGGTTTTCTTTCAGCCACGCTCGTTTTGCCTGAAAGAATTTTGCTACTGAATCATTAATCTGCCTTTATTTTCTGCTCACATTTGCATATGAAGTAATTCCTTGTTCTTTTTGTTGTGTCTCCTCCACTCCTTTCTGCACGGGGGTGTGTTTTTGTCCCTCTTCTGTGTGGAAATTTGCAAGGAAGAGGTCAGGAGAGACAGCTGGATCGGGGAAATATGAATGAGGTGTTTCACCCGACTGTTCCTGTGATCCCACATCACGTGAGTGACGGGACGGCCGTGGTGGTCACGGCGGGGGTTGGTACAGCTGGGGTTTGCCCAGTCGTGAAGGTATTTGAGAAGGCTCAGCCTTGTGTTGTGTTTCAGCAGCTTAAATTCCTAGAGCAGGAGAACCTAAAAACTTGCGGAGCTTTCGCCATCTGTGCCTTTCACTCCTTTGTCCTATATTTAGCTTGGGAAAGAAAACAGATTAGGTGGTTCCAGTTCTTGCTGCTTGCAGGCAGGCACAGGGCTGCAGTGCTGGGGAGTGTTTGGAACCCAACTTCAGGGGCTCCCTGAGAGCTGCCCAGGCATCGGCTGCTGGCTCTGAGCATGGCTGTGTTCTCCAGCCTGTAATTATTCATGAAAGCACATCTAATGCTTTAAAATAAAATCAGTGAGCTGCCTTTACCTCTTCCTGGCCTTATTTGAAAGTAGCTTCGTCTCATTGTCTTTTTTTTTTAACCGGTGTTGGTGTAGCTGCAGCAGATCTGTGTTCTCAGGGTGTGACAAAGGCCTTGCTTATCCACAAGCCCAACTGCCCCAACTTCATGTGCTACTTTGGGATTTGAGTTCTCATCACTGCAGTGGAAATCCTTGCCAAAATGGCTTTTATTTAATTTCATTGAAGAGGTTTATCCCCTGCTGCCTCTAACAGCTGCTTTGTGACGTTTTCTTTTGGGACACGTGTTGAAGCTTGTGAGCTTGTGGAGTAACAGGCACACAGGACATGACTTCCAGAGGAAACGCAATGTGCTGGGAAGAAATAAAAGCTGGTGTCAGCAGAGGAGCAGCTGGGCTGGAGTTTGGGGGCAGGTCTGAACACAGAGGAAGGAGACCACAAACGTGTCTCAGTGTGACAGGGACCCCAGAGGACTGCAGCTGAGGAGTAACTTTGGGAATCTCTGAAAGTAGGGTGAAAAGGGTGCAGAGGAGAAATGAGAGAGGAGTTAACAACAGCAGAGATGTCACCAGAGAGGAAAACCTGAGAGGAGAATGAGACCTGTTTGCAGAGGAGAGTGCAGAGCATGTGTCACTGGTGCAGGCAGATGTGTAACAGACGTGCAGCACAGAAATGAGTGGATAGCAGGTTGTGCACTTGGCAAACTCTCCTCAGAACAGGATGGAGCCACCTTTTCAGGGAAGTGAGACAGGATTTAGAAACAGAATTAAAATACTGTTAGAGAACAGAGCAGGGGAGCAGCATGTGCAGGGTGTAACACTGAGGTGCTTATCAGGGCAGGTCAGGTACTCAGCCAGGAGAAACAGCATCGTGTAGCTGCTCATAAAAGGTGTTGCACCTCAGTGGAGCCCTGCCTCTCCATTCCAGGGGTTAGGCCTTACATCCCCTTTTCCAGGTGAGGTTGCCTTGACTCCTGCCCTCTCTCATTTGCAGCTACAGCCAGTCCTTGCAGCTGCTGGGTAAGTGGAGAGACCAGGCAGGTTCATGGTGCAGTTTTAGTGTGTTCTGGACCCAGCGGGGACACGTGGGTGTGGCAGCGTGTGCTGAGCTGGGAGCGCATGGGCTCCTGGGGGCTGTTGTTGTTTCCTAACTTGGATGTGAGGATCTCAGAATCCCTTCCTGGCCCTGAAGATGCCTTTGGCATTACCCCTTCCACGCAGTCGTGCTGCTTCTGTGCCAACACAAAGAGCTGAGGGCTGGCTCCCAGAGCCAGCACTGTGCTGTGGGTGAGTCCTGCCTGCTCTGCAGTTAGCCTTGCAGCTGTCTGGGACTCCTTGCTCAGGACTGTGACTCCTCCCTGTCCATCCCCACCATCAGAGACCTGCACTCAGGCTGAGGCAGGGCAGAGAAAGGCCTTTGCAGTTGTGGTCATCCTGCCAGGGGGTGATATACTCCCCGGGGTCAGGATGGCAGAAATTAGAGGTGTTATCTTGAGGGGACCCATCGCTCTCCTCAGAAAAGGTGAGCAGATGAGACAGAAGCACTTCTTCCTCTCAGAAGATGGGATTTGTTTTGTGCCATTCGGAAATCATTGGAATGGGCTCTGTGGCTTCACCAGGCAAGTCAGGCCATGTCACCAGCTCTGCCTTTGCCCAGCACAGAAGTGTGGGGAATTCCCTGAGTCTAAAGAATACTTTTCCCCCTCAGCTTAGATTTCTTACCCAAATGCTGCAGTCTGGGCACCGCTGTAAGAGAGCAGAGCCTGAATTCCTGCTCTGTTTGCCTCTCTCTTGCCCTGGAGTGTTTTGCAGCATCGCTGCGTGCTCGAGCACTGCGCTGCAGCTGTGCCCTTGCTGCAGTCACAGGATGGCACAAGCAGCTCCTAAGGGCTGTGGGACACCCTTGGAGTCAGGAAAAGCTACCACCAATAAGAGAGATTTGCTTACTACCAACCCTTCAGGCTTCTCCCAGTTTCCTGACCTTCGTTATAAATTACCTGGAAGCAATTTAGAGAGCATGGTGGGTAAGGAGGAAAGAAAGCAAAGAAATTCCATCTGGTAATGGCTTGAGGAAGCTACAGAATCTCAAGTGGTTCAGGCAGCAAGACCTCTGACCAACTTTGCAATTTTGGCTTTAGCTGCTTTAATATCCTCCTTCAGTGATCAGGGAAATTTCTGTGATCAACTGTGATGATCATTTGCCTAAAATAGCTGTTGCAGCAATGGGAAGTACATGAAACCACAGAGCTGCCAGCTGTTAAATGCTGATAAAAACCGTTACTTTTCGGTCTGAACAGTGTCCTGTTCCCTCAGCTCAGCACTTGTTGTTCAGCCAGGTAATGGTTCCTTTGGTGCCCCAGTGCCCAGGGTGGATCCAGAGCATGAAGCTCAGGACTTTATAAAGCAGTTTATGAGGAAGAAGCTCTGTCATGTCCCAGCAGCTGCTGCTGGTGCAGCACCAAACCCCTGGTGCTGAGCTGTTCTCTGAGTTCATACATGCTGTGCCCAGCAAATCATGTAAGGCTGTAAACCCTTTACTCAGTGTTTTAGTTTGGAAATATCTTGTTTTCCCAGTACATTTTGATGGCTTCTTTTACGCTTAAAATTTTTAATATAGAGGAATTATTGATGGCAAAACAGAACCCCAGGCTATTATGGGTAAAGTAACAGGCATCTGCCACTTCTTTGTTCAAGGCAGGGTGGGAAAAAGGAGTGGGCACAGACAGGATGTGGCGTTTTCCCTTCACAGGGTCTAAAGTCTTCCCTTGTCAAGTCCTGGTTGCTGTGCTGCACTTTGCTGGGAGAACCAAGTGGACAGTTTTATGGAGCTGCTGGGCACAAGGTGTTTCCAACCACTTCTCCTCAGCTCCAGAGACGTGTGTGCCGTTTCTGGAATGCTAAATAGGCTCTTGGTGCAGCAAAGGTAAATTGCACTTGAGTAGCTCAGGAGGAAGATGTGGCCAGAGCTCCTTCATTGCAGCTCTGGGTTTGCAGAGCCCTGTGCTGACCTTGTGGAACCTCTCCAGAGCCCTTCAGCCTTCCGTATGGAAAGGGGCTGTTAAGTGGACTCCTCTTATTTCTTCTGGACTCCCTGAGCCCTTGCCTCCCCTGCAGCTGCTCAGTTGAGTTGGAATTAGGTAATCAACTGTTTGTTACTGCACACTGGAAATGATTGCAGGACGAAGGAGTGGAGCTTTGGACTACTGCTTGTATTTATTTGGTTTCTTTCGAGTTTTCTTTCATCTGTTATTTGCTTGAGGATTAGACTTGGGAAATTCCCTGGCAGGTGCCGAGGGTTTGCATTCCAGATTTGTTGGGAGCATGGGGCAGCTGGCATTTAAACTTTACAGAGTGTCCAGGCAAGGAGATGGAAATAGCAAAGCAGCTTCTCAGCAGAGGTGGAGTTCAGCCCCTGGCAGAGACTCGGCCTCTTCTCCTCTCAGATGAGTTCCTGGTTTGCTTTCCAGGGCTCCCAGTACCCAGTGAAGTGCTGGTGGGTGTGGAGCAAGGAGCCTCTCAGCGTTCAGCACGCTCTAGAGAAATGTTTGTTGGGACAAGAAAGTGTCCTTGGGGCCAAGGGAGGCTGCAGCCCTTGGGGAGGAGTGAGCTGGAGTTCTGCTCTGTGTCATGGTTCAGCCTCGAGCCTGGTCTGCTTGGAAATGCTGATTTTTCTCCCTGCGAGTTTAACTCTGAATTGAATTCCTAAGCCTTTTTCCCTTAGCCTTGTTGTGTTGCAGGAGATACCACAGAGCCAAGACAACTGATTACTCATCAGGATGTTTTGTGTTTGGCTTCGGGTGGCTGAGAGGCCCAGCCTTCCATTCAACTGAAGCCTGGAAAAACAGAAAGCTGATAATGGAAAGCCACCAGCAGTGGCATGTGTGTACAGGGACACCCAGATGTGCCTAAATCCACCCCGATAAGGAGCGTGGGACGGGCTGGTACCACATTACGTGGAAACTGTTTGCCATGTAACCCAAGCAGGGTGAATTTATCGAGCTGATTGTCCACTTGGGAAGATGTTACTGCCTCCCAGGATGTCTGGGGTACACAGAGCTGTGCACAGGTGATGAGATGATTATAAATGTGGTGCTTTCTGTCTTCTAAACAATTGGGCACTTTGGTGTAGATCCGATTCCCTTATACTCTAAATGGCTTTGTGCTGAGTGGGTGTGATACCAACTCCCATCTCATTCTGTGCAATAATTAGTCCCAGTCTCTGCTAATTCAGCGAGTTTCTCTTCCTCCTGTGCAACTCTGTCTGCAGAGCAGCTCTGTGCCCACTCAGACAGAGTGGTCCCTGCTAACACTGAAGGTTCGAGGAGGTAAAATAGCTTTTCTTCCTGAAAAAGCTTTTAGTTCTTCCTGTGTGTCTTCGAGGCAGCTATTTTTTCCCTTTTTTTACAGAAGTTTTCATCACTTGCCCAGTTTTATTTCCTCCAAAATTATTTTTAAGTTCATCCTCGGTCATGTGTGCTGCGCTTAAAGCTTCTGCTGTGCCTTCCTTGAGAGCAGCCCTGACTTGGAAAGTCGCTGGCCTTTCCTTTTAGCAGTCGGGAACCTTTTGTTCTAGTAAACATGCTTTTTGGCTCCTGAGATAAGAGGTTTTAGTTTGAGGTGAAATGTCATATCACAGAGATTTTTGGTTTGTAGAAGATCTTCCCAAGGAAGATGGAAATCCCACTAAATGCCCCGTCCAAAACCAGACCAGGCAAGATTTGAAAAGACTTCTGGGAAGGAGTAAATCCGCTTTGGTCAGAATATAGTTGTTGGGGTTTTTTTCCCATGTCCAATTCCTGTCATAATTGCTTAAATTACATATTTGCATTCCAAATCAAAGCAGAAAATCCTCATCTCTTCCCTTGCTGTGACCCTTGTGGTTCCTGGGCTGGTTTCCCACTGAGCTGATCAGTTCCTCCTTTCTGCCTTACCTGTGTTTGAAGGGACTTTCCAGCTGCTCCCTGCAGCTGTGGCTGGTGCCACGAGCCGTGCACTTCCTTCTGCCAGGAGGTTTTGCTTGTCATTAAACTAAATCAAGGTCACTGGTGTACAGCTCTTTAGCTCTCCCATATAATAGCCATAGTGACAAAAGTATTAATAGAAATGCTTGTGTGGAGCTGGGGTGGTGGCTGTGTATAGCGGTGATGGCTGGAGATCTGCAGGGAGGAGGCTGAGGCAGAAACTCTGAGTATTTGAGAAGTTTCCTGATCCATGTGGCAGCAGAGTAATGAGACAGGGATCTGAGGAGAGGTTTTATGATTTCAGATGTCTTCTGACATTATCTATCCATGCATTTGCTCAGCTGGAGACAGTGTGGCGAGACAGCTACAAATGTGAACATAAATTTATTTATGATTCTAGCCTGGCTTGAGGCCAGCGGTCAGATTTACCCAAACTCCTTCTTGCAATCAGTGAGTTTGTGGCCTCTGGATAGGCAGGCTGAGGAGCTGGGCAGTTGTTTTCAGTAGTGACATCATGTTTTGATATATTCAAGCTGATGATTGAGCAAATAGATTTTCAGGGTTGACCTTTGTCAGGATAATCCCAGCAGGCTCAAAAGGAGTGCTGCCCTGTGAGTTTACTGGCTCAGCTCTGCTTGACTTCTGATGGAGCTGCAAAAAAAAAAAGTGCAAATATCCTCCCGTGTCAGTTTTCCCAATAGCCACCATTTTCATTCAGTTTTCCCTAAGCCAGCGGCTCGTGCTGCCAAGGACGTTGCTGTGGGTGAGTGCGAATGGATAGAGCCTGTCAGCAAACATCTGACACGTTCTGCTCTCGCTGCTTTTCCTCTCCTGGCACTGACCAAAGCAGTTCCTCTCAGGCAGCCACGGAGACCTGGCACCTGTGAGCTCTGTGTTCTCAGGAACTCTCACCTGATGGCTTCTGTAAGCCCTGTCTGATATGTGGGGGGCAAAGTGGCTCAGATGTGGAGGTTATTCCAGTGGAAGGTCTGGGATTCCTGTACAGGGCAGCAGCTGAAAGCAGGGATTGATAATGGGCAACAAACCCCGGGAAATCTGGGCTGTGATTTAAAAGAAAGAATTTGTTTCCATTTGATTTTTTTTTTTTCCTCCCCAAAACCTGTAGCTTCTCTTGTCCCATCATGGGTGGGGTCTTTAAGCTCTGCTTTGAGGGTGGAATGGCACATTTTGGTGCATCTGGAATGCCTTATGAAAGGATTCTTGTGTGGAGTCTGGTAGCACTGGAGGTGGGTTTGGTACCTGCTCAGCAGGATCTCTGCAGCCTTTCCCTGGAGATGGTGAAGAAGAGTTGTTTGGTTTGGCTGGATCAAGTTTCATACCTCACTCTGCACCGTGTCCTGTTTCACAGCTTTGGTTCCTCCACGGTGTGCTGGTATTTTTGATACACCTACACACTAAAGGAAAGTGATGCCCTGGGTCAGACATCCGCTTGTGTTGCCTATAATCAAGAGAAAAACTCCTTGTGTTAGAATAATAAAGTAAAAAGCTTTGTTTGGAAGCTTCCAGGTGTCCCGGTGGTGATGGGCACACCTGGAATTGAATTTCTACAATTTTATAACGTTAATTAATTAGGATATCTAACAGGTACATCCAATAGGAGATTCAGTTGCCCCAGTAACCCACCCCTGGGTCAGCCCCTTGGAGTTGGTCTTTGCCCCACTTCTTATTATGCCCTGTTGTAGGTTCCCTCCTTGGAATTAGACTAAACAATATTTCAGGAACGTGTTTAAAAGGTCAACTTAATGTTCTAAAATCTAGGGCGAAGGGGTAGGAAAACTACTGGAGCTCGGGCTATGCATTAGCAATCTACAGAGCCACAAATATATGAAAAATATATATAAAGCTTAAGCATCGTTCCCCCCCTTTAGAGACTTGACAGTACAGAATTATAGGCAGCACTTGTACTTTTCCTCTGCATCACCAGCTGAAAGCAGCTTCCCCTCTGAGCACTCTTATCCTGGGATGAGGCTCCGAGCCCAGGGATGATCCTTCCGTGCAGGTGTGAGAAAGCTCGGTGAGTGTGAGCTGATCACTGCCCACGCCAGCCCGGGAGCTCAAGTGCTGAGTGTTACCTACCTGTCCATGTTGTGTTTGGTTTATTCTTAACATCCAATCCCAGGTGGACACGGTGACATCAGCTTTCAGCAGAGCTGGTTCTCTGACACCTCCTGGATTGCCTCTGGAGGCGTTTGCTCTGATTTTCAGCCGTGTCACCCAGGTTTGTGGGCGCTCACAACAGAAATCATTGGGATTCTCAGTTCTCCCTGCCAGTGGAGCAGCTGTTGGAACACTCTCTGGAGTTTTCAGTTTCTTGGTGCGGATGCTGAGAAGCCAGGTTAACCTCAGCCACCTCCCTGGGCGTGTTCAAACAAGAAGCCTTTGGTTAAAGGGAGTGACGAGTTTGACGGGAATGTGCAGCCTGGCAGGTGTTGTAAACTTGGTGTGAGCTGTCAGCGTGTCCCTTTGGCTCAGGGCAGGGAGGGGACAGCAGGGCACAGGACGGGGAAGAGCAGCAGCAGGCAAACCCACAGCTGTGTGCTGCCCTCCCCTTGCAGCAGGGCTGCATCACTGGCACAGGGTTTACCCCAACATCTCCACATCTGTCAGACTTTCTCTTCCAACAAAATGTTTGCTTTGGAAGGGCCCCTTTGCCCCTGGAAGCCCAGGGCTGATGGCTCAGCTACTGCTCCAGTGCCTCAGCCGGGTTTGTGCTATACTCCAAACTCCGACAGGGGCTGCAGCAGCTGCATCCTGCCAGTGTGGCTCTGGTTCCTCCTCTCCTCCTTGAGCTGTGGCTGTTCCAGAAGCCCCTCATGCCTCTCCCAGAGCAGTCCCCACGCTGTGGCTGCAGGGAGGGAGTGAGCAGGGCAGCATGAGACTGGGAACCTGCTCCTGCTCATGCTGACAATAGGGGCTTTCTTTCCATCCCGCTTTCTGGACCACTGTACAGAATGAGAATTAGCATTGGCATGGAGGAATGTGTGAAATAAGCCCTGGATTCAGTGGTGGGAAAGTTGTCTGGCAGGAGCCCTTCAAGTCTGAATGTGGTGACATCGGAGTGCAGCCCCCTGCTCCTGTGGTGGCAGCTCCTTCTGTACAGGAGTGAGGTTTGATGGAGAGGGGAGGGGTTCTGCTGCCACAGAGGGGTTCTCTGACATGGAGAGGTGTTACTGACACTTGTACAGCCTCTGTGATCTGCTGCCCTCTGAACTGGCTCCTCTGGTTCCTCAAGGGACACTCTGGTTTTAATGAAGTCAGAGGCTTTCACACCAGGATCCTCTGGTCTTGAGCTGTCCTGCTGCAAGTGTTTCATCCATAACACAGAAATTTGGGGCACATTAGGGATGTGAAGGGCTGCACACAGGAGAGATGGAACACTGGCAGCCCTGGGGAGGAGGAATTTCAAGCACAGAAAACAGAGGAGGGAGCTGGGGCAGTCTCTGGCAGGGGAGTTGCTCCTTGGCCCTGCTGAGCAGAGAGCAGGCTGCGCTCCAAGGGTGGTGTTTAAAAGAGACAGCCACAAAAGTCGTTCATTAATGATCTTTTGCTTTCCTGGGTGAAAAGAATCTAGAGAATTAAACTTTCCCCTGCTGACACAGCAATTCTGGGGGGAGTAAAGTTGCTGAGCTGTTGGAGTTTGGCTTTGGTTTTCTTTGGTCTTGTCCTAGGGCAGTTTTGCTGGTTTCCAGGTTCCAGAGGAAATTTTCAGTTTCTCAAACCTGAATTTAGTTTAAAACAAACAAACAAAAAAATCCTCCAAATGTCAAAGTGTAGAGATGGTTTTTTCTGGAGCGACCAACTTGCCTTGGGTTTAAAAATGTCAGACAGGGTTTAACAAAACAGCAAACAGACTCTGGAATTAAAATAGCTCTGAAATGCTCCTGCAATCTCAGCAGCTTTGCTGGGGGCTGTTTTTCAAGTCTCTTCTTTCTTCACTTGTAGGTTTACCAAGAACCTCTCTCCAGACAAAATCAACCTGAGCACTCTGAAGGGTCAGGGGCAGCTGACCAACCTGGAGCTGGATGAGGAGGTGCTGCAGAATGTGCTGGAGCTGCCCACCTGGCTCGCCATCACCCGGGTCTACTGCAACAAGGCCTCCATCAGGGTGAGCAGAGGCAACTTTAAATGGATGAAGTTATCCATTGACAGGCAGAATCGCTGAGATTGTGCATGGACTTGTACTTTGCACACTGAACTCTTACAAAGTCTTCCTCTTTGTGCTTTTTAGAGCAAAAAATTGTGGTTTTTTAGTTGTTATAAGCTGCCAGATTGTTTAATTGCAATTGGTACTAACCATAGTTGCATTACATGAACTCAAAAGTTTTAAGGACATCAAAGAGACGTTCTATAAAAGAAATATGATTCTACTCTGCCAAGTGACAGTAAAAATGAGCTTGTCTTACTCATCTGATGTGGTCTGTTTTTAGAGTCAGATCTGCTCAGTTTAGTAACAAACATTTGTTCTCCCTCCTACAAGAACTGCAGAGTGAACGTTGCTGTATGAAAATAAAATGGAGCTTTTTGGTTTGTGCACAGTCTTCAAAAGAGTTGTGTGACTTCCAGTAAAAGCAGCAGTTAGTTGTAAACTCTTAAAGGCCAGGAATGTTCCCCATAGCAGAACTTGACCTGCAGAATATCTATTACTCCTGACGATATATGAGATCCAAAAGCTCAGCTGGGTTTGTAGATCTGGTGTCTGGAATGTCTTTTCCCTTGTCTGTGTCTCTGTTTGACCTGGATACAGTGAGACATTGTGGACATTTCTCAGAGAAATGCGGCTCAGAGTTTGGGCTGAGATGGTTTCCTGCAGTTTCTGAAACTTTCCAGTGCAAGGATCACTCTGATAACCTCAACTTTATCATTTCAGATCCAGTGGACAAAGTTGAAAACACACCCAATCTGCCTGGTAATGTTGCTTCTCTTGTCTTCTTTCCTTCCTTTCTCCCTTCTTCTTTTCTTCCTTTTCTTCCTCACTCTTTTTAATCCCTTCTACTTGAGAAAAATTCTGGAGAGGGAAACCATCAAGTGTTCAAATTTTCATTGGACCTGAATCCTCCAGGCCCTTAGCACATAGAGCCATGAGTGCCCTCCCATGAGACCCTCATTTCACTGCAGGATGGAGCCAGATGAGCTCTCAGGGAAGTCCAGGGCAACCTTGTGCCTGTTTTTTGCTGTTTGTTTTCCCCACTCCTGGGGTTTCAGGTTACCCACTGGCAGTGACGGTGTGAGAACTTTAACACATGAGACCCTGGGAGCAGTGGGGCTTCAGAGTTGATTGTCCCTGCCCTGGAATCTCACCCCAAGGCTGGTGGGCTGAGCTTGAGGCTTGCTGTGGTGTTCATGGCTCCCGCATTGTGTCTGTGCAGTACCTGGACAAGGTGGAGGTGGAGATGAGGACATGTGAGGAGCCTCGGCCGCCCAATGGACAGTCCCCCATCGCTCTCGCTGCTGGACAGAGGTCAGACCCCGAGCCCTGAGGCTGCTCCCTGACATCCTGCTGGGGTGTGGGGGCTGCTGTTCTCCCTGTTCACCACTAGCCCCCTTGCTCTCAGGTTTAAGTGCCTCTGGTGTTGCTTGTAAACCTCTCTGTGTGAGCCTTACCTCTGCCAGGCCTCCTGTGACATGGGAGGATCTTCTCTTTGCAGTGAATATGGCTTTGCTGAGAAGGTCGTGGAGGGGATGTTTATTGTTGTCAATTCCATCACCATCAAGATTCACTCCAAGGCCTTTCACGCTTCTTTTGAGCTCTGGCAGCTGCAGGGCTACAGTGTCAACCCCAACTGGCAGCAGAGTGACCTGCGCCTCACCCGCATCACTGACCCACAGAGGGGAGAGGTGAGGCCTCGGTTTTGTACTGGGATCACAGAAAAAAATGTGATTAATGATTTTTCCGTGTTTCATTTCATGTCTTCTGAGTGTTGAGGGGTTTTTTGAATCCTTGAAGTTGTGAAAATCTCAGCATTTTCCTGTTTTTCTCCTCCTGGGCAGGTTCTGACGTTCAAGGAGCTCAGCTGGCAGACCCTACGGATAGAGGCAGATGCCACGGACAATGGTGATCAGGATCCTATCACTACTCCTCTGAGACTCATCACCAACCAGGGCAGGATCCAGATCTCTCTCAAGAGAAGGGTGAGAGTTTCCTCCATGCTTTGCAGGATGTGGTCTCACTGCCTGGCGCAGAGATGAGACATATTTCCTCCCACAGTCCTCAACAGCCCTTCTCTCCCTTCAAAAATTTTGAGCCTAAACTGATGTATCTGTCCATGTTTTCTGTCAGAGACAGCTGTGTTCTTACCAAATGTCAAAGCAGTTTCTTTCCCAGGGGAGGATATCGTGGATGGAGTGAGTTGTTCAATCCATTTGAACATCCCAAGGAGAGCTGTCATCTCCTTGCTGGGAGCTGAAAGCCTGGCAGCCTGATTTTTAGCTGTCAGTGGAAATGCGATGATTTAAAATAGAAAGAATTAAAGAGTGAGCAATTTGTCTCCTAAAGAGGAGGTGGCTTTGACTACTTTCCATCTGAGTGGAGGTGCCGTGGACATGCACCACATAACATCTCTCAGAGGAGTTTCACAGCAGCCTCCCTTCGTTCTGCTTCTGTGTTTTATGAAGACTCTGTGTCTGTGGAGGCAATTTTTGAAATCCCTGACTCTTTCCTTGCTTTTTCAGACCAAAGATTGCAACGTGGTGGCCTCCAAGCTGATGTTTTTGCTGGATGACCTGCTCTGGGTGCTGACAGACTCTCAGCTGAAAGCAATGATGAAATACGCTGAGTCTCTGAGTGAAGCCATGGAGAAATCTGCTCAGCAGAGGAAAAGCCTGGCACCAGAGTCTGTCCAGGTCAGTGAGTTTGGCTGTTGGCCTGCCAGGGAAAAGGACAGTTTCTGTTTGTGTGGCATCATGCCTATACTCATTGGGTATCCCCTGATGGGAACTTGTGGTGTCAGGCGAGTCTCATGTGGATTGTGGGCTGCTGTGGGGTAGTGAAGTGACCAAAGGAGTGGGATTCATTGCAGTCCTAGGTTTGCCTTAATTGCCAGTAAAATATGTTTTCGAAGTCAAGAATGAGGGAAGAGGAATATTTCTGCTAGAGTTGGAAGCTCCAGGGAAGCAGGGATGCACACACAGAGCAATGAGGTTGCACAGGAGGGATGGGGAATACTTTGCCCTTTTTGCCCAGGAGTCTTAAAACATCTTCCAAGAGAAGTGCAGGCTGCTGGCAGAGCCACAAAGGGTTTTGCTCATGAGAGCACAGGAAAGGATCCAGATCTTGGGAATCCAGATTCAGTCCTATAAACTGATGCCTTGCAGGCTGAAAGATTTGCATGAGGTGATTAATTGCATTATAACCTCTGTGTTTTCCCTCTCTCCAAGTTCTCACTGAGTTTGTCCCTCTCCCACAGATCACCCCCCCTGCTCCCAGTGCCCAGCAGTCCTGGGCTCAGCCCTTTGGAGCCAGCCCCAATGCCACCAGCATTGGGCAGTACTTTGACAAGCATGACATGAAGGAGTCCTCCTACCACCTCCTCATCTCCCGCCTGGACCTGCACATCTGCGACGACAGCCACGCCCGGGAGTCAGGTCAGGAGAAAGGAAAACAGCAGCAGAGGAAAAAACAACAGTCCAGGCAGTGATTTTCTGTCTAGAAGAGGGTTGGGAAGCACTGAGGTCTTGCAGTTCAGGATTTGAGTTTCCAGGCCTGGTTCTTACCATATAAACTGTTGGCCAGTTGATTCAGGTGTCCTTCTTCTTGCCTAGGACAGGATTTTGGTGCAGATTCCTAAAGATAGTAATCTAATCCTGGCCCTCGTGTCAGTTAATCAGTGGTGGCAATCAGAGCAATGTGGTTCTGAATTCTCCTAGTCAGGGCTCAGATTGTAGAGCTGACCATGGTTTCCTCTGCTCTGTTCCTCACAGGTGCTTTGAAGCATGGGATGCTGGGAGGTGCCATCCAGCTGACCTTCAGGAAGATGGCTTTTGACTATTATCCCTTCCACAGGGCAGGTAGGGAACCTGTGGCTTCTCAAGTTGAGGAGTGGGATAAAAAAGGAGTTTAAAGAACTGCTCTATGATTTCAGGCTGGACTGGAAGAAAGAAACCTCCTTTTTAAAGCCAAGATGTTTGCTTTCCTGCAGGAGATGCCTGCAAACATTGGGTGAGGTACAGTGAAGCAATGGAGACACGGGGACAGTGGGCAAAGAAGGTGGTCAGTGAATTTCAAAGCAAGATGGAGAAGTTTTATGAAGAAACAGATCCTGTGTTTGCCAGGACTCCACTTTCCCCCTTCAAAAGGAAACCAGGTAATAGTATTTGATAAAACCAGTGAAGCAGGAGGTGGTACCAATTTTGCTCTATCCAGCAAAATCTCTAGTTGTCTGTCCTCATCTGGGCAGGCTGATTTGTTGGTGCAGAAATGCATAGCACTCTAAAAATCACAAATATAATAGCAAAGGAAAGTGGCTGGGATAGCACTGCAGCAAGGATGGACAGGCTGCAGTGGATTTTTGTTGGGTTTCTCCATAAGATACAAGGATAAAATAAAATACTTAAGACCTGGCTGAGGAATGTATTCTCTTGCCACAGAACAGTCTCACCTTTCATAGTGTTCTTCCTTCAGAAGTCCTGGGTGTTTCTCCTGCCCAGCTGTGTTCATCCGTTTCTAATTTTAGGGCTATTAATTCTGCTCAGTAAGCACAGAGGTGATGGTGTAAAGGTGACTAAAACCCTGCTGGTTCTGGCTGTCTGTCCCCACAGACCCTCCCCAGAGCCCCCAGAAGAGCCCCCCGGAGAGGGGCCGGGCTCCTCCCACGAGCCTCCCGCGGCTCCGGCACCCGCCCTGGCACCGGCTGCGCTCCAGCTGCGTGGTGGTGCGGGTGGATGACCTGGATGTGCACCAGGTAGGGATCCCAGCACTGTCTGCAGATAGTAGTGGCACTTCCAAAAAGGAAATTTAACCAGGTATGAGTAAAATGAATCGTGCAAATCCTACCACATCCAAAACGTTGCCCAGAGAACTTAAATGCTGTTATGATGTTGCCTGTAAAACTTCTAACCCAAGAGTGAACTGCTGATAGTTTTCATGTTCAGAGAGAGCTGCATAACCACAGGTTTCTGCCCTCTGTTCCTATCTAAGCTTACACCAAGAATTAGGCAGGCCCAGTGTAAAACATTCCATGCCTTTGAGAAGTCAGTGAGGATGTGGATTTTTGAGAGACGAGGTGTAAGCCTCATGTAGTTGTTGGCCTGCTATCATGCAGGGGTGGTGAGACAAAACACGTAGAACACAGATCAAGCTCTAACAACTTTATTTCAAAATCATACGTCTTTTATAATCCTTGTACACAAGTATCATGCTGTGGTTGGAAAGAGGAACACACTATATAACTATGGGTTAACTAATAATAGCTTTATCACTCTTGCTGCAAGAATATGTTTTCATAGTTTTAGAAACTGTTTTATAAACACTGCTAGCAGAAACGTGAGAAAACTTTCTCTCTTGCTCTAAACATGCCTGAGTTCTTTACTCAGGCTTTTGCTAGCATCCACAGTCTCACCTCAGGCTTTCTGCCCTGGGACAGAGCATCCCCAACCTGGATCAGGCCCTGCATCCATGTGCCCTATGTCCATCCAAGAGCTGGTTTTGCTCTTTGCAGCACTAGGTACTATAATGAACTCAGCAACGTGCTGCTGATCTTGCAGACAGCTGTAACAGATTTCTGTTCTGTTTGCTCATGTCACCTAATTCTGCTTGTCACAGCTCTTACTAGCAGTGACAGGAGACACAAACAACTAAATTCCCTCAAAGGAGAGGAGTTGGCAATATCAGCAGGTAGAAGAAAAATTATATTTTTACTTGAAAGCAGTGTATATTTGATGTGTAAATGAGGCGGATTGAATACAGGCAACTGCGGGGTCACTGGGACACTTGGGTTTGCAAAGTCTGAGTTCTGCACAACTGCATTCCATTCTGTTTTCAGGTCTCTACAGCTGGGCAACAAAGTAAGAAACCCTCCACCTTGCTTTCGTGTAGTAGAAAAATCTTCAAACTCCCTGATCAGGTCTCTGCAATCCATATTGAATTCACAGAATATTACTTCCCAGACAATCAGGACTTTCCAGGTAATACATCAAGGTTAGCACCTTCTTTCGCAAGTTTTATAAAGAGTCATCAATTGTCTCGATGTGTTAACCCTGTTAGATATTCTCTGTCCATTGTTTTTTAGTTTTCTGATGTTTGCCATCCTAATTTTCTTGGGTTTTTTGTTTTTTGGTGGTTTTTTTGGTTTTGTTTTGTTTTTTTTTTTGGTTTGGTTTGCTTTGGTTTTTTTTTTTGTCTGTGGGAAGCTGGGATGGGGTTTGTGCACAATGTGGAAGCAGAGCTGTGCTTGCAGGAAGGAATTGCAGCAGCTGCTGTTTGCCCAGTCTCTGGGGTTCAGCCTTACTGGGAACACTGGAGCAGAGCCAAGGGGTGCTCTGGGTGCTGTCCCAGTGGGTCACCTCGTTTCTCTCGGTGCACCACAGCTGCTCCTCTCCCAGGATGTGTCTCCCAGGGGTGGTGAAGCCGCTGCATTGATGCTGTCAGTGCAGGTTCTGAGCTGCAGAGCACCCGAGGGGCCTTTCCTGCCATCATTAATCTGTTTCCTTCTAGTTCCGTGCCCAAACCTGTACATGCAGCTGAACGGCCTGATGCTCACCCTGGACACACCAAGTGTGCTCTGGATAAACCTCTTCTGCCTGGATCTGTGTCGCAGCCTGGAGCAGTTCAAAGCCATCTACAAGCTGGAGGACTCAGGCAAGCGGGACGAGCACGTGGATGTCCGGCTGGATGGCTTCAGGCTGAAGGTACCATTCTTTCCCTTCCTTTCCCAGTGTGCTTTCTGGGAAAAGAACATGAGACCAGGACATAGCTGCAGTCCATAACGAGGAGACAAACCTGCTGCCTTCCTCTGACTTTGCTCTGCCTCTTGCATTGGTTTTGTTTGGTCTGTGGGCAGTAAAGCTGGTGCTGGAGTTCTCTCCAGAATAAACTTCTGCTATTCCTTTCTCACCTCTTGCCTTGTCATGTCTCCCTTCCCCCTGCAGCTCAACATCCCTGTGGATAAGAAAATCACAGACCACCGGGACCGGCCACGGGCCCTCTGTGTGTGCATGTCAGAGGTGACGGCCACCAACACCCGCCACGCTCCCTCCTGCAGCTGCCAGGACCTCCAGAGCCTCTTCCGTAAATTCGCGGGGTCCGAGTTCTTCCACTCCAGCTACGCCGAGTTCCCCCGGGCACAGGACAGGTTCAGCCTCCTGCACACCCTGTTCCTGCGCCACGCCTACCAGGTGGATGACAGGCCACAGAAACACGCAGGCTTTCCCCAGCTGCCTCACAAAACCTCTGCCTCTGAGGATCTGTGGTCTGTGAATTTCAGTGAGCTCTCCCTGGGCTTTGAGGGGGCCGAAAGCTCCAAGGGCAGAGCCCTTAGCTTTATCGACCCTTTTCCCCTTTCCATATGGGCCTGCCTGCCCAAGAGGTGGGGGCAAGCTCGGATATCTAAACGACAGGAACTGGCCACCTCTGAGGTGAAAATCAGGCCTTCTGCCAGCTTTAGCAACCACTCCAAGAATGAGAACCTCTCCAGAGAACACAGTGTTTGTCAAAGATCAAAGACTGACCAAGATCTGAAGAATATCTATAAGGCTCCAGACACGATGGATGTCTTGGGGGAATCTGACTGTGAAGTTGATGATGGAGTAGACAGTAAAGAGCTGGAAGCCTCTGCTGATATCCACGTACTCATGTCCTCCTCTGTCCATGTCAAAGTTCGGCTCAGCCACTACCAGTACTTGGTGCTGCTCAGGATGAAGGAAGTTCTGCAAACACTACAGGAGCAGCTGGCCCAAGATACCCAGGAAATGACTGGGTCTCCTTTAGATCCCATGTCTGCTTGTGTGGGAGTTCTGTTCCAGAGTGCTGAGGTGGCCCTGCTCATGACGCCTGCTCCCGGGTCTGTCTTGGAACCCAGATCCCTGGACTCGGACACAACCAGCCTGATCGAGTCCGAGCTCTCACCCTCAGACAGCAAGGAGGGGCTGGCAGCTGAAGAGAAGGAGCTGAAATCAGAGAGCAGTTCAGAGAAGGGCTTGGGCAGCACCTCAGAGCTCCCAGAGGACAGCGGGATCCAGGACATTGGTGCCAGCGTCCCGCCAGAGAGGCTCCCGAGATCCGTGAGCGACGGAGCTCTGAGCGCAGCTCCCCGCGGTAAGGGTGCAGAGGAGAAAGGCCTGATAGAGGAAGCACACGAAGCTGTGGAAGCCCTGGTTGCAGAAAGACCAGCAGAGATCAGCAGCCACCCTCAGAGCCCCCCTGCTCTCCATTCCAGCCCAGCCCCAGACTCGCAGCCCTCGGGCAGAGGAGGCGTCGCCCTCAATGGCCAGGCAGAGCTCATCCCGCTGAGGAACATCGAGGTGGAGCTCTCCAGTGCACTGCACATCACCAAGGATGCCACAAAGGAAGCTCTGCATGCCACCATGGACCTCACCAAGGAGGCCATGTCCCTCACCAAGGATGCCCTGAGCCTGAGCCGGGACAAGATGACCTCCACCATGCAGAGGATGCTGTCCCTGCCCCCGGCCAGGTGAGCAGGCCAGGCTCCCGGGCTGCAGGAGGGGGAGACAGAGTCCAGCTACTCCCCTTCTTTCCATTTCGTTTGGATTGGAGATGGGTTAAGTGTTCATCTCTTCGGGCTGGTCTGAGGATGCTGAAGTCTGACTGTGAAATGGTCAGAGTCCAACCCAATACCTGAATAACCTGCAGGCTCAGCTGCCTGCCTTTATCACTGTTTTTTGTTGGGTTTTTCTGTAGGGATTCTGTGCCCAGAGCAGAGGAGGGAGCAGTGACCCCAGGTGGGGTGGGCAGCGGCCGGATGCGTTTCTTCTCCATGAAGAGGACCTCATCCCAGCATTCCTTTGACACCACATCCGTGGATGGGAGTGGCCCCGAGGATGGGCTGTCTGTGGACAGTGATGGCAGTGATGGCTTCGTGATGCTCACAGACTCTGGTAAAGCCCTTGGCTTTTCCTCTCCCCACCCTCATCTCACAGGGGTGATAGCTTTGTGACACAGGCAACTCATTCATGCTGTGTTCCTATGGAATCACTTTTGCTGCTCCTTGTTTTTGAAGGTCTTAAGGAGTTCCCTCACAGTGGCTCTTTCTGCTTTTGTAGGTGCCTGTTCTTTGAGATGAGGAGGGCAAATGAGTGTGGGGTGACCCTGCACGTCCCAGTGGTGTCCTGAGGGCTGTAGGGGCTGTGATGTGCTGGTGGTGGGTGGTACAGCATTTAGGAAGTGCTGGTTGCATATTGGGTACTCTGGACATCTTTCACTTCAAGACTGTGTTGCTTAAACTCCTCTGAGGAGCTGGAGAGAGCTCTCCAGAGGATGGTACCTCCAGAGAGGCCAGAGTTTCAGAGAGATGCTTACGTCAGGACTTCCAGAAAAAGAAATGGAATTGAGTTGTTGCTACTTCCTTTTCAGAACCCAGCCTGGACCCTCTTTCTTCAGGGCAGCTTCCCCAGGTCCACAATGACATGGGCAGCAGAAGCAGCCTGGTGGCAGAGGATGAGGGTGGAGTGTCCCCTGAGGTGAACAGCTCCACGTCCCAGAGTGAAGACCCCAGTCTGCAGCTGGTCAGTGCTTTGGTCTGGGATTCTGTCCCTCAGGGGCTCTGGAAGTGAGGTGTTTGCTCTAACCAGTGAGCTCTTGATGGCTGTTTCAGGTGTCTGTCCTCGTGCTGAAGATGAATGATGTGAACTGTGCAATAGAGGTACAAGGAGATGATTTGTCTGTGGCTTTACAAGTGATGAACGTGGTTCCAGAGCAGCTGAGCAACATTGGCATGTGGCAGTTCCTGCGTGGCTATGTGGGTAAGACACTGCTCTGGGATTCAGCTGCACTGTTAGAACTGGCTTTTATACCAGCCTGCCTCAGGGAATATTCCATTAACTGGGGCCTCAGTGTTTGGGGTGGCTAGGATTGAACACAATTCACGTGCGAGCGTTCAGATCTGGCATTTGAAAGATGTTTCCCAAATGCCTACACAGTCAGGCTCTGTAGTGCCCAGTAACCATTGATTTGGATTTTTTAAATTGCTGCTGGCATGCATGAAATGAATTAAAAGCGTGAATAAAGCTATCTAGGGAAACCCTGAAGTTCCTCCTACTCTGAGAAAAATGTTTTCGGTCTCTAATACTTCCCCTAAATTTGAATTAAAAAAAAAAAAATCCAAGCCAAATGTAAAAACAATCAACTATCTCCCCACACCCCAAAAAATGTAATCCAAACAAAACCAAAAGCAGCCCCAACCCCAAACCTGAAGTGAAAGTGTGAGCAGTTCCCAGGCTGTTGATCCTGCCTGTCCCAGTCCTTCCAGTGGCCACAGTGGGGCAAAGGAATGAGGAAAGAATGGTCAGCTCTGGAGAGCGAACCAGGGCACTGGGGCAGCTCTGGAGGGCAGAGCTGGGGTAGGGAGAGTTGGGGCAGCTCCAGAGAGTGAGTGGGGCACTGGGCCAGGTCCTGCATGTGCAAAACAGGGGCCAGTTTTAGGGTGTGGGGAGAGAGGGATGTGCCAGGGACCTTAAATGGTCCAGCTCTGGTGCCAGTCCAGTGATGTGGGCTCTTAGTCCTTTGAAATCTGGATTTCTCTCATGTGAGGGATGATGCCAGACCGAGGTCATCTGGCTGCTTTCAGACAGAAATGGGCTTTCCAGGATGCTCATTTTGAGTTGATATCTGGTCACTGGTGTCTCGTTGTGCAGCGAGATCTCTCTGCTCCAGCTCTAGGAGATGCAGGAGTGGAGAAGGCTGCGAGCCCTGAGCCCAGGCAGCCCCACCCCGAGGTGTGCCTGCGCCTGGAGTCGGGTCCGGGCGCGGCCGCTCACTCGCCGCTGGCCGAGCGCAACGGCTTCCTCCGGGTGCTGCTCCACAGCTGCTGCACAGAGCTCTGCATGTCCTGCCTCACCAGCCTGGGACCCTTCCTCGAGGATGAAGTCATCCCAGAGGTGATCCCCATGGAGATAGAGGTGGTGGATGCCAAAATCACATTGAAGGTGAGAGATTTTCCCCAGGGCAGAGCTCACTTGCAGGGTTCTGCCTGGGAAGGGATCCTGTGGGATTGCTGGGGGTCTCTGCAGAGTTTCCCTTTTCCTGAGGCTGTTTGGTTTTGCTTCTAAAAGCTGCCCTAGGGATGAATAAGGGACACAAGGGAAGTGTGTACCTGTACACCCTGTACATAAAGCCAGGCCTTTCCCTAGGGTGGGTACCCCTGTGGGTCTGGCAGTGCTGCTGGTCAGGAATGCTGCTCCTGAGGAGGCTGCAGGCAAGGGGAGTCCTTTCCAGAGCTGTCACAGCAGCTCATCCCTTCTGTGCTTCGTGTTTCTCCAGGATGACAGCCCCCCAGTGTACCCCACCTCCCCTGGCCCTGTCCCCATCACCTTGGCAATGGATCACATCGTGGTGAGGCGCAGGGATGATGGCATCTTCTATCTCACAGGTCAGCAACACCCTGGTTTTATTGTCCCTCTGCACCCCCATGCTGTGCTGGAGGAGACTGAAACGTGGTGGTTGCTGCTGGGAAGGATGGGCTCTGGGGTGGGAGCAATCCCTGTGTGTGTTCCCTGCTGTAGGAGCAGAGTCCCTGCCTCTGTTCCCTGGTGTGAGAATTCCTGCCTGGTGTTTCCTTAAGCACGCACAGACTGGATCCATTATTACCTTTTAGTTTCTGCATTTTAAAAGGGGAAAGAGAATTTTGTTTCCCTGTTTAAAAGGAGCTGGGGGTAAATTAATTAAAGTAATTCTTTTTATTCTGAGAGCCCTGTTGTGTGAATGTCCACTCCTGAGTGGATTCCCTTACTTTCCAGCTTCCCAGGGAAAGGACTCAACAAAACAGGAAAAATCTGTGTCAGTCCCTGAGGAGCAGAAGGCCCCAGCAGAGACTGTCTCACCAGCCCCAGCAGCAGGAGCACGTGGGCTGCAGGTGAGTCATTGCTGCCTGTTGCTGTCTGGACAGCAGAGAGCTGGAAATTCTCTTTTGCCTTTGTGTGTTTGCAGTCCTTGGCAGGTGTGGTGAGCTGCAGGAAGGGAGTGCCCCAAGGAGCAGCCTGTGCCTCCTCCTATGAGTGTTCTGAGGAGTGAAGGCACCTTGCCCAGCACGAACTCACTTGTTCTCTTTCAGAATCTGTTGGGGGTTGTTTTCTGATTGACTTCATCTTCCCCACTGTGTCCAGTTCCTTGTTAGAAAAACAGGAATTGAGAGGTTCCCACAGAGGTTCTGTCAGTGTGGTTGTGTCACACTGTGTAATTCATCCCAAAAGTTCCTGCTTTGATTTTCCTTGGAGCAGCTCACTGTGCACCTTGAAGACTCGTGCCTTGTTCTCTGCCTGTCTCTTGTAGCTCAAGCAAGTGCCAGAGTTGCAAAGGGAGCTCCAGACCATGAAACTGGCCCTGGCAGAAGCCAACATGGACAAGGCTCGCCTTCTGCAGGAGATCAGAAAATACAACCCCCTGTTCCAGCTCTGACAGCGCCAGCACTGCCGGGGACAGGGGACCAGCACCAGCAGGGCAAGTTTGGTCATTTCACTGCCAAACGGGTCCAACTCCTGGACTGAAACCAGCTGGGACTGCAGAGGACTGGGGAGAGGGAGGGAGGGGGCCTGGTTGAGACAAATGGGAGGAATGAGGAGTTTTCTTTGCTCTGGCGTGGGAATGCTGCACTGAGCCAGGGCATGGTCAGCCCACGAACACCAGGTCAGATGCTGGGGAGACACCCCGTGTCTCCTCACCTGTGGGTGGCTTTCAGCCTCCAGCTTTTGTGGTGACATCTGAAGATGGTCCCTGTTGGGGTTTCTGCTTTCACCCTTCCTTGTTGTGTTCTTGCCCAGCTGTGCTCGCCAGGGGCCACAGCAGGAGCAGGGTGGTCACTTCAGCCCCTGGGCAGTGACAGGACAGGGGTGGCAGAAGAGCTCTGCTGGGAGAGCAGGGCTGCTGTCACCTGGAAACAGATGGGATTTCCCATGTGGAGTGAGGGCACACAGCTCACTATTCCCACAAGAACAGGATCAAGATAGTACAGAAATTCCTTCAGATTCCCTTTCCACCAGTAATTCCTTGTGTAGAGATGGATGCAGTGTATGAGACTTAGTCCAGTTCATTCCCACTTAATCCCACAATGTTTGGCTTTATTGATGCAGGAATTAATTCCTTGCAAGGCACTGTTGAAACTTTAAGTTTACTATCAAAGAACAGGGTGAGGGGAGTTGGTTCAGTCTCAGAAGGAGATGACCTGGGTGTTTTTTGGGATGCACCTTGTCCTCAGATCTTTGTGTGCCCAACTTCCCCAGTGGGAAGGGGGAGCAGCCGTGGCTGCTGAGGAAGGAGCTCTGGGGTTTTCAGCACTGGGTGGGATCTCTCAGCAGGGCTGAGGAGCAGCTGAGGGGATGGGACACCAGAGCCACCTGCCAGCCCTGTCCCCAAAAGGCAAACACTGGAACACACCCGTGTGGAGCAGCTCCCTGTGAGCACCACTGGGAACTGCCCAGGGCCCATGAGCAGAAGTTGGATTTTGTTTCACCAAACCTTTGTGCTGCTCCCTCTCCCTGTGGGGAGCAAGAGCTCCGAGAACTGCTTGCCTGAGGTGGAATGTCACGGTATTCCTGCTTTTTCTTCATTAATTGCTTGAAAATGGGAGGTTCCTCCCTTCGGCTTTTTCAAATTTTCATGACATTTTGTGTGAGTAGGGGAAGGAGTAGGGTGCCAAGGGTTTGCCCAGACCTGGTGCCCACCTGCAGGGTCCTACAGCTCCTCCCACATGTGCAGGCTGAGCAAAGCTGAGGCCAGGTTGTTTACAGCAAATTCCTTGCTCCAGCAACTTCAGTCAATGGGTTTGTTGAAGAATTCAAGCATTTCCTTTGCTTTGAAGACCCAGTAAAAAGGACTGTAATCCAAAACCCACACACATGGGAGGACAAAACCTCCTGGATCCCCACAGATCATAAATATCAAAGTTTACTTTGTGAAGCCTCTTATTTAAGGATTCTTCCTCTGTTCCAGTGAGAGCCCAGGGAGTCCTGCCCAGCAGAGGTGCCGTGGGAGAGCACGTGGCCTCAGCCCCTCTCACAGGGTCAGGAGCAGCTCCCAGGGCCCCTGGAAAGGGACAGGGGAATGTGCAAGTCTGAACTTGAATTTAAATTTTAGCCAGTATTGGAACTTTGCTGCAGTTTGTTTCCACTGATGCATTTATTGGTTCTATGAACCACGAGCAGAATTAAACTCATTAACCTCCTTTCAGGCTCAGGCCTCTTTTACTGCTTTTCCCTCCCCCTCCCTTCCCAACGCTGCTGTTTT
This sequence comes from Picathartes gymnocephalus, assembly GCA_013390045.1. Classification (NCBI taxonomy): domain Eukaryota; kingdom Metazoa; phylum Chordata; class Aves; order Passeriformes; family Picathartidae; genus Picathartes; species Picathartes gymnocephalus. The sequence goes on along the minus strand of WEKY01061362.1, from coordinate 799,191 downwards.
ATGGGCAGTTCCTGGATTTGGAGCACTGGATTTGGAAGCTGAGCCATGATTAGATGTCCCAGCTTCCAGGGAACCAGCCCTGCCCCAGGCTGGGAGCAGCTCTGGGAGCACCTCGGGTCACACAACAAGCAGATCCCAGGCAGGTTACGAACACAAGAATAAGTTTAATGTACAAAAAAAGCCACACATCTGGCACATCTGGGCCAGCAGAAAATGCTCTGCAGCCCCTGGATGTTCCTCTCCCTGCTGTGTTGAGGCAGAGGAGCCCCCGAGTCCAGGTCAAGGGTGGATCCAGTGTGGGGTCCCGAGCCCAGGGTGGGCAGGGACAGCAGGAACATCCTTGAGGTCCCACAGGCCACCCCAAAGGGGCCTTGCAGAAGAGTCCATGTGGGAAGGTCCTACAGGAAGCTCGTTTCAGCCTCTTTCAGTGGAAGATGATCTTTTTGTACTTGGAGTTTGGGATCTGCCCTCGTGCCTTGAGCCTCCGGACAGCCTCCCTCATGTGCTTAGGCTGTAGGGGGGGCAGCTCCCCCCACTTCTCACACACATCCAGAGCTGGACAACAGACAGAGAGGTCATGGCAGGGGCCAGCTGAGCTCTGCCCACCCCCTGCTGCTGCTTCAGTGCAGTTTGAAAGGAACAGGTAACGTCTGTGTTTGGGATTTGCAGCTCAGAGCCAGGAATGAACCTGCTCTGTGAGCTGCTCCCTGGCAGGAGTCCCAGGGCAGCAACCAGGACAAAAAGCTTCTAAACTCCTCAGCCTCTGTGGAGATGCTGGATCCAGGAATGTATGAGCTCAGAGCCTCTGCTCTGGAGCCCTGGGTGGGCTGTGATCCCCCGACAGCTGAGCACCAACAGCTGGGTCAGCTCCCAACCCCTGTCCCAAACTGATCCCAGCTCCTCCCATAAAGGAAGACTGGGGCAAGTTTAGAGGCTTAAGGAACTCCTCTGCAGCGCTAATGAGATCCTCATTATGCAGCTGCTCTGGGGCTGAGGGACAGAGCTGCCAGCCCAGGTTTTCCACCTGAGGAGGAGCAGCAGCAGCACTGGTGGGATCAGAGGGACTGGGGGAGCTTCACCAGGCTCTGCTCTGAACCAGAGCTGCTGCTAGAAGGGAGAACTATGGAACACCTGGTCCTGTTCCATGTCCTGCTCCAAGCTGGGAATTTACCCCATGTTCTTCACTCGTCAGTGAGGAGCCTCACTCAGGAGGTGCCACTCACCTTCCTCCACCACCTCCCCAACAAACACCTTGGAGATGCCCGACATGGCGATGACGACGTTCTGGGACACCGAGGTGCCAGTGATGGACTGGATGAGCTAGGACAGGGACAGACGGGGACAGTCAGAGCCCCACACGCTGTGACCTCTCAGCCCCACCCAGCCCAGCGGGGGTGCTCGGGGCAGAGCCTGAGCTGCAGCACCAGGTCCTGGTGGGGGAGTTTCAGCTGGAATCCATCAGGATCAGGGGTCTCGGAACAAAGGGCTGAGCCATGGGGGTGGCACAGCCGCAGAAGGGTCCCGGGGAAGCCCCCAGCCCGCCCCACCCGGGCTCTTCTGCCTCTCGTACCCGTTTGATGGCGGCCTTAGGGAAGGCAGAACGTCGATACATCTCGTACCGGTTCAGCTGCTCCTCGGAAAAGGAGGAGACCAGAATCCTGCGGGGGAGAGAGCGATCAGTCACCGCCGTGTGACGGCCCTCCCGCGGTACCAACCGGGGCCGGGAGGAGAGGGGAGCGCTGGGCTGTAATGCGGGGTGGGAGGGGGAATCTGGGACAGGGCTGCGGCACCGGGGACACGATGCCCGAACTGCCAGGCACCGGCACTCACTGCATCTTCTGGATCTCATCTTCGTCCACTTTCTGCTTCTTCTCCTTCCGCTCCTTCAGCTCCAGCTTCACCTTCCTGGCCGCGCACGCCTGCAGCCCCGCGTCCTCCGCCTCCCCCTCCGCGCTCCTCACCTGGACGGGAGGGCAGCGCTCGCTCTGCGGCCCCGCGGCCCAGCCCGGCCCCGCTCCCCCTCTCGCTCCCGCCTCACCTCCCCGTCCGCCACCTCCGCCTTGAGCTCGCTGCCACCGCCGGCCTCCCCCACCTCGCCTTCGCCCCCTCCCTCTGCGGCAGCCGCTTCCCCCGCGGCCGCCGCCCCATCGCCCGCGGCGGGCGGGGATGAGCCCGCGGGCGGCGGCTCCGGGACAGCAGCGGCACCGACCGCGTCCCGGGCCGGGTCCGCCATGGCCGCGCCCGCGGCGCTTCCTGATGACGAAACACTACGGGGCCCGCGAGGGGGCGGAGCCTATCGCCAAGGGAACGGCGACGCGTGGCGGCTCGTGATGACGCACATTTACCAGCGACGCTGCGGACGGTGGAGTCTGTAGTCATGGCAACGGAGATGCCACGGCACCTCCTGATGACAAATCACTGCGAGCGCCGCGACGGAGGGTGGGGCCTGTTGC
>WEKY01061362.1:715235-796025 GCA_013390045.1 Picathartes gymnocephalus | reverse complement strand
AGATGAGGTGGGGGCTCTGCGCGAATCGGGAGGTGGCTGTGGAGCTGCGGGACAGCAGGGGAGCGGGAGCTGTGGGTTACGTGCATGGGGCTGGGGGCTGCAGGGGAGCGGGGCTGGATGCGCTCATGGAGTGCAGCGAGAGGGCTACGGGAAAAGGGATGCCGGAGCTTCCTGAGGCTGCAGCGCTGCGGGGAAGGCTTGGGGGTCTGTCCGCGGTCCGTCCCCCGGGGGTTGGGCCGGAGCTGGAGGCTCCCCGGGTAGGAATAAAGGTCTGAGGGAGTGGGATGAGACATTGCAGCTGGGTGTGAGGGCGTGGGAGCGGGGCACCCCTGAGAGTTCGGTGGCACCAGGGATGCGAGGGGACCGTGCCGGAGGGAGCTGCGGCGGAGCTGCTCGGGCTGGTGTGCCCTCGGCGAGAAGCCGAGGGCCAGTGGGCTGGGAGAGGAGAGGGGAGTGACTTTCTGGCTGTCCGGAGCGGGCATTGCCAGGGCTGGGTGCTGCCCGCGGGTGGCCTGTCCCCCTGGCATCAAACCTCTGCGGGTGCTGCAGACGGGATAACTGGGAAGTTGTGGGGTGTCTGGAGGGCTCTGTGGCCGGGGCGGGTTCCCGCGGTGGGAGAGCTGCGGGATGACTTTCCCGGGGTAGCTGTGCAGCCGGCTCTCGGGAGAGGTGTCCGGGCCCTGCGCTGGCGTTGTCACGGCTGGTGGTGACACTGCCGGGGCTGGGCTCGTCTCGGCTCGTCCCCAGCCCCGTGTTGTGTAATTTGCCGGATGAAGCTCTTGGACCTTTGTTAGTTTTTTTTCCTCCCGTTTTTTTGGCATCACTTCTCACTGCTGTGCTTCTGGAGCTGCAGCTTTGGGCCACTTCAGCCTCTGCTGGAAATGCTGCTGCTCCTGGTCCCTGAGCAAGTGGTTTGTACTGGGATATGTGGAGGAGATTTGTGTCCAGTGCCAAGTGACACTGCTGCTGCACAACCTGACTGTTTAGAGGGATGTGACTTGCTCAGTTTTGGTCGAATTTGATCAGTTTTTCCTTTCGCATAACCCAATTGGATACCTGCAGGTTGGGCTGGTAGCAGAGGCCTGCAGACATGCAAGAGCTCACCCTGCCCTAGGGCACACCTTTACCTTTCTGAAACATAAATCTACCCTTGGGTCGAGCTTTGTTCTCTTCTTTTGATATATTAAACAGTCTGAGCCCTTGTTTTAGTGGGATGGATATGCCCACAGGGGTTCGGTGCACTTAAACACCCCAGTGAGCTGAACCAGATCCATCACTGCCTGACAGCACCTGGGCAGGACAGTGCCTTTTCCCTGCCTTCCTGTGGGACAGTGCCCATGGTGCCACGGTCCTGGAGTGGTCCCATGGTGCCAGAGGTTTCCAGGCCATCCCTTTGACTCTGACCTGTTACTGTATTTCTCATAGGGAAGCATGGCTTTGTGCACAGACACAGGTCTGAAGGAGGGTGACTGTCACAGCTGTCACTCATGTTGTGTTCACTACCATGGCTGTCGGATGTACCTGTTGGTGACACTGTAACAACCCCTTTCCTTCACCCAAGTCCCAGCTCCTGAACCCGTTTCTCCCTGTACAGCTGGCATTTGTGCCTGTGACAGTGGTTCCTGGTCTGGCTGCAGGTTTGGGGCATGGCAGCATGTCCTATGTGCCACCTGCTGCCATTTAGGGGCTTTGGGACTTTCCCACCTCCTGACCACTTGTTGGGCTCTGGCTCTGTGTTACAAGACTCCTCCAGGTGAGGAGCTTGTGATGAGGTTTTGATGAGAAGCAGCTGCTGAGTGTCCCTGAAGAAGAGGCCAGAGGGGGCAGGGAACAGGCTGGGACAGGCTGTAGGGACCAGACAGATGAATTTTAGGGTGGAGAAAACTTCACCTTTTCCGATGCTAGAACACAGGTACTTTTATAATGTAGGGTTTTGTCCTCTTTGGTTGTGGGGTGAAGCCTGTCCTCAGTCAGGTCTGTATGCTCCATATTTTCCCTTCCTCGGGCAGCCCCTGGCCCTGCTCAGGCTGATCCCTGGTCCTGCCGAGGCTCCTCATGTCTGTAAGGATCTCCTGACACGGGAACTGCTGAGCTGCTCTCCACCCCCAGAGCTCATTCCCAGAACAGGGTCATAAATGCTGTATTGGGCCAGCACCTTTGTTCCTTTCTCCACCCGATTTCAGGTCCTTATTTTAGTTCCTATTTTATTTATTTTTTAAGTCCCACTGCTTGGACAACCTGTTCCCAAAGCTCTTCTCTCCTGAGGTGCCTGTTGCAGCTTTTTCTGGCAATTCTGAATTTCAGGTGTCTCAAAGATACAGTTTTGGATAGGGTACAAACCAGGCATTCCCTGGAATTCCCACATTACACCTGGTATGTGCTGAGCTGGCACCTCCTCTGAGCTGGCACTCGTTGGTTTGGGCCATTTCTCTTCCAAAGAGAGCAAGTGCTGTTCCATGAAGTGGTAGAAGATGCCCCTGGCAATAAATTCCTTGGAATGTGTGTTTTATCAGGTAACCTGAGCTGCCACCGTGTCTGCTATCAGTTAAATGTGAACTTTGTCACAGTCTGGGCTGTGTTGCTCCTGCCCAGTCTGAGCAGGGCCCTCTGGGTGTGGAGGCACACACAGACTCCAATCACCTGTGGCTGCAGGTGAGCAGGAAACAGGACGGGATGGAGTGGGATAAGCCACAGGAGGAGAAACTTCAAACATAATTAAAGTCTCTTGGGGGGTGAACGTGCCGGGGTGTAACATTCAGGGCACTGGGCAGGAGAATAAACCCCAATGGGAAGCTGATGGGAATTGGGAATGCTGACAGCGGGCTGGAGGAATGAGAAGGATGCAGGAGGGGGAAAATGGGAGTGTGGATTTGCCAGAGCAGATGGTGGGCTCACAAAGAGGTGATGGCTGCCAGAGTTTGGGAGGCTTGGCTCCCTGCTGGCATCCACACAGCCCCTGGGATCTGCCAGGGCCTGAGGAGCTGCTGGAGGCCTGGCCCAGCAGTCAGGAGCTGATCCTGGCTCCTCGGCCAGGCCCAGCTGCTCCAGTTCCAGCCATGGATCATGGCACAGGCAGACGTATGGTGTGAGGAGCAGGGAGCAGCCAGAGAGAAAACCCTCTGTGCCTGCACAGCTTAAGGCTTATGAACAACAGCAAGTCCAGAAATCAGAAATGGTCTGTGAGTCCATGAGGTTTCTTGGGGTTATGAGCCACTTCTGCATTGAGGCTGCAGAATTTGATTTACTGTATTTTTTTTTTTAGTGGTTCACTGTGAAGTTAAAGGCAGGAAACAACAAAACAATCTGTGGCTGAGCTATCAGGCTGCATTCAGGAGGTTTTGCCAGGAGCCATGAGGGATGGGTTGTGTTAAAGCCAAATCTCCAGAAGCAGCTTTTTATTTTCATCTATTGCTGTGAAAAGCCTGGGTCTGTGTTGCCAGAGGGGGAAACTGAGGCTGCTGCTGAGCCCCAGATGGGATATGCAGTCCTCAGAGAGTGTATCAAGGAGACGCTTCTGCTGGGAATGAGGAGTTTGGGTGCACATCTGTTGTGGGAAGGGTCGAGTGCTGCTCCACAGAAGCCACAGCCCTTGTTCCAGCCCATCTGCAGCAGTTGCTGCTGGTGAGGGATCTGCTTGGTTTAGGGAATGACGTGGTGGGGTGGCAGAACACTTGAGGTGTCTTCCAACAGTCCGAGGGTGGTTTGGAGTGAGAAAAATGAGTTGTTTTTTAAAAAAGTGGGGTTTGATATTTGTGCTGGTGTGACTGATGGTTTACACCAAGGATCTGATAGTGCCCTGTGTACTCCTGAGGGGTGAGGCTGTGACTGTGCCTGTCTGCTGCCATTCCCTGGGGAAGGGACACGGTGCCGTTGCCAGGGAAGTGGAGGATTGCCCTGTCCGAGGTCAGGGTCGGGGTGTCTGTCCCTCCATGCGTCCCCAGGCCTTGGGGGTGAGCACCGAGCCCTGCAGTGCCCGCAGAGACAGCGGCAGGAGCAGCAGGAAGGCTCCAAGGTCCAGCTTCCAGAGCTGTGCAAACAAGGTGCTTCCCTCTCTTCCCCTTCCCCATCCCAAGGGAGCTGCTCCTGCTGCGTTCCCACGGAACAGGGCAACGTTGGGTCTTTCCCCGTCCTGCTGCTGTGATTAATCATCGCTCCCACTTTAAACCTTCTCCTCTCCACACCCTCCCATGCACATGGCGCAGTGGGACAGATCCCTCTTTAATTACACCCTGAGTACAGGGATTGCTGAAGGTGCTTGTGCCACAGGCACAGGTGTGCACCAGCACTCGGCTGGGAATTGTTTCCTAAGCACTTCTTAAAGAATTCAAAGGCTGCTGTGACTCTGCAGTGTTTTGTCTCTGTGTGATCTTGTGATGCAGCTTTGGAAAGTTTTTGTGTGCTTTGGTGAGAGCAGTTCCGCGTTCAGGGCTGGGTCAGGAGCACCTGGTTCTCCTCGCTCAGGGACCTCAGAGCAGTGGCATTAGCCCTGCCCTGCTCCTGGCCCAAGCCAGTGGGCAGAGCAGGACTTGTGGTTTCACAGCACCTGGGGCTTTCTTGGGCACATGGGAATTGATGGGTGGGTGGGTTCCCTTCCTGTGAAACCCCCTTTGGAAGAGCCCTGTCTCGCTCCCTTCCCCATGGGCTGTGGGCAACCCCAGCTTTCCAGGGTTTGGTTGGCAGAGAGGGGGATTAGAAGTGGAAGGCTCTGCACAGGTGGGTGTTGAGGGGGCTGAACATTCTTCCAGGTTTTGGCTTCCCATCAGTCTTTACCCATGTGCTGAGTGCTCTCGTGCTCTGGGACTCGCTTTCTTGGGAATGTCAATGTGTCATCGTGTTTGCGTCAGACAGAGGGTGAGAACACAAGCTTAGTTATTCCTCGCTTTGAGAGTGTTTTGAAGTGCCAAGCAGCTTTTGGAAATATCCATATGCAGGTTACCTCAAATGCTCCATCAGGGAGTTGCTGTGAGCTAAGGTGTGATGTGAGGAGTGTCACGGGGGTTGGGGTCTCAGGTCAGGAGCATCAGGTGGGTTCCATTGTGTTGAGGATGCTGAGGATGTTGGAACCAAGGCAGCTACTGCTGCTGGTGGTGTAGGATGTGAACAGTCACGGTGGCAGGGGCTGCGGCCTGCAGCAGAGCCCAGGCACGAGGCTCCCAGGTGTTTTTCCAGTTGCCAGGTTACACATCTTCGCAGGAGCATTTGCAGGGCTCACCTAAGGTTTGTGCTCTGTCCTCGCATGGAAGGAGCAGTGGAACACATCCACTACATGCATTTACTGATTTCTCATGCCATGCCCAGGCCTGCCTCCAGCGCTGGCTGGAGAGTCCTGAGCAGCTGTACAAAGCCTGGGTTGTTCGTGCTCAGGTGCTTGTGAGACTTCAGTGCCCTGAGTGGATGTTTGTGAGGTTACCTGATGGCTTTTTGATTTGTATACCCCAGCTTCTTATCCTGCCATTGAGCTGTGTGAGGAATTTTGGGAACAAAACAAAGCTATGCCTGTCACCAAACCTGGGGTATTTGAGTGATGAGATCCTGACGTTTCCACAGCCTCGTGGCCTGCACTTGTGTCATCGGTCCTGAAACTGAAGAAATGTCACTGCAGACCTGAGCACAGCCAGAGCACTCCGTGTTCTGAAGGCAGGAGTGATGCAGAGCTCAGCTGGATGCTGAGTGTTTGACAGATGGGTTTGTGCACTTGACAGTGCAGTGTAAAGATTCCAGCTTGGCCTGACTGGAATGAGGGGCCCAGCCATCCCCAGCTCCTCTTCTCAAGGTTTGGCTGTGCCAGGGGAAGCACTGCAGCTGGCAGGTCTAACAAACTCCTGAGGCTGCACATTCCTGGATCCAGTTGGCGGGAATGGCAGGAACCTGCAGGTGAGGGTACAGAGGAGCAGTGTCTCCCCTTCCCTTCTGCTCCCTGCATGCAGCAGGTCGTGCCCCAGCAATGAGTGTTGGTGAAGTGGAGCTGCTCCACTCGCTGTGCCAGGTCCCCTCTGGCTGTGGAAGGCCCTTTGGCAGAGAGCAAAACTTTCTGGAGATGAATGGTTGGAACAGTATTTGGTGTACTGGGAGCAGCTGAGCCAAGAAACAGCGTTGATCCAGCTGGATTTTTGTGAGGTAACACATCATTTCAGTGAGACTGAAGGAGAAACAGACAGGATAGAAAGGTGTGACGCAGAGTACAGCTAATACAGAATGGAGGAAATGCATCCATGTCATGCTAGACCAGAAGGAAAGCCCCTCTCAGCTGCCCTGGGACAAAGCACAGTCAGTTCCTGGAGGCTGAGCCCCTCCTGTGGCAGTGCCCGAGGGGCTGCCAGGCTGGCTCTCAGCAGAGAACATGTGCTGACACCTCTGCTCCGTTTGAGCCCGTCGCCTTTCTGGGCTGTGCCATCCACTCCTGCTCTGTTCCGCTCCTCGGATGCAGCTGTGGAGTGCCGGCGTGCTCTGGCTGTGGAATCCTTTCAAGGTGAAGTGTCCTCGAGATGAGAAGGTGCCTCTGAACACGAGTGATGGCCGTTTCCTCTTGTCACTGCAGCACGAGCTCTGCCCGATGCTGAGCTGGCACTGTCACTGTCCCAAAGAGCTGCTCCAGAGTACAGCTTAGTCATGGAAATGAGATAAATCCTATTTCACAGAAACTGGTAAAAATAAAACTGTTGAGGATTGATTTGTTTCTATAGCAACCGACTGGCGAAGTGAACACAGCTGCTGTCTGCAGGAGGGAGGAAAACAGAGCTGGAAATGTCGGTGCACCTGGGCTGGCTGTCAGCAATGGAGAGCCTGGGGGCTGCGGAGGGGGCAAAGGCTCAAATAAAGACAGGGCAGGAAGGTGTGAGCTGCCTTTGGAATGAAATTTGAGCTGGAGTGTGTGAATGTGCCCTCTTTCTCACAAAACCTGGAGAGCCTGTGTGATGTCCTCAGAGCTCTTTATGTCCTGTTGCCCAAAGGATGCACTCCTGCACCCTCATGGGTGGGGAGATGCCCTGCCCTGGCTCAGGTACCTGGATGTCCATCACGTCACCTGCATGTTTCTAGACCTGAATCTAAATTTTTTTTGTCCTGATGCCATGGTTCAATGAGAAATACTCAGCTTTGAGAAGTTTATATGAATGAGATTGGAGTTAAACTTTTTCTATTGCCCTTTAACTCAAACTGAATATGGTGCTGGATGCTGGACAGGGGTTCCAGCAGATGTTTGTATCCTGGAAGAAAATCCAGTTGGGGCCTCCAGACTGCTGGATAAGGGGCTTAAGTTTGGAACTGTTTTTATCTCGGTGGTGTGTAGATTTGTGTGGTTTTTACTTTTTCCTAAGCCAAGGATTTTAGTCAGCTCTGGCACAGGCATAATGTTAAGGTGGCTGTTTCCCCAGGGTTAGTGGGCATGAGGTGTTTAAATGTTTGGGAGGCTGCAGGATGCAAAGTGCTGGGACAATGTGTTAGGTACATGCTTGGCTTGCTGACATGTGGCTGTTGAGGGTTTCAGGTGAAAATCAGGGTATGCATCTGACATAGCAGGATGCTGAGGGAATTACAGGAGGAGGATTGTGTGTGCATGGCTTCACTGGACACTCTGCAGGAGCCTGAGTTACTCAGCTGAAGGAAAAGTTGAGCAGCTGGAGTTGGTGTTCAGGTTTGGTAAGCCCAGGTACACTCACACATCTCCCTTGTTATTTAAACACATGATGTCTTTTACGGAAAGGGAAATTGGATTTAAAAATAAATGTCAAGCTTTTTCCAGTTCAGAGGAAGTGTCTGTAGTGTCAGGTACTGAGGACACAAGAACAAAACCCTGTCTGAGAGTGAGTGCCATAAATATTATGTAAATACATTATCTCATTAGATTTTTATCTAATCCCATTGCCTGCTGTTGTGCAGACTCTTGGGGTGAGCAAGGCTGAAGATGTCATAGCTGGTCTTTCAAATCTAGTATTGAAGTGGGTTGGAAATTAGGTGAATCGACTTTTGCCTCATCCTAATTAAGACACTGAGAAATCTGCTCAAGTTTGGCATTACAAAGTGCCTGATTTTAGAACAGAATCCAATTCCAGAGGCTGGGTGCCTGCTGGGGTTTGAAGCACCCCAGTGCAGGGACCCAGGTGGGCTCCACAGGCTCTTCCTCACTGCTCTTGGTTTCAGGAATCAGCACAATTGTTTTAAGAATCAGGAACAGGATTAGGATAAAGCCTTAAGCTCTGAAGACTTCTAAGCTTTATGTCCTGATCTTGGTTCTGTTACAAGGACAGTGAAATCCATCAGATGACTTAAGAAAGAGACTGTGTCCTGTGGACTTGTGTTGGTTTTTTCCTAGTGCTTCTTTCCAGTGATGTCTTAAGCCATGGTTTCTCACTGCACAGTGGGGACTCTGATATTGACTGCCCTGTACGAGATGTTTGACCTCAATTCATCCCATGATCGCTGTGGATGACTTGTTGATGTCCTGGAGTGTTGTTAGTAACCACCTTTGCATGATTTTCAGTTACTGCATTGCCCCTGTGCCCCCTTCACAGCTCCTTTCAGCTTGGTTCAGGCTGTGAAGCTGTGTCTGAGCTCCTGTGGCTCATCTGCTTTGGGTCAGAACAGCTGAAAATGGAACTTGCAGGATGTGTGGAATTCGTGCTGGATTTGGCATTTTGGAAATATTTCCTCTAATCGCAACAGAAATTATTTCACAGAAGGAGTGAAACAGGATGTGACCTTGACATTCCTTTTCACTGAAAATAAAGACTAAAGAGAATTGGTTTAAAAGCTCTGAGAATCCTGGTTGTTATATGGGTGTGAATTGTTACAGCTGAGATATAATTATTTGCTGGGACAATCACAGTAAGCCTGAAATTGTTTGAAGTAATGGAGAGTTTTATCCTGCATGTATTTAGGAGTCTGACTGGCATGTGTGCATTCCTTCTGTACATTAAAAATGTCAGGCTGGGAAAGGCTCTGCTGCTGAAAGCAGCTCCTGGCTGGGAGAGCTGTATTGAGCAGAAAAAAGTCTCAGAACTGGGGCTGTTATTTTTGCAGAGAAGTGGGCAGAAATATTTCAGGGGTTTGGAACATCTTATATTGTCCCCTAAAGAATGAAGTTTTTTGGTTTTTTTTTCTGGTGAGGAAAAAAGCTGTTTGAGGCTGTCATGGGCAGAGTCAGAGCTGGCATTTGGGTGGAACCAGGACTGGAAGCTGCAGATCCACCATGAAATATGTGGGAATCTCTCTCTTTGCTGCCCGTTCTGTTATTGGTTCAGTTTTCCAGCATTAGGGGTGGGTGCAGCTGCCTCTGGCAGCTCCTGGGGAGCAGTCCCTGTCCTTGAGCAGGGCAGGACCGTCAGGCTCCATCCCTCTGTTTGACTGCCTGGCTCATGCCCTCAGCTCTCAGCACTTGTGTTTTTCAGCTCTAACCTTATCTCTGTACAGATAGCACAAACAAGTAATGACAGCTTCTAGGAGCTATCTCGGGATTTGGGAATAATTTCCTGCCTTGGCCATTCACTCTTGTTCCTGCTCTCTAACAGACTGGATTTCAAGGATGCTTCTGGAGTAAAAGGATGTCCTTTCCGATTTCCATCCTTCTTTTCCTGAGCCTTTCCTTAGGAACTGTTGTCTAAGTCAGTGTTTTCTCTGCTTGTGTAGCATCTACCAGGAACAAGCAGAGCTCTGTGGCTGCTCAGGTGTGTCCCCTGTGCTCCCATCCAAGCCACCACGGGGCTCTCCTCCTCTCGCTCTTTGCTCTCTCCTTTCCCTGTCACTTGCTCTTTGGGCACCCAATTAAAAAGCTCATCAAGAAGGAATGTCTCTGGAGTCAGTGGTATGTCGGTGCCTTGTTTGTGTCCCGCACTGTTGCCAGTTAATCTCTCCTCACTGTGTCTTTCTTTAGCCCTCAGGGACTCCTGGTTAAGCTGAAGCTGGGATTGATACAGGCTTAAATGGAGCCATGTGGGTGATCGGCTGGGCTGCTGGTGTGGGCTGTGTTTAAGGGTAAAGTGTGCTCCAGACGCTTCAGTGGAAGCTTTGTTGTGGCTCTGAATTCTCCAGTCCCATGTCCCCTTCCTTGAGGGCCTCGCCTCTCATCCTGTCATTCTGCTGTTTGGTATCAGAGCAACTCATGTCCTTTTCACTCCAGCACCCTGTTTCTCCTGCCTGTCCTGATGTCCTGGGCTGGAGCCCAGGGCTCCCTCCCAATGTCCTGGGGTCTCCCTGTGTGCACAGAATTGAGCACTGCAGTGCCAGCACCGATTCAGAGTCCTCACGTCACTGATCTGGGCAATGTCACAGGGGAAGGGGGATGTCGTGCGAGTCTGTCTCTTTGGTTTCAGTCTCCCTAAGGCAAAAGTGCACTCTATGTGCAGTTGTTGGTACAAAATAATTGCATTTTCTTTTTTAATTGCTGTAGGGAAGGGGTAATTTGGTCCCTGAATCTCTGTCTCTGCTTGACTTGGCCTATTTACCTGCTTTTCATCCGCCCCAGGTTAGACACGTCATGGTTCAGTGTTCCAGGCGTCAGGGCTGGGCAGCAGCCAGGCTGAGAGGGACGTGAGCAGGATTTGGGAAGGGGTGGGCAGCAGCCAGACTGAGGGGGGTGTGAGCAGGATTTGGGAAGGTCTGGGCAGCAGCCAGACTGAGAGGGGTGTGAGCAGGATTTGGGAAGGTCTGGGCAGCAGCCAGGCTGAGTGGGACATGAGTATGGGTGACATGGCACAAAGTGAAGGGCCAGTGCCCAGGCAAAAGCCATGGTGACCCAGAGGAGCATTGGAGCGTGACTGGCTGGGCTGAGCAGGCAGACCTTGAGAAGCCTTTTAGTGCTGAGATGGGGAGAACATGGGGTGGTTTATTGTCTCTCTGTAGAGAGGTCTGAGACTTCCCCAGGAGGAGGGTGTCCATTTTTAAATAAAGTATCACCATCCCCCTACCCTTCTAAGTGCAAGGTGCTAGAAATCCCAAATTCCCACTAAGATGTGTGTTGGGTCAGACCTCTGTGGGTGCTGGAAACAAACAGTGACTTCATGGTATTCTGATCCCATTGATGTTGTCTGACAGTGAGCAGAGGATGACAGGTTTTCTGCCATCCCAAAACACTTAATTGACACATCCATCCCGTGCAAGGGCACTGGCAGGCAGAGGAGGACACATACTCTACCACAATTTCTTCTGCACAAGTTCCTTTCGATGACATTTTTACTCAAAGCTCAGAGCTTTGAGCCTGTCAGAAGGGAACAGCGCAGATGGACATGTTGGGCTCCAGACACGATGCTCCATTGCTGTTGGCTGACTGACATGTCCCGTGGGATTCTGCAGCTTGTTAAATCATCTCACAAAGAAGAAGGGGGAGGGAAAGCCTGGTGCAAGGTTGCCAGCTGTAGCCAGCTCAGTGCTGCAGCATCAGCTGCTTGGTGGTTTTGATCAGGAATTTGTGGTTGCCCAGGGTTTCCTTCTATTTCTCTGGAAGTGCTCGATGGAGGGAAGGCCAAGGGAAAGTCTGTCACCTTTCTAAGGAATTGTGCTTCAGTGGAACCCAGCAGCCTGCACCATGTACATGTGTCCTGCTAATTTTCCCTGCATCTTATTTATTTTTTTAATACTGTATTTTCTTCCACTTAGGGCATCTTCTCCAGTGCTGTGGGAGCAGAGCTGAGCTGCAAATGGAGAGTGGGGAATGTTTACCTGAGTAGTGCTCTGGTTCCTGTTTGCAGTTCCGGGATATTGGTTTATGACATTGATAATGCTGCCTAGTTCACTGTATTTCTGCAGGAATGTTTTGGTTCCTTTTGCTCCTATTCCTCAAAACCCCATCTAGTCAGATGCAGAAGAAGAGCATGGGCCACAAAATCAGTGTTTAGTAAACCTCAGTGAGAGATTTGTCAGCATTTGGCAAATGTTGTCAAATCTCTGTCCTCTTAGGGGTCACCTTCCCGCCTTGAATGAGCCCAACAGCTCCAGGGCTTCATGTCAAACCCTCCATCTCCTTGCTGGGTGGCTGCCTTCCCATTTTCCCTGCTCTTCCTCTGCCATCATGCTTGGACAGGGTGTGGACAGGGGGATTCTCCTGCTGCTGTGCACATCAGACCCCAGAGCTACTGGACCCCTCCTGAAGACACAGCTTGGCTTTCTCCGACTCGATAGCTGACCCTTTTTGCTCTTCTCCCAGCAAAGCTTGTTTGGCTGTGGCCCTGAGGTCAGAGCCAGCCTTGGAGTCTGTGCTCTGGGGCTGCTCCTGCTCCATGGCCTGTCATCAGCTGGGAATGCTCCTTAATGGGAGTGGGTTGCAGAGTGCCTGTAATGCTTTTAAGAATAAAGGGCAGCATATGCACTCAAACCAGACCTATATTTTCCCTGTCCTGCAGCTCTTTATTTGCCCCTGCTCGGAGGGATTCTCTGATGTAGCACACACTGCACGCGTGACCCGGCCTTTCTGTCCCCACTGCCACCCCCCGCCATACATTAAGTTTAAATAAATGCATTTTCACTGCCAGGAGCCATCCATAAGGCTGGGGCTGGCCTCTTCCTAGTGGGGGATTTTAGCTTGGATGGATACATCTATTAATGATGCCAACCCTGTCTGGTTCCTTTCTAGTGTGAGCTGCAAGCCCAGGAGTTAAATGTATGATTGTCATGGGTCTGTGCCAACCCAAAGCAGCCTCCCCTGGAAATGAGGAGTGGGAGATTACAAACTGATTCTGAGGGAAGCAGAGGAGCTCTCCTTCTGCCTCTCAGTTCCTGAACTGATCCTTGACAGGCTGCTGTCACTTTACAAATCCATGCTCCTGCTCCTGGCCACCCATTTCTGAGGAGCGAAAGGCTCTGCTCCTTTCCATGGGAGAAGGGATCATTTGGCCATCAGAGGATTGGTTGTTGCACAGTGTTGCTCCACCTGTGGAAATGCTGGTTTCTCATAGTGCCCTATTGATCTTACACTGGCTGGAGTGTCTGCAGGTGTTGGGCAATGAGGCTGGAACTGTTGGCAATTGTTGAGAGCTGTTGCTTCACTCAGAATGAGCTGGTGAAGGGGGAGCTTGAGGTCTGGCTCTGTGCAGGGGACCAGGTGTGGCTCTGCCTGCTGCAGGGTGTCAGTCAGAGTGGACTGAACCTGAGGATTTTCACTGGAATCCCTGGTGAGTGCTCTGCTGGGAGCAGGTCTGATTACAGAGCCCAGGCTCAGCAGCTCTTGTGCTGGCTGTGGTGTTGTGCAGTGTCAGCTGGGTCACTTCTATGTGTCCTGCCTTTTTTATGGTCCCTGCTTTTCCCTGTCCTTTCTGGCATCTTCTGTTTGAGCTCATGACCCTTTGACTTTGAGGAAAATCTCCCTGCTTTTCTTACAGCAAATTAAAATCTGGGCCAAGAAGTTGAGGAGTGCAGAAGTGGAAGCTCGTGGCTTTGGCTTCCTCTGCAGCCACTGCAACAGCTGGAGTCTCACCAGCTGCTCTCCTTGGGCTTTCCCAAAACCTGCCAAGAGGGACTGAGAATCCCTTGCCCCAGCAATACGCTGCTTTAATCTTCTCTAGCCTTGCACCAGCCATTTGTTTATAAAAGCTGTTGTACTATCTGGTGGTTGGGGTGAGTAAGAAGCAGGGTCCCCACTCTTTTGGGAGTCCCACCATGCCAAACCCTGCCTGCTGGTGAGGTGGCTGCAGCAGTGCCTTCCTCACTTCAGAAAAACATAAGCAGCTTCCTAGCCCTGAGTCCTTGCCCAAAGCCTTTGGGTTGTTTGTGTTCCCTCTGTAAGCAGGAAATACCAAGCGAGGGTTGTGCTTGGTTGCAGGAATCCAGTGGATGGATGGATGTGGATAGCTGGGATGTGTGACTGACCTGCTGTGGTGGCCTCTGGGCAATGGCCTGGAGGGAATCTGCCTCCAGCCCTCACTACCCTCCTGACACTTTGTCTCTGAGGCTTTGAGTGAAGTACACAAACATCTGGGGCCAGTGTTCAGCTGCTTTAAACTTCCTGGTGCCTTTAGGCCAAGCCACTCATGTTTGCTGGTGTCTCATGGTGCTTTTTGTCTTTGGTGTTGGGTGCAACAGCCTCTGCTCTGCACAAGCACCCTAAGTTCTCCTGGTGCTTCCTTAACCCACGTTAGTGAGACCAGAAACCGGCCCTAAAGGTTCATCCTTTGAGCTGAAAACACCACGTTGTTCTCTAGGCTTGGCCCTGCTTTAGATCCCTGCCTGGGGTGGTTTTGAGAGCAAAGTGACTGCAGTTAGGAAGAAAGAAATGGAAAAGCAAGAGGACAAATATGGTCCTGTTTAAAGGAACTTTGGGGTTTTACTGTGACCTAAAACGTGCTTTATTCAGCAGTTTTCACTGCTGAAATAAAGCAGGAAGCTTTATTTAAGGCTTACAGCACTTGCTGAATCATGGAGCAAGAGAAAACTGAGTGCAAGAAATAGTTCAAATGGAGCAGATTTTGCTGTTTTCAGAGCTTTCCTGATGTCTTAATTGTCTTAAGCAGATGTCATCAGGAGGAGCATCTTCACATGCTGCTCTGGTGCAGCAAAGGGGAGGGGAGACCTTGGTAATCCTTTGAGAACAGAGATGACAGAGTAAAAGCAACCCCTCTCTTTGACGTGAAGGGGTTTTGGTGAATTGGAGAAGAAAAAAATTGAAATGCAGCAGTGGTCAAATTGACTCCAAACCTTTACTGAGGACCTGTATTTACAACAGTCTCCTGCCTGTGCTGGGATTGGAGTTTCTGTTTAATCAGAAACAGCCTAAAGTCACAGAGAGTTCTGGGCTTTGTGCTCTGCTTTTCTCAGCACCCTGTTTCCGTACCTCAGGAGAATTGCATGGCCTTTCTGGCAGAGCTGAAGAGGAGGGAAGGGAGTGATGTACTTCGCTGCAGTCCCCACATCTAAATATAAATAGTTCTCCTCTTGGATCCTTCCAGTCTGATCTTCTGGGTCATTTGACCTTTCTTTGATAAAGAAAGCTTTTATTTGCAGGAATAAAAAGGCAAAGGGGAAGAGAGAACACAGCAGATGTTTTTTTTTTTAAATATCTTTAGATCCTGGCAGTTGGTTTCTGCAGCACCCAGCACTCACTGCTGGGCCAGCTCCCTCCTGGGCTCCAGCTTTTCTCCTCCTCTGAGCTCCTTGAACAAACTTTGCGTTTTACTTTAAAGCATTGACCTAAAGATTTCTAAGGAAGTGTTTTATCATGGGGACACCACGCTCCAGTGGGGATGGATGCCCCAGGCTCTGGTCCCCAGCCCTGCCCAGTGCACCACTGACCCTGGTTTTCCTTGTT
Source organism: Picathartes gymnocephalus (assembly GCA_013390045.1). Classification (NCBI taxonomy): domain Eukaryota; kingdom Metazoa; phylum Chordata; class Aves; order Passeriformes; family Picathartidae; genus Picathartes; species Picathartes gymnocephalus. Next base: position 780,796 of record WEKY01061362.1, on the reverse strand, counting down.
TCATAACTTCAGCTGAAAGAAACATTTGTGTTAATTGCTGCTGGTTTTTCATGTGTTCACCCTCAAGCAGTTTGAGCTCAGCTTCCAAACACGACTCAGTTTAATGTGTAAAACCACGGGACTCTGGCACTACCCAGGGTATAGCCCAAGCAAAGGCAGCACAGGTGCAATGTTAGAACTGCTCTAGACTGCACACAAGGCTTTCTGGCACTAGTTCTAACCATTAATTGCCACTTTAAATCCAGCAATAAATTATTTGGGCAACCACACTGCAAGAGCCCACTGCCAGGAACAAACCAGAGCTGAGCACTACTCAGTCCCCTTCATGCTTCAGGACTGCAGAGCTGGATTGGGCAGGGCACTCCTGCACACACTCTGAGTGGGGGTTTTTGGTGTCTCACTGACCTTCTGCATGTAGTTTAAGCCATCATCCTGTGGACAGTGTTGTCAGTGCTGGAGGTGCACTGCATGTGTGTATTGACCTGCAGTTTGCTCCTGGAGCACAGGATGGTGCGTGGCGTGCAGGATGCCTCAGGATAAGCCTCTGATCCTTTGCAAATGGGATTTTGTGGCTCACTTACCTGTCCTCTTGGATAGTTTCCCCGTAGCTGCCTCTCCTCCAGCAGAGCTCGGGTCCATCTCAGGACTGCAAAGCCTTTTATAATGCTCTGTGAATCAGGAGTCACTTGGAAGGGACAGGGACAGATTTTCCATTTCCCACTGAAACATGCTCCAGAGTGAGCCTGCTGCTTCATTCCCTTCTGGGGTTCCACTCAGTCTGCACGAGATTCCTGTTGGTTTGGTTTGGTGCCTTTCCTGCTGTGTGGCACTGAGGTGCTCCTGGCTAGCAGCCCCCCAGTGATGGCTGCTGCTTTAGAAAGCCTCTGGGCCATGTGAGTCATTGTGATTTCATGCTGGGGAGAAAATGGATTGCTCAGAAAAGGCCAGCTTCAAACAGAGCCACAGCTTGCTGATTTTAAATCAGTTCAGCTGGGGATCAGAGGGTGCTGTTAAGTTTTACCCCCAAAGAAAACAAAGCAGGAAAATGTACCGTGTTAGCACAAGTGGGATTGTCAGGGCTTGTAATAAGCCCCGTGTAATTCCTAAAAGGATGGAGTGTAAAACAGGCCAGCACACACAGATGATGGGTTGTACTGGAGAGGGCCATCATCAGGAAAGGTGAACAGTTCCAGTTTGCTTTTAAGAATGTACTGATTTGAGCTTCGTGCCTGTTCTGGGAGAGGGTGGTGGCCCTGGTGAGGGACACCAGACTCCTTTCACAATTAGCTCAGCAGCAGCACTGGCCTCTTGTGCCATTCTGTTCTGATGTGAACAGGACACCCTCCAGGGGTTGGGGAAGAGTAATCCTTGCCAGGGTTAATACTTCAATCTGTGCTGCTTGACTTTTGAGTAAGGGAGGGAAGTTAACGCTCTCAGAAGTGCTGGGAGACCACCTACTCTTGGTACAGACTGCCAACAGCTGACAGATGGAAGTGATTTTGGGACAGTGAGAAGTCAGTGTGGAATCACAGTGGTGACCAAGAGCAGCCTCTGTATCCCACAGTCTTTGACTTACACCCACCCCTTGTGACTCTTGCTGTGGAGAAGGACAGTTTCCCAGAGCCATCTGAATTCTTCTGTGGGGTGTGAATTAGCAGTGGGTTGATGGTTTGCGGTCTCTTGTGGTTCAGTCTAATAGACACGTGTTCCTCTGAAGATGCTTTTTGGCAAGCCTGTGTATGGCTGAAGGATGTGTGGCAGTGGGAGCTCTGGTTGGAAAGCAGGAGGGTGAGGTGAAGCAGAGGAGTGATTCCATGTGCTGGTGTGTGCTGACACACCGACCCTCTGCTCTGTGCGGTGCTCTGCGCTCTGTGTGTGCCACAGCTGTCAGATCCCCACCTTGGTGTGAGAGCTGTGCTGACCCTGCCCTTGCCCTGTCCCTGTTTGGTGTTTGCCTAAGTGTTCCCTGTCCATTTTTTGTCTTGCAGCATCTGGAGGGGGCCAAACGTGAACTGCGTTGACAGTACTGGATACACCCCGCTGCACCACGCTGCTCTGAATGGCCATAAGTGAGTCCTGTTGCCACGCCTGGGGTGGCAGGGAGTGGATGCTTTGTGCTTTCCCTGGCCACGGTTGTGTGGTTCAGTCACCAGTCGAGGCACTGGTGCAGCACTACTCCATCTTCAGGGGAAGTGGAGAATGTCAGTGCTGTGGCTGCTGCGCAATGTGATCTTACACCTCGAATCACTGAGTTTTTCAACCACCTTTTATTTCTAAGCAATGTGGATAAACTGTAACACTGTGTGAAAGGGGCTCCCCCAGTGACAATCCCTGTAGTCTCTCTGGTGTCCAGGGTGGTCTGGGCCTGCACTGCTTTACAATTGCTTTGTGTACATATCACATTTTTAAGTAACTTCAGTGTGGTAGATCTCGTGTTGCTTATTGCTGCCTAAGGTATTGAGGAATGGAACAGAGTTAAAATCTTTATTCGCCTTTGTTGTGCTAGTGCAATTCACTTTGCAGCAGAGGCTTGTGGCTGACTTCAGCCTCTGTTCAGCTCCATTAGTGTAGAGTTAATGAGAGTCTCCCCTGAGCTCATCTCAGCAATGTTTTTCTTTTTTTTCATTTCCTTTGGCAGCATTTAATAGGAACACTTAAAAATCACATTTCAAGAGGCTCTCTGAAGCACTCCTGTTCAGATTAACTTCTTGTTCAGTGCTTGTTGCAGAATGTGAGCTGTGAAACAAGGACTGAATGTCTCACTGAAGTTGCTGTCTCTTGCAGGGATGTTGTAGAAGTTCTGCTGAGGAACGACGCGCTCACCAACGTGGCAGATTGTAAGGGCTGCTACCCCCTGCACTTGGCAGCCTGGAAGGGAGATGCTGACATAGTGAAGCTCCTCATCCACCAGGGCCCTTCGCACACCAAAGTGAATGAGCAGGTCTGCCTGATTTTCTCTAATGTATCGTTGAATCACTTCCCTGGCATGGAGAGAGACTCCTTCAGCTGACTCCTGACCCTTCCCAAACTAGTAGCAATGGTTGTAAGGTCCTACTTGCTGGTGGGATAAGAGGGGCACTGCCTAAAGCAATACATTCAGTTCTGAGTTAGTGGTAGGATGAAAAGGAATTTAAGATTTATAGAGAGACATGTAAATATGAGAACTGCTCAACACTTAGGAAGTGGTCTCCTGCTTCTGGGCTTCTAAAACTAACCCAACAGTTTTCCTTTCAGCTGCTGGATAGCTGAGCAGGTTTCTAGTTCTGCAGAGGATCCATTGGCTCCCTCCTTTGGGAACTAATGCAGGCAGCTTTGTTCAGTCTCTTTGGCCGTGCTCTCTTAGCTGCTCTCCTGGCTTGTCTCTGGCACTTGCTCCAGTTCACTAATTTGTAAGTTCTAAGATAATTTTAAAACCACTTGCCCCCAGATAAATCCCTAGCTTAATCTTAAAGAATTATTTTCGCAATCACGCAAGGAAAAAAAGCGTCTTGGGTTTGTTCCTTTTGTCAAGCTGACGTTTTTGGTCTGGGATGCAGAGGGAGTGAGGGGTATGAGACAGCTGTGTCCATTGCAGAGGGCTGGCTCCTGTGAAACTGCCCCATGGACATAAGAGCAATCTTAAATTCCAGGGAACTTCTGAAATGCTACTGCTGGAAGACTCAAATCTTCCTGTTGTTTCAGAGTTTTGTTTAAGGGAACTGGTTTCATGGATGAGGCCAGCTGAGCAGTGTCACTGAACTGCCCCTCCATGGGTGAGCCTCGCAGACACACAGTGACAGGCCCATTAAAACTGCAATGGGCTGTGGTTGTCTTGTCCCTAAGGCAGAAACATCTGATGTCCCTGTGAATCAACTACCAAACCACTCAAGTGTTCTTTCAGAAGGAAAGGAGTAAACCAAAATAGGTTTGCCTGCCTTAGTGCCACCAGAATAAACCTGGATATTCATTCCAGAGGTAATTCACAGGTAGGTCAGACACCCCTGGCTTGAGCTCAGCTCACAGTCAAGGTGAGCAGCTGGGGAGTCCCTGCTGTTGATTTGCTCCATGGTAGTTTTTCAGAAGCTGGGGAGCAAACCCCTTTCATAGGCAGGTTTAGGAGTCCCAGTCCTCCTTTGTGAGGACCCAAGTGCCACATTGAAGTTTCCCAGGATGGGTAACTGGACGCACCAGGCTGCCCCAGGAATAAATGCTGCTAAAACATCATGGAATGAAAAATCTGGTTGTATTGCAATTCTCTGTCACTGCTCCATTGAGCAGGAATAACGAAGAGTGTGCATTCTGATGTCTGGTGATAGTTTTCCAGTTTGGGGCTGTGGTTAATCACGTCTTCAGGCACAGCTGCAGGCACTCAGTCTGGTTACATAGGCTTGAGTGCAGGTAACCTTTTTCAATCAATCTGACAAGAACTGAGTGAGAGCCCAGAGTGTAAATGTTCTGCTCTGAGTAGGGCAGCTAGAGGGGAGATCTTTGCAAAAGATCCAAAGCTTAGTATCCTTCCAGGTAATGTTTCATTAATGTCTGTTTAGTCAGAATGCTGTTAAATGAGAGAAGTCAGCTGAGGAGGCTGTGCTTGGAGCCTGGTCCAGGTTACAGCAATCTCAGCTGGAATGGCTTTTGCTGGCCATGGCTCTGACTGGAACAAGATGCTGTGTCCTGGCCTTCCACCCCTTGGAGTCACCCATTGCTTTGTTGCTGTATCTCACCCATTTCATTATCACATTTTTTTTCTTTTTCCTCTTCCTTTTTGTAGAATGCTCTTGAGATCAAAGAACTCAAAAAGTACGGCCCCTTTGACCCATATATCAATGCCAAGGTGTGTACTTTGCTGTCAGCATTTCACTGCATCATCACTCCAAGCTGCACTCGTGTGCTTCCAGGTGCAATAATACCTGTTCACTTTGCAGCTGCTTGGGGAAAAGGAAATTGGGACCATTTATTTACTGTGGGTTTCTCTCTTCAAAGCAGTTATAGAAACATAATTAAAGGGAAGCTTTTCCTTACTTTCCTGGGGGCTCCTTCCTTGCTTAGCCTTGTAGGACTCGCAGTGATGGTCAGTTTGCTTGATTGGGCTGGATGACTTCCCAAAGGTAATGTTACTTCAATTAAATGTTCTAGGTTTTGTTTCATGTGCTGATGTTGCTGATAAATGCAAAGGGAAGGAATTTTTTTTCCCTGCTTAACCATGGTTGCATTTTCTCTGTGGGCTGTTTGGAGTGAATTTTGATGCCTTTTCTCCTACCAAATGCATAATGCTGTGTGTTGTTTGAATGGACAGTTAATTCCTGTGGTGGTGGTGGTGGGGAGAAGGGAGGGCAGTGATGTTCCTGCCTCCCTTCCCAAGTCTTCCATGTCATGCTTATTACATCAGTGTCTCTTTTGATGTTAAGTCTGTGGTGTCATTTGACCCTTCAGCCCTGGTCTCCTGTTCCTGTTTTCTGGCCTGTTTTGCTCCTCTCTTGTTTTTATTGTTCTTGGGCTACAAAGACACAACATCAGCTCGTGCAGTGTGCTGAGACTGAGCTGTTGAAGAAGCAGATCAAATTCCTGGTGGTTTCTTAGACACCATTTTTCAGTTTTATTTCTAGTGAAGCTGCAAGCCAGGGGTGGCAAACAGTCTGCTGCTCTATCCTGAGACAACTTTGCCATGAGCCACTGTGCCACAGCTGCTTCCAGTCAGTTATTTTGGATCCAGCCATCCATGGCAGATCTCTGTTGCTCAGAGTTTCCCTCTGCTTCAGGACCTTGGAAATACACAGCCAGAGCTCCTGTGCTTGCTGTGAGTTAGGTGTGGTTTTGCAGAGTCCTGTTTCAGGGTCACCAGTGCCCACCCTCTGAGCACAAATGCATTCCCATGAAGCTCATCCAAATCAGGGATTTTTGCAAAAATCTGGATGGGAATTTTGTGCCTTTATGTCTTCTGTGGAAACATCTTAGTTGAGCAGTTCAGTTGCCTGAAAGGAGCTTCCTAAAACATTATCACTAACCAAGTAAACTCTTACACCCTCCATGAATGGAGAAAGAATGTAAAGAGGGAATATCCAGGGAGTTCCTTTTCTTGTGGATTTTTGTTTACAGAGTCCACTAATCTGGGTTTTATACTGCAGAGAAGTGCATTATTTAAAGCCTCAGTTCAGTGTTCACAATGGCTGAATCTCTAGAGACAGGATTTTGGGAATCTTTGGTTTTAAGGAGAGAGATGATTTACACACAATTGTTGGGTTCATTGCAAGTTCTGACCAGTTTTGCACCAGTTTCTGGCCAGGTGTGATGAAGAGCATGTGGTGTTGTACCTGTCACACAAACTCTGGTGTTTTCTCAGGAGCAACCAAACAGCAGGTTGTCAATAGGGCAGGACTGTGTTGGACACTCAGACACCAACAAAAATCCTGCAAAGGAATCTTAGAAGTAGGTTGGGTGGGACTGAAGGGCCATGTAGCCACTTTGTCCAACGCTGGGGCAGGATCAAGTCTCCTTATACCATTCCTGACCAGGGTTTGCCCACCAGCTTCTCAAAAAACTCAGAGAGTGACAGCTCTGTGGCTTTTCTTTGGCAGTTTATTCAACCCTTCAGATCTTTGCAGGTCAGAAAACTTTCCCTTATTTAGACAAAGTCTCCCTCTGCTCAGTCGGAGCCATCTCACGGTGTGTTGGGAGCAGGGGGTCCAGGACAGACACAGCACTTGAAGGGGCTGTGGATTCTCCACTTCAGCATGGGATGAGGAGCAGCAGGGCTGTGTGTGGTGAGTGGTATCACATTACCAGGCCTTGAAACCTGGGCTGGAGCCCATAAGAAAGCAGAACCATCTCTGCTCGTGTCCTGTTTGTGCTCTGCAGACGGGCATCACTCCCAGCTCCTCTCTCCTAGCTGAGAGCTGGAGGGGGATGTAAGGATTCCTGCAGGAATGCAGCCCCTCGGCCCTCCTGAGTGCTCTATTTTTCTAAGTAGTTCTGAAATTTGAAGCCATGTGCCTTCTGGCTGCTGGAATGGAATTTTCCTTTTCCATCTCTGATACATCTGTAGGCCTGAGCACTCCTGCTCACTGCTCTGGTTTGTGCCTGGAGAGGTGATGCAGGAAGGGAGCAAACTCCCTTGCCTGGAAGAACTGTAGTATTTTTGGCTGCTCAAAACTCTCCCAAAATGGAGGCAATAAAGACTCAGGCAGTAGTGGGAGTTTCCACTGCACAGTCTGGAATTGGGAGAGACTTGCTGTGATGATTCAGGGGAGTTTTACTGCCTGGTGATATCTGCTGCAGGAGGAAAGTCTGGGGATTCTGCCTCGAGCATTGGAGCCCCAATCTGCTTAGGGAAAATTGGACTGAATTGCAGGGAAGATGAAGGAAGTCTCCAACAATTACTTTTCTAAAGGATGTTGTGTTCCCATTTCTGAGCCCTCAGGCAGATGCTTGGAGCTGCTGCATGTTTTAAAGCCCCTTGAGAGATACATACCCTGTGCTAGGGAGAAAGGAGAGGAGGGCAGTCCTAGCCAAGGAAATCCCCAGTAGCCAGGGCTGGCATGGCAGGAGCAGCGTGTGCCCCCACAGCTCTGGGGCAAGGACCCACTGCTCAGAGGGGCTGGGGTCATCCAGGCTTTCCACGAAGCCTGGCACAGTGAGGATCCCTCGTGCCACGGGGCAGACTGAGAGCCTGGGCCCAGCTGTCGTGGGCTCCCTGATCCCTGCACTCCCAACCCTGTCAAACGGGAATACTGGGGTTTGCCAGTCCTCTAAATGCCCGAGAGCAGCAGTGTGAGCTGACGGGCATGTCTGAGCTCTGATGTTCTCTACTCTGTCCCCTTTCACTCCGTTTGTTTATTTTTTGTGCAGACTTCTGTATCCTGCAGTACCCTCTGTCCAGGTGTATGTGCCTCCCCCCAGGATAGAGCCTGTTTGACTTGGACCTTCTGTGCTGGCAATGATGCTTTGCCCCCGTGTGCCCCCTCCCCCTGCATGTGCCTGGTCCTGCCTCCTTTGCTTTGCTTCCCTACAAACTGCAGCTGCAGGAGCCTCTCCCAGCTCCTGTTTCCTTTGTGCTTTGCCCGTGGCTGAGAAGTGATGCAAAAGCCAGATACAAACAAGGGGGGGTTGGCAGGGCTCCTGTGAGCCTGAGAAGGACTGAACACCTCAACGGGATCCGAGTGCTCGTGCAGCCTCACGAGTTTGTGGCATGGTGCAAAATACTGAGCAGTGTCCCAAGGCGTGTGTGTGCTCTCACAGCAGGCAGGGATCAAATTCCCTTCTGCAGTGGTGCTGCTGCCTCCAGCAGGACAAGAACATTCTGTTTAATTTAATGGAAATGTTGTTAAAATGACAAATTCCACCACAATTCTTTCAGCTGAAGTGTGTAACTGTTTGTATTAAAGTTTTTGGGGGTCATATTGTCAGATAGTTGTTTCTAAAGTGCTTAAACCAGAATCCCTCTGTGGATGATACAAGTAAAACTAGTATAGTGGATAGTAAAACTAGAAACTTGAGAGGAATTTTAATTTGTGAAAAGCCTCTATTAGATCTGGCTGAGTTCCTATTTTGCACCTGCACATGTGGGGTGTTGGAGTGCTCATCTTTGGGCTTTGCATTGCTGGTTCTTAGCCTGGCTGCTGCTGCTGCACACACTGGTTTGGGCCTGGTTTGCAGCTGGGGGTGCTCCCTTGTTGCTGAGGCATTGCTTCCCTCAGGTGACCTGACCTTGTTCCTGCGGTGGTGGAGTTGCATGGCTCTGTGATTCACAAACTGCATGGGACTGGGTGCACCCTATCTCTAAACAGCCAGAATTGCAGAGGTGGAATGACTGTTATAACCAGGATAAGTAGGATTTGAAACAATTGAAGTTTAAATCTAAAATGATGACGATCAAGCTCCAGCAAATAGAATTCACACAACAGGTTGCCTTGCCTTATATTCAGCCTTTTAATTTTTATGGCACCCTGAAGTATGGGATGCTGCCAAGATACCAGACTGGCTTCCCCAGGTGCCAGCAGCATTAATGGGAATCTGGATACAGCTCAACATCCCTTAAACTTCAGCATGGCCCCTGGATCCTGACCCTAGTGCTTGGAAAGCAGGCTGGTCCATCTGTAGTCCCTCTTTCCCACAGCTGAAGTGCTTTGTTCTGGACATCCCTGAAGCTGTGGCTGGGTGGGCTGATCTATGAGCTTGCGAGGGGATGCTAAACACCCAGAGAGATGATGAAACATTGCTCAGGCTGCTTCAGACTGGTCTCTCTGCTTCCCCACTGCTTTTTTTTTTTGGTCTTGTTTTTGCATTTAAACTTCAATGTTGGAGCGAGGCGCAGGGCGGCTGCTGGCCCGGCCCTGACGTGCTGCCGCTTGTGCCCCGCAGAACAACGACAACGAGACAGCGCTGCACTGCGCGGCCCAGCACGGCCACACCGAGGTGGTGAAGGTGCTGCTGGAGGAGCTCACCGACCCCACCATGCGCAACAACAAGTTCGAGACGCCCCTGGATCTGGCCGCGCTCTACGGGAGGCTGGAAGTGGTCAAGATGCTCTTGAACGCCCACCCCAACCTGCTAAGCTGCAACACGAAGAAACACACTCCACTGCACCTGGCAGCCAGGAACGGTCACAAAGCTGTGGTCCATGTCCTCCTAGATGCTGGCATGGACAGCAACTACCAGGTATCTGGTGTGTCTGAGTGGGGCTGGGCTGCTGGCTGGGGATTGGAGAGCTCCACCAACCATCCTCACAGAGGGAGCGCTCGCAGAAGCTGAGGAGAGCTTTGTGTTCTGCTGGGCTGTCTGTGCAGCTCTGGGCTGTTCAGGGAGGCTGCCCGGGGGACTCGGGTGCTGTGCATGCCTCACGCCTGCGCAGGGGCCGGGCAAAGTCCCAGACATGGAGTGAGGGAGACAAACACCCTGTGGCCGAAGCTGTTCTGCCCTGCAGTGCTGTGAGCTCTTGACAGGCAAACGTGTCTCTTCCTATCAAGCCACTTGTGAATGTGCTGTTTTCACAGCAATGGCTTGTATGCGGGTCTTGTTTTTCCTTGTCAGGACATGACCTCTTGCCAAGATGTAGAAGGCCCTTTGTTGGTCTCTGATGGAACCATCCTCATTTTTCCGTCCCGCTTCCTCAGCGTTGTGGTAACGTTGATAGTCCGTCCTCAGCCGTAGGTAGTGCTGCCCACACCTTGTGTACAACGCTGTGTATTTATTGCTTCCATAACCCTCTAAGCCATGCCTCCCTCACCGTTCCCTGCTGTCTGGCTTCATGCTATGTTTCCATTTAATTTGCAGACTGAGAAAGGCAGTGCTTTGCACGAAGCTGCTTTGTTTGGCAAGACAGATGTGGTACAAATATTGCTGGCTGCAGGTGAGAGAATGTTCCCCTTTTGAAGCACTAATGTGGTGATCCCTTCACCCAGAGCTTGAGAAAATGCCTTTCTAGTGCAGCTGGTTTCTCCATCCCGCTGTTGGAGCTCCTCAGAACAGGACATAGGAGAGGTTGGCTCTTGGAGTTTGGCTTTAGATTTGTCTCTAGAGTGTTTTTCAGCTCCCCGCAGTGATGATCACAGATGTGACTTGATGAAATACATGAACCTGCACATAGTTAGACAGTATTCTTGCTTTTGCCCTCTGTACCCCTGTTGCCACAGGTATTGATGTGAACATAAAGGATAACAGAGGCCTGACTGCTCTGGACATTGTGAGGGAGCTTCCTTCCCAGAAAAGCCAGCACATAGCAGCTCTCATTGAAGGTGGGTAATGCAGCTCTGCCTCTGGGGAGGAGGGGAAAGCTCTGGGTGCTGATTGTGCCAGCGCAGGTACTGGATGTGCTTTTCTAGACCTAGAAAGTGCTGAAAGCAAAGCAGCTTCAGGCTGAGTTGGAAGGAACGGTGCTGAAACACTGTGGTGAGCTTCTCCTGACCAAATGTTTGGAGGAGAACTTGGGGAGATTTAGGAGGATTAGCCCTTTGCTGAGGGAGTGTGGCGTGACTTTTACAGTTTAAATGGGCTTAATTGAGCTTTGTTTAGCTCACTTTAGAAGTTAATTAAAATAAAGGGTAGCCTAAATCTGTTTGCAGAATGCAAAGTAACAGCTTTAGAAATGGTTTTGGTGTAACTCCCCTTTATGTATGTCTGTGTAGGCAAATTGTTGTCCACAGATCTCACATCCTGCTCCTTGCTTCGTTGTGAAGCTTGGGCATGGAATTTGCAGATGAGATTTACAGAAAAGGCTTTGATTACTTGTGTTTTATAAAGCAGCTTGGTCCATTGTGTCTCTCCAAATTCGGGAATGAAATGTGACATCTTGGCTAAATTCATACCTTGTAATTACGCTGTCTGCATTTCCTCTCAGCTGTGGGGAGGACCAGAAGCATTTGGAGCTGGGGTGTGTTACTCATGCTGAGCATTTGGGAGCTTTGCAGGTTCAAAGCATTTCTCAGACTTTAACTAAGCTGTGCCTGTGAGGCTGGTAGGTTTGAGCTTTATTCTGAAACTGAAGACAAAGATGGGCTTTAAAACTGAAGGTATTGCAGATAAAGGCTGTTAGTTTTCCCCTGGAAGGAGCTGCTGTTGGGTATTACATCAGCTGAATGTTTCTGGCATTGCCTGTGATTGGGGGCTGCAGCTGGAATTGGTTTCTCTTGTTATGACTCTGTTCAGGGTTAGAGCTTGTGTCTACAACAAGAATCTGCTCCGTGACTCTGTGTCCGTGCAGCAGCTTTGCAGCTTTCTGATTAAAGACTCTGGAAGTTCAAAGGACTGTCCCTACCCTTGTGCCTGTGATTAAAGAGGCCGCCTGCTTCTATTTCGGGATCTGAGCTGCAAGTTTTAATAATGTTTTTTTTTTTTTTGGACACTTAATAAGCTGACAGTTGGCCTTCCACCCACGAGGGAGGAAGCGCCATGTGCTGAAGGGGACAGAAAACCAGATTGACGTGAGCTGACCCTGTCCCCCAACCCCCTTGCAGATTACACCGTTGGGAAGAAAAGTGCCAAAGCTGTGGAGAAATCTGCTCCAGCCCCGCTCGCTCCAGCCACCGATCCATCGGGCCGAACATCTCAGGGTGGGCATCACCAGCATTCCTCTCCCTGCCAGCACCGAGGTTGGGACATCAGTGACAATCCTGTCTCTCTCTTCCCCCCGCAGGTGATGTGAACAAAGCTGTCACAGAGCTGATCATCGATTTTGATGTGAACCCCGAAGAGGAGAGCCCGTATGAAGCTTTGTACAACGCTACGTCCTGCCACTCCCTGGACAGCCTGGCCAGCGGGAGATCGTCCGACCGTGAATCTGTGAATAAGGAAGCTGAACCGAGTGGCCTCAAAGCAGCTGGAGTCAGGCCTGTATGTAGCTCACCCCTGCTTGCCCTAGAGGCACAGGGGGCTGACCTGCAGGGTCAGGTTTTGCAGCAGGCTGCCACAGCTTGAGGAAATCTTTAAATCCTTCTCTGACGTTGATCAGAGCAGGCAGGTGCCTCTCCTTCCCTGCTCTGTTCACAGGGATTGCCTGAAAGCAGCTGCTTCTTTGTTTCACCTCGTGTTGTATCCTTCTGTTTTCTGGCAGTTGGATACTGGTGCCTGTGAATCTTGGTCATTGCATTTCGCAGAAGGGCTCACTTTTTGTCCTGAACAAAATTCTGGAAACTTGTGTGGATGATTTTCTCATGTCTTCCTCACTGCTTTACCAAAGCTAAGGCTCTCAGGAAATTATCTGTAAGAATAACCTGTTGGAGACTATTTGGCAGTGGACGGGGGTTTTTTTGTGTATTACTTGCAGAGCTCTGTAGAGGGTACTCCAGGCTTTAAAAGGCAGCACAGAGCTCCTGGAGCTGTCCCCAGAGAAGTCTTCCTCACCTTCTGTCATCTGCATCTGCTGCCTGGTAGCGATCTGCAGGAAGGCTGCTGTGGGGCAGATGGGACATGGGCCCTGCAGTGCTGGGTCAGCTTCAGGCTCTGTGTTCTGGTTGGTTTTCAAAAGCCTGCTCTGTGGAGGCATTTTTGGACAAAAGGCAGAGCAGCAGTGAACAATTAAACTGCTGGGGGCACGGTAAGCATGGTTCCCCTCTGTGCAAAGAGGTGCAGCCTTTGGCTTGTGCAGAGAGCAAGCAGAATAGACATGAGACAAAAGCTTTGGATGATGAACATTTTGGCCAGATCTCTCAGGTGTGCAGTACTAGGTGCACTGTCTTGTTACTGATCAAATCTTGTCATTGTGCTGTGCTGATGGTGTCTGGTGTGAAATAAGCTCAGCTCTGTCACAAGTACAGAAAGACGAGATCTGACCTGCAGGGAAAAGAGAGCAGGAAGAGGGACATGCTCCAGTAGCTCGCTGGAGCTTCTCCCCGGCCTTACTGAGTTTGAGCAGTGCAGCTCTGCTGCTCCCTTTGCCATTAGATGGAGCTGTGGCCGGGCAGGAGGTGGCCCTGGGATGTGCTTGGCCTCGGGACCAGGCAGCAGCTGCAGCTCCCAGTGGCAATCCTGGGATATCGGAGGAGAGCAGTGCAGCATTGTTTCTTGATCCTTAGAGTTTTCCTCTGTAAAAGGTGCCTCTGGCATCTATTTCACTAAGCCACAAGCCCTTTCTCGTGATCAGCTCATTGCTCACTCCCCTGTGTAATGCTATGGAGATGCTGGTTTGGGTCTGAGTGAGACTCGTGTGACCAGATCGATGTCCTGAGGAGGAGGAGGAAAGGAAGACCATTGCCCAGCTCTGTGCTGTTAGGGCTGAAATTCTCCTCCACCCAGATTAATTTGAAGAGGTCCTTGCTGCATCCACAGCAGTGGGGACAAAGAGGTGGTGGGGGCAGAAGGGATGAGCTGTACCAGCACAGCTGATGGTGTCTGTCTCATCTGCAGAGAGAACGTCCTCCCCCGCCGGCCAAGCCCCCGCCTGATGAAGAGGAGGAGCAGAATGTGGAGAAGACAGGCCACAGTGCTCCTTGCGAGGTACATGGGCCTTGCTCTGGGGTATTTAATGGGAGAGATGTTTAAATGTTTGTTATAATAGTTTGGGAGGAGCCAAGAATGCTGTTAACTCCTGTGCTGGTTGGGCTGTGAATGTGAAATATTCCCTCACTCAGCATTACTGCTGTCCCTTACCATGGGAACTTCCTTTGTCCGGTTCTTCCAGGGCACCTCAGAGTTGACCTTCAGCCTTACTTTCCTATTCTTGGCTGAGAATTCCCTTAGGAAGAGATTATTCTGTGGACCATTGCCCACTAGTAGTGATCCCACCACAGGCATCTTCAGTTGGACTGAAACACAGAGGGGCTGAGAGTTCCTGCTTCCTCTGAGCTCCCAGCTGTGGAGGAGCTGTGTGGGCTTGTAGGTCTCACTGACATGAGCAGGGATCAGGAGCTTGAATTCAGCTGAGGATCTGGCCCAGCACATGTTAAAGCTGCCTTCTGCAGGGGTCAGTGCACGTGAGCTGCTTTCTGATGGAACTCAAGCTCTCCCATTCTGTGTTGTTGCTGCTGCGGCTTTCTGTTGCTCATCTTACTCACTTGCCTATGAACCTCAGATGTAAGGACTCTGAGAGACACGGCTGTGGGAAACCACAAATGTGCCTTGGCAACTTCTGCTGGCACCCAGGAAAACCTTCAAAGCAAATCCAAATCCTGTGGATTTCTGTGCTCTCCCAAAGGCAGTGGGTTGTGTGTGAAGCCCGTGGTGCGTGTGCCACCTCTGCTGTCGGAGCAGGCTCTGGTTCTGCAGGTGGTTTGTTTGAATGTGCTGATCTGTTGGAGTTCTGCAAGGCATAAATGAGATCTGTTTTCTGGAGTGTGTCAAATCCACACGAGACGGGGATGAATGTGGCCTGCTGTAATAGAACTGACTGCAAAGAGGGAGTAAACTCTGAGCTGTGCGTGAACAGGGAAACTAGGATGTGGCCTTGTGGGCTGATCCCTGCACTGCTGTTCAAATACAGGGGGTGATAACCAGTCCTGTGCCTGGCTCTTGCAGAGGAGAGCTGGGCAGCAGGTCATGGAGTAATTGGGAAGCAGAACTTGTTTATGACAATAAACACGAGGGAGGGAAACGTGCCCTGACCATTCCTGCTGAGCTTTCTTGCCATGTTTAATTACCAAACACCTGCTGTGTTGTCCTGCCTCTAATGGCTTTGGAAGCACAATCCATTAAAGGGAATCTTGCTGGCAAATGGCAGAGTGACTCGCTGGGGAGACCTTGATTTGCGACCAACTTCAGTGACAAAACTTACAGGCAACATGTGGCTGCCTGGAAATGACCTTTTGGACATACTGATGAGGAGTTTGGGGTTGATCCTTTTCCTTTGCTTGCTCTTCCTGGCCTGCTCTGCTTTTCTGACTCTTGCCCATCTTTTATCACCTCAGAGCATGCTCTCCCTGAGCCGGGCAGGCGTGCACATGCTCCAGGAATGCTGTAAACATTCTGCTGCAGCATCTCAATCTGCCACCCTCCAGCCCCACTCTCCCATTGGAGCCAGGACACTTAGTCATTGAGTATTCTGGGGTTGGGCCAAACTCTAGTTTTCCAAAGTAGTCTTTTTATTCCTTGCCAAGCTGGGGCTATCAGTCAAAACAGATGAGCATAAACAAGAAACTTCACTTTCATCACGGAAAAGTGCTGGTACAAACAGGCAAAGGAGCTGATTGTTTGGAGGTGCTTAAGTGGTGCCTTTCACTATCTGCAGAAACCTTCTGGGTTTGGAGCTGAGTAAGAGTCTGCACTGTCAAATTAAACTTCAGTTCCAGTTGTTTACTGCTTGTCTCCGGAAGGGAAGTGCAGATCAAGGACAAGGCGCCACATTGGCTCCAGGAGTTTGGTCTGCAGCTCTGGGGAGAGAGAAGAGAGGAAGACATGAGTTACCCTTTAAAAAGTCTTTCAGAGTTCTGTGCTGTGGATTAAATACACCTTAAGGAGCATCCTCATTATTCACAGCTTCTGTTTTTTGGGCTTTGCTAGCAATGAACATTCATACGTGCAAACAACATGGCTGAAGAACTAAAAACTGAATTGGAAGAAAGCTGTATTTGGTGGTGTTGCTCCTAGTCACAAAGCCCACAGAGCAAGCAGGGTTCTCCAGCAATGGCCTTCGTTTTAAGTGAATTTGAACCTGAAACACTATTTAGGACTTGGAAGGATGAGAGATGGAGAAAATCAAGTGTCACCAGGCCTGTGAAAGTCCACAAAGCAGAAGCTGGGAACTGTGTGCTGCTGGAGAGCTCCTGCCTTTGCTGCATTTAAAGAGGACATCACAGGAATTCTCATCCACAAGAGTGTCAGGAGAGCACCAGAGCCTGGCTGAAGGTCCAGGCTGCTGCTGTGCTAACAGGCTGCTGCTGGGCAGGATTTTTCCAAGATCACTGGCAAGAACCTGTTACCTGCTGTTCTGGTCTGATGGTTTTGTGCCACCATCTGGTCAGAATTTTTTCCCTAATTTGTTCATTATGAGCTCCTTCACCTGGAAAGGAGCAGGTCTGCCTGACAGCTCCTGCTCAAAGCAGATAGAATAAATAAATATTTCCCATGCTGGACATGGCCCATTTCCTTCCATTGGGAAAGTCACATTAAAAGCCAACTGGGTTTGTGCAGAACAGCACGTGGATGTCAGAATCCCGTCTGTGCTTCTGACTCTTGGGTGCCTCTCCAAGACTCCTTAAGCTTCCAGACCTCCTGGCTGGGTTGCAGTCAGGTAGGTACCAGTTCGCCCCTGGAGCAGCTCTGGTGCTTTCAGCCTGGGGAGAAGCAGGAGGTGGTGTGTGCTCTGCTGGCGAGGCAGTGGCAGGTCCAAGGGGCTGAGCAGTAGGAGCCCTCCCTGGGGGTGTGTTTTGTTCAGACCTGTTCTTCCCTGTGCTGGCAGCAGGTAGGGATTGTTTGCTTTTTGGCTTGGGTTTGTCCTGCTGTGGTTGGGTATGGTCACACATGGGATCACAGAACAGTCCAGTCCCAACCCCTTGTCATGGGCAGGGACACCTTCCACTCCAACAGGTTGCTCCAAGCCCATCCAACCTGGCCTTGAACGCCTTTAGGGCATTCACAATTCTCCATCACTCCATGTTCCTCCCCAGCTCTCTTGGAGCCTCTTAGGGTGCCTTCCTGGGTCGTGTTGACTTCCTGGGACAGAGTTGCATCAACCTGCCAGGATCTGGCCAGGAGATGGTGCTGAAAGGCAGCCGACTGTGCCGGCAGGGACCCCTGGAGGCCGGTTTAGCCCCTTCAGCACTGGGATGGCACACGAGGGCACCCAGTCCCTGTCATCCTTGGCATTGATGCAGACCAACATGTGTGAGTCTGCACCAAAACCTCATCCCTGGATCCTGCACCGAAACCTCATCCCTGCACATGGCTGGTGGCTTTCCAGAACAGCTGGAGAGTCTGCCAGAGTTACAAACCAGCTCTAAGTAGAGGCTTTGAAGGATTTAAAGGAGCACAATCACTGCTGCACGTCCTGAAGTTAAACTGAGTTCATGCAGTGCTACCTGAGGACTCTTTAGTTCTGAATATGCTGTACATCCTGAGGTCAGAAATGCAGATCTGAGATGCCTGAGAGGGTGGCAGGGATTTGGGCTTTTGTTCTTTTCGGCCCTGTCCTAATAGGGCCGGCAGCTAAAAAGTGAATGACGATGCAAATTCCAATAGCAGCAGCGAGTCTGAGTTGGGATGAACAGGAATAACGGTCTCAGCTCTTTTTCCCCTCCAGGCTGTCTGCAGCCCTTGCACAGTTGGTCAGTGCTGGAAAGCTGTCAGCAGCCTGAAATACTAAAAATGAAAGGGATTTGGGTGGGGTTTTTTTAAGGGAATTTAAAAAAACCCTAAGGGGTGTATTACATTTTGGCTCACACCCTGCAATGAAGGTGTTGCCTCTGCCAATTCTTTGCTTAACCTGTGGCATAGGGGCTGTGGGGTTTATGCTGGGACAAAGCATTGCTTTGCAGAGCACCACATTGTGCTGTTCTTCATTAGGCTTCTGCTGCCCGGGGGAAGAGCAGGGGAAGTGGAGCTGAGGAAGAGGAACACCCCTACGAGTTGTTGCTTACAGCAGAAACTAAAAAGCCAGTTGCACTGGACAGGAAAACAAAAGGTGAGTGACCATCCAAAAAGCAGAGCTGTTTGCTTGCCTGCACTTCAGGAAAACATGGGGGGCAGAGGGCAACTGGAACAATGAAAGTCTCTGCTGGGTGGGGGCTGGAGGGTGATTGTTGTGTTTCCTGGTAATCTCTCTGTAAAGGAGAGCTCTGAGCGTTCCTGTACAGAGTGTACGTGGAGGAAGGGCAGCTCCACTGTGGGACAGTTCAGAGATTGCAAGGATCTGCTCTGTGACCTCAGAAATGCCCAAATCTCATGCCTAGCCAAGCAAAGGCAGAGGGTGAAGGGGCTGGAGGCTGTGCTGTGTTTTCCAGGGAAGATGAGTGTTCCAGTGAGCTGTGTTCTCCATCCAGCTGGCACTGCAGGTTTCTGTTATCCTGCTGTAAAATCAACATCCTGCTCTGTGTTAGAGCTAATTTGGGATGGAAACCAACAGAGGAGGAAAACAAAAATGTGTAGAGCAAGAACTAGAACTGACTGAGATCCATGGGGTACACAGGTTAATATTGAGGCAGTCTCTCCTCCCCCAGAAGGACCTTCAAGCTTTGCAAAGCATCTGGGAATACCTTGTCTCATGTTTGGCTGTTGTTGCCTTTTTGGCTTTCCTTCAACAGTAACAACAAAAGATTTGTTTAGAGGGAAAAGATTTCCGCTTTATTCGGAAGTCCTGAGCAAGAGTTTGGGTGGATTTAGTTTGGATTCTCACACTGGAACCCCTCTCCCTTTGAGGATGGACAGGGCTAATGAGGACTTGAGGTGATGCCTCATTGACTGCTTTGTCAGACATGCAGCTTTTTTCCCCTCCTTGCAGCATGATAGCTATCATTGCTCGAGTCCTGCTTCTCTCCTGGCTGCTCCAGGGTGGCACAAGAGGTCAGCAGCACTTTCCAAAGCCCCTCACTGCCAGAGGCAAAGTTTGGGAGCTTTTCAGGTTGGTGCTTTGCAGTCTGGGCTGGGAGCAGTCCTTGGGCAACTGAGCACTGAGCCAGGGCTTTCAGGCTTTCATCAGTGGGCAGCTATTGCTGGTTATTCAGGCACGAGCTATTCCAACTGCTCCACTCCTTCCCCTGGCTGCTGTGTCCAGGCTTGATTGGTAAGAGTGGAGGTGTATCCTAATTATGTGTCAGCTTAAAATAAAACCTCAGAGTAACACAGCTGCATGTTCTTGATGCAAATCTCTTCCCCTGAACATCTGAAGACAGGAGAGGTTGCAGGAAGATCTTTATGGATCCAAAGCAGAGTCCCATCCTTTAATATACAGTTGGAAAGATCAAAGCTGTGACTTCATGGTTTGCACTCTGTGGAAAGTGTTGGTAACAAGCCTGGAGCCCTTCCCACTGTTACAGTGGGAGAAATCCAAGGAAGCAGTTGAGTTTTTCCTCATCTTCTCTGACTTTCCCATTCTTTAAATGCAGTCAGCACTGTAGCTGATGGTGGGGGGAGAAGACAAATTTAAGGAGTGGCAGAATTAAACAGGAGTTGAGGGAGAGACTGAAGCCTTACTTGGGGCGTTGGAGAATTTTCCCACCTCTGGGTCAGAAGGGTCCTGGAGCATGAAAGGCAGCAGCTCAATCCCAAGACATGGAACGGGCTGAAGCATGGCTTTGAACTGCTTCTTGGCTCTCAATCTGAGGGTCTGGCCTTCTGGATGAGTTCTGGAGCAGCCTTTGGTCAGGAGAGGAGGGCTCGGGTTCCTGTGGCTGTTGAAAGGGCGTTTCAGGGCAGTGGAAAGGCTGAATTTCAGGCACGGGGGTTTAATGGTGCCTTTCATCTGTGATAGCTGCCTTTGTTCCTCTGGCTGCCGGTTGTCCTGTGTCCAGCGAGCAGATCAATGTGGCATTATCCGCTGGCTTTGGTGGCCTTTGTGTGTGTTGGAGCAGCTCGTAGTCACGTGTTGCAGCACTGGGAGAAGTTGGCCTCGTGTTTTGGGCAGGGTATCAGAAGTGGTTTTAAGCCAAATGCTCTCCCATCCACTTTGGTGTGCGGTTACACGCGTGAAGTCAGGGCACTCAGGCCCTGTAACAGGGCGTGAAAACAAGGCAAGAGAGGAGGAATGTGTGTGGAGTGACCAGGAGGAGCTCAGCTCCTGCTGCCTCCAGAGGGACCTAATGGAGAGTGAAAAGACTTGAGCTTTGATTGGTCTGGCTTCTCAGGAGTCACCCCCAGGGGTTGTCAGCAGTGACCAGCTGCAGGTAGGACTGACTTGGTGCCTTCTGGTAGTTATTACAAACTGATACTTGTTGAGGTTGTTCTGTGCTGCTTCCATAGGAGGTCCAGCTTGAAGTCCCCACTTTGCCCTTCTTCTGTTAGAGATTTTCTTTGTGATTATACTGGTTCAGCCAGCACAGTGTGACTGTGCTGCAAACCAGAGAGCTGGAATCAGCCAGCAATAAAGTCAGAACATGCTGCAGAGAGATTGAAAGAAACCCTTTTCTGAGAGCCAGAGTGTGGCTGCTGAAGCAGCCGAGTGGACATTGTTGTTAGGGGTTCTGTGGGGACACTTGGTTATCGCAGGCAAAGGTTTGGGGACAGGTCTTGGTTTGCTGTGAGATGAAGGACAGTACAAACCCACAGCCTACATGTCCTCATGTGGTGTTACTGTGCACAGAGAACAGACCCGTCCCGTATCCCAGGCCCAAGCCTGTGTTTCTGCTGTCATGGTGTTGTGCAGAGTCACATTAATGATCCCTCTAAGCAGGACAGTGTCTTATTGCCCTTTCTGAAGAGGGGAGTACAAATGAGCACAAGTTCAGGTGGATAAACTCTGCCTGGAATGACTGAGCTTGCTGAGGTTGACACAGGAGTGTGCCATCCTCAGCTGGGTTCCACACGTGGTAGCTGGCTGTGGAATGAGCCTGTGTTTCAGTTCTGTTGCAGGTAAAGGTTATTTTTGCACCCCTCAAGGCCAGCTTCCTCATCTGGTCTTCTGTTTCACTGGAGGGAGATTTGCCTGCTCCTCACTTGGCAAATTCTGGCATGATGTAACATGGGGAGCCTTTTCCATGTGCAAGTCAGAGGCTGCTGTATGCCTTCACTAATTTTGAGGTTGGGGAGCTTGAGCAAGCAGCAGCTGCAATAACAGCTTCATTCTTCTAATGAATGAGACAAATCCTGCTGTTGAGATATAGGGAAAGAAATCCAGTTGAGGCAGGGTGGTTACAGCTTAGAGTGTTTAGGGAAGTGCTTTGTATCTGGATTCCTCAGGCTGCTGGCAGGGAAGCTCTTACTGGAATCTTCCCTGGGAAGCAGATGGGATGTACCCAAGAAGGGCTCCTGATCCCAGAAAGGGTTGGGAGCAGCCTCTCCTGTGGGTGAGACTGAGGAGGCTGTAGCTGAAGAAGACAGGATCAGTCAGATGATCTGTGCTGGGGTGTAAAATCAGTGAAGGGAGCTGGGCAGAAGTCACTGTGTCAAGGACCCTTTCTGAGTGTAACTCAGGTGTAACTGGAGGAGGATTCTTCCAGAGCCCTTACAAGGAGAGGCCTGGAGAGCCCTGCATGTTCCTGCTGCGTGCACCTCACGGACAAAAAGACTGAGATGACTTTCTACATTAGTTCTTCTGTCTGCAGCTTTCAGGGCAGGCTCTGAAATGTCTTCTTCAAGATCTTCCTCAACTTCTGAGCAAGTGCTGTTGCCCTCTCTCCATCCCTTCCTTCCCTGGCAGCTGCCCTGGATTTCAGAGTCCCTCTTGAGCTCCCAGATCAGTGGCTGGCTGGAATTCCTGTCCAACAGGAACCCTTTTGTGAGGTGCTGGAGCTCGATTTGGAGCACTTTGTTCTGGCTGGACTCAAGTGTTGCAGCACGTGGCACAGACTTTTGCCAGCCGCCTCTCTGCTTTCAGCAGAAATGTCAGTAAAGGTTCAGCTGGGGCATGGAAGAAATGGTTTCCAAGGAAGGGGAGAGGTTAGAAAGAAAAACTGCAAAAGTTTTTCTTTCCCCACAGGTTTGTGTGACTGTCCCATCACTGCTGTCCTGCTCACCTCTCTGTGGCTTTGCATTAGTACCAGTCTGTCCTGTGAATGCAGCACATCTGATCTCCTCTGAGGTTTGTCCTCTGAGGTTTCTCTCCAGCATTGGAGCTTCAGAGCTTTATGGGAAATGACTGAGCTTAGTCTGGCCTTGTAATCTGGGGTGCTGCTGGTGGTGCCCTTCAGCCAGCACTGGGACCTGCCTCCCCCTTGGCAGCTCCAGTCACAGAACTGGTGGTTTATGTGCCTGTGCAAGAGAGTCAGCAACTACTTCACTGTCCTGGAATCTCTAACTCATAGGATCCAGGATGAGATAATCCCTTGCATCACTTGATCCCACTGAGGGCTGTGGCTGCTCCTGGCCTTCCTGTGCCTGCAAGAGGGACTCGCCATGCTCATGAGACACGGGGTACCTGGGACCCCCACACAAGGGCAAATGACTAATTCAGCCTTTTCCTACCCATTTCTGGTGTGAGGACAGACCACAAAGCCCAACGGGTGTTGGTGTTTGAAAATCCCCAGGTCAGGCTTGGTGCTGGAAAGGTGCTGGGAGCTGAGTTGGGCTCTCTGCTGCTGCTAGCAGGCTGCTTTTAGTTAAAGTAGAACTCATTATTTTGCTCACGGAAAGGAGGGTTCCTTTGCCTTGGCTTCCCAGAGCTGCTGTCCACAAAGCAAGTGATTTCCTCTTCACATCCAAACATCCTCCCTGCACTTCAGAGCCTCATTATCGGACCGTTTTCCTTTATTGTTCCCTTGCAGCATCAATTTTTAGTCTTCAGACTGAAGAGTTTCTTCAGCACTAAATGGAAGCAGTTAAAATTCACAAGCAGTGCTGGGAGGGTGAAGGAATCCTAGGAAACCAAAGTTAGACTTGCTGGCTTGACAAAGTTTTGCTTTTGCAGTTGAAACGCCCGTTCAGCTGTGACAGAGGTGAGTGCGTGTGTGTGTGTGTGATCAGTCAATTCTTCATGGTTTATGCAGGACCCTGGTACCTGATATTAAGGTTGCTGGGGCAGGAGTAGTAACCGTGTCACGTTTCTGGGGCAGCCGGTGCTCCATCAGCTCTGACCGCTCTGTGCTCAGTTCACTGCAAAAGAAACTTTTTGCTCAAGTATTTTTTCTTGCACAAACTGTTTATTTCTCTCCCCTGAGCAGGGAGGAGAGGTTAAACTCGGAAGCCACTAGGGAGGGAAGCAACGGGTTTTTTTGGGAGCGGATTTTGGAGCTTGCAGGTCGATTACAGTCCAGGCGTTTTCCCACCCTGCAGCCCATGCCAAGAGCCGGGCCCGCGGCTCTAAATAACGCTTTGGCCTTTGTGGAAACGGATCAGATGTTCCAGGAGCCTCCGTCTCTGCTGCTCCCACCTCACTTGCTCTCTCTGCAGGATATACTTAGCACTTCTCTTGGCCTTATATAGCAAGGCCTGATAGTTAGTGTTAACAGGAATAAAAAACACGGAGAGCTGCCAGATTGCGTAAATCGGGCCAGTGTTTGGAATTTCATAAATGCCATGACTTTGGGTACAAGTTGAGCACGCGGAACAATACGGAACTGTTCTCTCTTTATCTCTCCCTCCCTTGCTGAGGGAGGGCAGGGAGAAAGCTGGAATTTTGCTGCTGCTTCTTCCATGTTTTTAATTTCCCCCTCCTCTCTTTTTCCATCCCCTTGAAGACCACAGGAGCAGCGGCAGCCGCAGCCAGGACTCTGCAGACAGCCAGGACATCCAGGTGCCAGAGCAGTTCTCGGGGTTGCTCCACGGCTCTTCTCCAATCTGTGAGATAAGCGAGGACCCTTTCAGGCTCGTTTCCTCCACGGAGAAGGGGGACACGGAAGCCACGAGCCACCCCTCTGGTATGCAGCTGGAGGATGCTGAGTTACCCTCATCAGGACCAGCACGGAGCAGCTCCCCGGACCCCACGCAGACGGCAGTGTACGCCACGGTGCAGCACGTCAGCCGGGCGGATCCCGCAGCCGGAGTCACGCCCCACGTGCCGCAGCACCCCGGCGCTGCTGAGCCAGAGGGGGACAGAGCTGTGGGCAGAGCCCACCCGGGCAGCAAGCCCAAAGCCGAGCTCAAACTCAGCCGCAGTTTGTCAAAGTCGGACTCTGACCTGCTGACCTGCTCCCCTACGGAGGACGATGCCATGGGGAGCCGCAGCGAATCGCTCTCCAACTGCAGCACCGGGAAGAAGCGGCTAGAGAAATCCCCGTCCTTCGCTTCCGAGTGGGATGAGGTAAGGCTGAGCTTGCTAAAGAGCCTCTGTGCCAGGGGTGACTGTGCAGCAGGAGCTCCCCTCTGCCATGCTGCCCTCAGGGGTCTTGGGTGGGTTCCATGGCTTCGCTAACTCTCACAAGGCATTAACAGGCACATGCTCACTTGGGAGTCTGCAAGGTGTTAAATGCCAAAGGATAGAGTTCATTGAAGTGGGGGAGTAGCAGAATGGCAAGCAGTTTCAAAGTTTTTTGCTCAAATACAGGGCTTGGTTTCTTTTAGCCAAGCCAGAAAGTTTTCACATCTCCAAAATGAGAAAGACTTGATAACAATGGCCTTCACCAACCTTTCTCCTGATTTCCGCCTTCCAATTCTTTCCTGTTGACTGTCCCAGTGTGTCCCAATGTCTTGGAAATGTTGTGTTGCTGAGTCCCTGCTGCTGGGGAGTGTGAGCAGTGCCTGGGGGTTCATGGGGCTGGAAGGAAGACTGTAATTAGGCTGGTTTGTGTATTTGATAGCTCCCACTCTCCTCCTCACACACTTATTTCAGCGGCTGGTTAGCAGTCACTTTATTATCATATCGGACACCCACGGACAGTTAAATATTTCATGCTCAGAAAGTTGGCCCTGGAGAGCCACTGGGGTGAGATTAAGTGTCCCTCTGAAATTCAGCACCGCAGCATTACTGAAACATTCTTTGGGGATGATTCTGGGCTGGGAGAGCCGGGGCTGCAGAAGAGATAAGCTCGGATGAACCACTCTTTGTACTCTGAAAGGAGCTAAAACCCCTGGCGTGGTGCTGGGGGTGTGGAGCCGCGTGTGCCGGGCGTGGAAACCCGGGGGAGGGTTGTGCCCTTGCACTGGCTGATGCTCAGCTGCCTCTCCAGCCCCGACTTGGAGAGAAAATTATCATCTGGGGAAGAGGGAGGTATTTAGAGATGCTAAGAGCAACGTGAGAATCCATCCCTCAGTCCATTCTCTCCCTCCCCCTCACTCCCTGCTGGGTCTCAGGGTTGCCAAATAGATCTTTTCCTCTGCAGCTGCTTGGGCTGGAGAGGCTTCGTTGTTAATTGCCTGGGTCAGTTGTAGCGTGGCTTAGGGAAAGGCTCTGCAGCAGAAGGTTCTTTGGAAGGGCTGGATAATTCCCTGTGCTTTTATCTGAGCTGTTTGCAGCACACACTGAAAGGGCAGAAGCCTTTGGCACGACTGCCTTGGTAGCAGAGGTCAAGTGCTGGACTGCCTGCACTGCCTCTGCTTCCTCTGCTCGGATGAACCCTCGGAGCTGCTTCCTCCTGCCTGTAAACAAATCCCTCATTTCCCCTGAGAGAGCCGGACAAGCCCCGGGAGAGGAATCTGCTTTTCCTTCCCCTCATGTTTAGGTGAGGAAGTCAGAAAGAATGTGAAAAATTCACATCTGCCTGCAGTGGGGCAGGTCGTACTTTTTAAAAGTCTAGCTGGTCATAATGGCAACAGTGAGATTTAAGCATAAATATAATTCTGTCATTGTGTGTTGAATTAGTTCTCTGGATGGGATAATGCAGCTGCTCAGAATTGGATGCAACTTGCAGCCTCTGCGTTTACCAGGGCAGTATAAACCTTGTTGAGCCACCCCTGTTAGCAATGGTTTGGCTCTCCCTCTGTGCTGAGGGGAAACAATGTCAGATTTCTGTTATTCTATTAATTTTAATGGCCTTTATGCAGGTGACTAAGGAGGGAAGTGATCCATGTGCAGCTCTCTGTGGCTCCCAGCTGTACCCAGCAAGCTGAGGGCTCTGCCTGCTGGCCTGGCCAGCAGTAGGTGTGTCTGTGCAGGGCACAGGGGCTTGGGGAGGCATCTGTGGTGTCCCTGGACAGATGGGATCTGCAGCAGAGCCTGAGCTGACACTGCTCTGGGCTGTGGTGGCTGACTGGGGAGAGCAGAAAATCTGCTGCTTGTAAGCAAAGGGTCGTGTCCTTGCCCTGGCTGAGTGCTGCCAATGCCCTTTGTTGGAAGTGGAAGGTAATGCTGGCTTTGCCAAAAGGGTGGGATGGGGAAGGAGTGATTCACTTGGCAAAGCTCGTCCCTGTTCCCAGTTGCAGCTCCCCTGCTCCAAGGAGCTGGCCCAGAGTGTTCCTTTGTGCTCTGTGCTGCCCAGGAGCCTGTTCAGCCCATGTCCCATCTGCTCGTGACCCCCTGCTCCTTGCTGGCAGTGGGAACGCACTCGTGGTGCCCTGCAGCCACCATCAGGTGGGAATTCTGTGTGAGCAAGGCAGAGAAACTCTCACATCAAACATCCATGTGTTGCCCAGCGAGGTCAGGACTGAAAAGCTCAGTCCTGTTCTGGTGGGAAGCAGGGTGGGGGCAAGGAGGTATGTGAGGGGGTAGAGCTCTCAGTCAGCATAAATATTGGAATCCTTCCAAACCTGTCTAAGGGCTGAAGTGATGGATTTGGTTTTCATCGTTGGCTCATGAATATTGAGCAGACAGGGAGGAGCAGGGCAGCAGCAGCTCAGCAGGGATTTGGTACAGAACAAGCTGCTCCCTCTGAGGGAGGGGGATCTCTGACCCCCCAGCCCCACTGCCAACCCCCTTCTCAGGGCAGATTAACCTGCTTCTGCTCTGCCTTCCTGCTCTGTGGAGCAGCTCCAGCCCTGCCCTTCAGCCTGGTTCATGCTCCAGGCTCCAAGCAGAGATGTCTGAAGTCAAGGCCTGGGGCTGCTCTTCTACCTCATAGGTGTTGGTAAGAAAAACGATCTGTTAAATGAGCAGGGCAAAGAACAAGGAGGGCTGCTGGGAGTTAGCCTCAGACCTGGCTCCTGACATCCCTTTACATCCTCTGACATCCTCCACTTCCAGCTACCTGCTATCGAGTCAGCTATTCCGATGCTGAATTTGAATTTTGGAGGTTCCAGTATCCATCTCACAAAATGAGGTGGTGTTTGTGTGTTCTGATTTCAGTCTTTCTAGGAAGAGATTAAACATCCTTCAAAAAATTTTAGGCAACTGTATAAAGGCACCTTACTTTAGGTTTTTTTAGAAAAAAAGGAGGTGCACAGTCCACCACTTTTTTTTTTTTTTTCCCCCCCATGTGAATTAGTTGAAGAACTAATGAATATTCTGTAGCTAATTACGGCACTGGACATTCATCTCTGATGACTAACTGCAGTGGTGCTCCATGTCTCCTGAGAAAGGAATGTTTGCATCTGCAGTAACCATGGATGTGGTGTTTCACCGGTTCCTGACCCATTTTGGGGCTGTTGGTGTCCCCTAAGGATGGATGCCAGGAGTAGATGGCACATCTGTGGTGCCTTCCAGCTCAGGCTTGGAGCTGAGAAGCAACTGGATGGAGGTTGTGGGTGCCTTTAAACCTTGTCTGGACTGTTGGGTGCTGCAGTACCCGGTGGAATCAGTGTCTTAATTACAGGCTTACAGTGGAGGATTAACAACATTTGCATTGAAATGTGAAACTTTCAGGAAAGCTTTTGATGCAAAACCTGCCACTGCCTTAAAACACCCAGGAGTTGAAATTCAGAGCTGCCAGCCAGCACCGTTGAAAGAAAATGCAAATATTCCCCTTGTTACTCAGGAAGAGCTGCTGATTTTGTTCAGGGTGAAATTGCCTGGTGTAAAAGCTCAGGCATCAGCCTCTGCCTCCCAAAATGTTTCATTTATTCTCGTGGTTCAGGTGTTTAAATCTCGGCTTGCCCTGGGTTTGGCTGGTGGGACCAGGCAGGGTGGCTTGATTTGTCCCTGGGTGTCCCCTGCCCCAAACTGACCCTCACCCTCAGCATTCCAGCTTCCCCTTTGCCTGAAATGGTTTGTAATTCGCTTTTATCCAGGGCAGAAGCAGTAGTGGGGTCAGTATTTTTGGTCTCAATTTCTGCTAAACAAGCATGGCCATCAGGGTCTTAATCAGCTTAATTATTGGGCTGATTATTCTATTGTCTCCAGATCCCAATGTTTCCTCCTGTTTTTCCTGTGCTAAGGTCAGGAATTCTTACATCATCCTTCACGTCCAATCTCTTCTCTTTGCCCCCAGTGGTGAGACTTCCTCCAGCCTGATGAACTTTTTGAAGTGAAAACTTTTGTGTTTCCACCACTTTTAATCTGCTACAAAGGCCCAACCTGTTGGAATTATGAGCCATTGTGGAACTAAGCCTATCCAAGCCAATGTAAGACAATTTACTTGTTTTACAGAAAAACCAGTGTGCTGAAAGGCAAATGTAAAGACCAGGCATGCTTTGTTCCAGTGTTTAGCAGCAAGGGTTGGACACAACAGGGGTGATATTTGCCAGTACAGCAGCTCCATCCACCTGTGTGTGTGTTTCTGGGAGCTTCTCAAGTGTGTGATCTCAGTATTTGTGAATCAGAAGCTTTTGATTCTTGTGTGAATGATTCGTGCTCTGACGGATGTTTTGGTTACGTAACAACCTTGTGATCATTGGCATTTTGGGGACATTTTTGTTTTTCAGGAGCAGAAATGTCCGGCTGCAGTGTCCTTACTAAATCCAGTCCTTCATTATGTTCTCTTCCGCTTTACATTGCATCTTCCAGCACTTCTGAAGCTTTTATTTTAAAAAGAGTCTTTAAATTTCTCTCTCCAGCCTGGAGCAGTTTCACTGCTCTGTCCCACAGGCTGGAGCCAGCCTTATGTTGCTCTGAGGCTTGTGTTAGGATGCAGGAATATGGAAAGACAGTGAATTGATTCAGTGCTTTCTGGGGGTTTGCCTTTTTTATTGTGACTCAGGGTAGCCATTGTCCAGTTGTTTCCCTGCTGTGGACAGATGTGTTGCTGCATTTGGCCATTCTCTGTATCATGTCACTGTTGGATTTTACTGTTTGTCAAAACATCATTGATATTTGGAGGGCTCTGGTACTGCAGATCCATCACACACTGTTATGAAATTCAAGTTTATACCATAAGTTGCTTTTGGTACGTGTTTAGATTTGTAACTTTGGGATTTGTAGAAAAACACAGGCTGGAGAGTGGCATGAAGCAACAGGCCCTGGTCCCCATCCAAATTAATTTCTCAGAGACCATATTAAGCCAGAAAATGTGTTTGCCTTTATCACTGACAAACAGTTGCAGAGTGATTTGAAATAAATTCAGCAAGTCTCCATGCTGTGTGGAAGGCTGCTGAGGGAGGATGGAGCACGGCAGCTCTGCATTCGAGTGCTCAAATGTGCCGTGAACAACTGGCTGGTGCAGTTTAGCTTTGAATTAATAAATGGAGCATTATGTTTTCCAGGCTTCTGGTGTTTGTTATGCTGAGTTCATACAGGCTGGTGTCTTTCAGAGACATGGAATATATTGAGCGATGAAATATGAGCTCTGTGCTCCATGGGATGGCAGTGGGAGAACAGAAGCTGAAGCATCATAAACTGAACCAGAAGTGGTTTATGGGCTGCCACCAACCTAGATCCAAATTTTTCAGGTCTGTACTTGTATTAAGGAGTCAGCAGGTATCATCCCAGGTCCCACTCCTGCTCCATCCCTTTCAGACATGCTGCTGGATGCTGCAATCCTGCCATCCTTCTGCTCCAGGATATATCCCAGCTGAGTCTGAGGAGCCTCCCTTCCTCCTTCAGGGGTGCAGGATCAGTTGCTAATGTGAGGTTTGCTGTGGCATTGGTGCAGAGTGGAAGTGTCAGTGATTCTGTGCTGCCCCAGAATCACCTGTTGACCTCAGGTGCCCATAGTTCTCCCCTGGAGTTTAGGGCTGACCTGCTGGGCTGTGATGGGGCTGCTCACATCATCACTGGGGGGTTTGTTGTGCTCAGAGGGGTTTGAAACTGTGGAAGCAGCTTGTTTGGGGCTTGTTTTTTTTATAATTTGAAACCAAATCTGCCTCATCCCCCAGCTGTTAAAGCTTGGAAATAATGAAGTCTTAACTCCTGACGTTCTCCTGGAATTGCAGAAATTTAAAAGACTGATAACCTTTCCACTCAACTTTATAAGTAGCTTTTGAGACTGAAATCTGCTGCTGGAGCTGCTCTTGTCTGCTGAGCCTGAGCCCTGGGCGGGTTTGTGCAATAGGTTATGAACCCTCAGTAATAAGGATTTATAATGGGAATCCTGCTATATTCTTAATTATACTCCTGCTGCAGGGTGTCATTACAGTGCACTAATGCCCTCCATATGTCAGATAGCATGTGCTTGGTTCTGTGTGGTTTTATTTAATTACAGACCTTTATTTGAGTAACTTCTCTGCTTAGAGTCTGAGGCCTGTGCAGGTGCACTGCAGGTCCTCTTCCTGGTGCTCAGGAATCACTGGTGATTTTTAAGCTGCCAGGTTGGGAAGGGGCCACAGAGGAAGCAGCAGACATCGACCCACATGAGGTGAGGAGGCCCTGGCACAGGGTGCCCAGAGAAGCTGTGGGTGCCCCATCCCTGGCAGTGTCCAAAGCCAGGCTGGACAGAGCTTGGAGCAACCTGGGGTCCTGGAAGGTGCCCCTGCCCATGGCAGGGGATGGGACTGGCTGAGCTTTAAGGTCCCTTCCAACCCAAACTCTGAGGATTCTGTGATTTTAGTTCTCTCAGGGTGACCTTGCTGTGTCCTTGGCAGTGTCTGATGCTGAGTGCAGAGACTGAGAACAAACTTCTGCATTTGCATTGATGGTGGCTGTAAGGTGAGGTTTTGTGAAGCTCCTTTCAGAAAGCTCCAGGAGCATCAAGATGCCTCCAAGATTGGGCAAGTGTTACCCTGACAGAGTGATGGTCAGTCTGGTGCTGTCCAAATGAGCCTCCTTCCCTGTGTGTGGGCAGACAGCCCATGTTGTGTGAAGCTCTTTATTCTGGGGACAAAAGCACGGGGGGCTGGTTTAATGGCCCTCAGTCTCTCTCAATGGATTCATTGGCTTCAAACTTCAGCAGTGGCTCTGGGGAAGAAAAGCTGGAGATAGCAGTATGGACATGATGGCTTGGCATCCATTAGGGCAGGGGGTGGAATGGGGCTGGCTGTGGAGCAGAGCCCCTGCAGGGCCCTGTGTGTCCTCGGGGACAGGGGGGTCACTGCCAGGTGTGGGACCTGTCCACTTCTGAGTCCCTGCTGCTCCTGCAGCCTGGGATCAGAGAAGAGGAAACATCCTGCCCATGTAAGAACCCATTGGCTGCTCCTGCTGTGAGCACTGCGAGGTGGGGAATTACTGTGCAGGACTCAGTTGTGGGAGTGTCCCCTGTCCTGCAGCAGGACAGAGCTCGGCATGCCACCAGGCTGGCTTGGCCTTGCTGGCCTTCTGCAAACAAATTCCTCTTCCTCTGCTAGCAGAACTCTGCTCGGGATAGTTTGTTTTGAGTCAGGTTCTGTTTTGGAGTCCCTGGCCAGTTGCTATGTTCCCGTGGCTGCTTCCCTGCCTGGAAGAGCTCGTCCCTTTCCCAGCCCTGGGGACTCTTGGCCGCATCCAGCTCCTTTTTTCGGGACATTTGTATCTTTCTCCAAATGTAGGCAAATGTGAAAATAGATCCAAGAGCTCCAGTCCTGGTAACTGCTCCACAGCTCCTTCCAGTCACATTCGTCCTATGGGGCTAATGAGGGACACTCTCCCATCCTTGCAGCCTTTCCTTCTCCCAGAGTACTTCAACTGTGCACGAGTTTCTCCTTCCCTGGTGGGGTTTCAGGGCTCATTGGCTCACCCTCACTGTCCCAGCATGGAGCCAGCTGCCCCCCTGCATTAGGGATAACAGATATGGTTGTATTAATTTAGGAGGCGGAAGCATTTTGTGGTTTTATTTCTGTGGGTGTAAAACAAATAAACCATAAAATCCCCATCCCAAACCGACCCCACAGCACAACCAGAGATGGGCACTTGGTGCTTCAGTGGAAAAATGCAGGTTAAGCCAAAACAAATCGGAACTCAGTGTTCAGGCTACAACTAAGTCTGAGCTACAGTGCTATATTTAAACATGGTATTTTTGTATTTTAATAATTAACCAGTGGGAAAGAACAGCCTAAAAAACTGTATCGTAGGCTATTTTCAAGGTATCTTCTCTTCAGCCCCATGCCCATGCTGAGTGCAGCTGAGGAAAGGCTGCACAGGACAGGGATGCTCTAAAGCGTTGGTTCCCTCTCCAGGTTTGTCCTTCCCCTCATTCTTCTCTTTGCAGCCTCCTAACAGTTAAATTAAGCTGGTCAGCCATAAACCCGTGTTTGAGGTGGTGTGTGAGTCTGTTTGAGGTGTTTGCTTTTCGTGGAGAGCCAAGGGCAGGGCAGGATTTCCCTGTGCATTAATGGTAATAGCTGGGACTGTGTGTAACCGTGACCAACGCTTGGCAAAGGAGGGCTGTGAAAGGTAATCCTCTGCCACGTGATTGTTTAATTTCCATTCAGTTTTATATAGCACAAGGCAATTCCCTGCTTTTGAGGAAGAGGTCATGGGTGTTCCAGTGCTTCAGAGGCACCTGCAAGTCCTCACAGCAGTGTTGGGACTTGCAGAGCTGGCAGTGCTGTGGGCTGAGCCTGGACAGCATCAAGTCTCTCTCAAATTAGGAGAGGGCAGCACAATGGAAACAAAGGAACTTGGCCTCAGAGCTAATTTGCAATCTGAATCCAGCTAGAGCTTCCCAGACAAGGTACAAGAGAGGCTCCAGCTCAGAGATGTACCTTGTCCTGAAGCTGATGGACACCAATCTGCAAAGTTTAATGTCCTTAAACTTCTGGAGCTTGAAGTGAATTGACCTTGAGACCCAAATTGTGCAGCAATCGCTCAGGGTTGTGGCAGTGTCCCAGAAATCCTCTGCAGCTTGGGCTCAGTGCCTGTCCATGGAAGGGAGTGGAAGAGCCAGTGCCAGGGCCCTTGGAGTTACCTGGGAATGGGGCTGTTTCTGCACCATCCCTGTATTTCCCTCCATAATGTCCTGATGGTACTTGAGGGGCACTGTGAAATTCGAAGGTTTTGCTGGAGAGCATTTGCTGCTTTGGGGGTCAAAACTATCTGCTTTGGTGGTTCTTTTTGGAATGAATCCAGCGGGGCTCAGGGGTCTCCCAGTAGTTCCAGCAAAGGTCCCGTTCAAGTCCTGGCTCTGTCCAGGGGCTGAGGAGCAAGGAATGCTTTTGCCTTAGGACAGGACCCTTGTGTTCAGTGACTCCAAACCCCTCCTAACTGGAGTTTCTTTTTAGATCATGCTCCCCCCTTCTGCTATATGTGTTGGGATTCTGATTGTTTTCCCAGGCTGATTTTCAAATCTCTCAGTAAATGGACATTAACCATTTTTCAAGCCCAGTAGAGGTATTCATCCTCGTGGTTTTCCAGGGCCAGAGGACCTAAATCCTTAATAGGTGTTGCAGCTCACGGGAGTGCCTTGTCCCTGGTGAGATTTAACACTGCAGGTGCAGTGCCTGCTGCTCCCTGCAGGCAGGAGGGGTTTCCTGGAGATCTGCCTTGGCAGGAGCCTTGTAAGAGGTTTTTTTTGTTTTACCAAAACTCCTCTCTGGTGGAGCTCAGCTCCAAGCTGTCCCTGAATGTGCGTGGCAGGCAGATCCAGCCCCTTGCAGCATCCCCAGGAGCTCTTCACACCAGTGGGGTGGCTGGGGACTTGTGCAGCTGCACCAAACACAGCATCACACTGGGAGCCAGCCAGGGGTGAGGTCCAGGGAAACTTGGATTCCTTCCCCAAATATGTCCTTAAATGACCAGGAAAAAAAAAAAAAAAGTTGAGTAAGAGTTGAGGTTTATTCCCCCACTCTGTGGCCAGTCACTTTGCATTCATCAGCAACCACTCAGAAGTGCCTTGCAGGGGTGTTTGCTTGGGAGATTTCCATTCGGGAATCTCACTGGAGGCACTTTTACTTTTTTTCTTTTTTCTTTTTTTTAATTTTCTGCTCAGTTATATGCTGAAGACTAGAGTGAGCAACCAGCCCTGAGCCTCTCCAGTGTGTTGTAGCTCTTTGAGAAACAGTGGGGTTTCTGAACTGACCAGCTAAGCTGCAGTTTGTCAGGTCTTTCCTCTTACAAACAAACCTGGGAATTGTCAGTTCTCCCTCTGCACCACTGCACTGAAAACTTCGATTTAGAAATTCTGCTCAAGAATTGCTTTAAAAGTTTCTCTTCTCATTTAAGGGAGTCTAGTGAAGGTTCACTGGAAATTGCAACTTGCATTCATTTATTCTTTTGTGTGTGTGGCAAATGCAGCCATTTCTGTGCAGCTCTTAAGTGGACTCAGACCCATTCCAGCAGAGTTTGTACCTTTTCTTCCTCATTGCCTGAGGTTTGCCTGGAGCTGTAGACTGTGAATTGCTTCCTTCAGACATAGAGTTGTCTCCTGCTCCCTCTCCCGGGTCCTTCAGGCATTTGCCCCGTGATGCTGCTATCCCAAAAGATCTCTTTTCAAACCCTTTGGAAGCACCTGCTCCACTGGGAACACAGCTTCATGTATAGGATTGGGAAATATGGTGGTTTAGAAGATAAATCAAGCTAAAACAAAAATGCCCAACAAAACGGAGTGTGGGGAAGCCAAGCTCCCAGTCTGCTCGCTGGGAAGGAGCTGGTGACAGCATTCCTGCAGTTTCACTGCTGGTGTAGGGGGCTGTGTGCTCGTACAGGGTGAGTGAGGAGTTTGGGGCTCCTTCCTTACCCATGGGTTGTGCTCCAGAGGGATGGTTTTGTTGAAGCTTTTTATTTCCAGGCACTGGGAAGTTGTGGAGGGGAAGGCTCTGCAGAGCCACAACCTCTACATATCCCTTCTGAACCATCCATCCCAACAAGGGCTTACCCAGGCAAGGTGTTCAGGGTACCTCTTCTGGTTCAGAGATACCTTTACATCTTTTCCTGGATTTCTTCAGCTGTCACGTGGGAGGTGAAATCCTGGGCTGCTTTTGCCTTTTCCTGAGGCTTTATGAATAATGCAAAATGTGCCTTTTTTTTTTTTTTTTTTTTATTTCCAGATTGAAAAGATCATGAGTTCCATTGGTGAAGGCATTGACTTTTCCCAGGAGCAGCACAGGATCTCAGGTAGGGTACCCAGCATGTGTCTGTCTGTCCTGGCTGTGCTCTGCACACCAACAAGGTGCTGGCTCCTCTGTGTGGATGTCTTTAACCTGCTTTGGCTCTGGGAGGGAGAGGAATGCTCTGGCACAGGAAGAGCAGACCTGGGTTCCCACATGGTGCTCAATGCTGCTGCCAGCAATTTTAATTCTACACTCCTTGAGAAGATTCCTTTCATTTTACAGAATGCAGCTGCAGGATTTTCATCTGGGCTCTTTCTGTGAGGGCAGCAGCTGTGTTGAGCAGGGCTGGATGGTGCCAGTGGTGGGTCAGTGTGGGTGCCTCAGGGAGGGTGATCCTGGGCATTCCTGAATGCACCTGCAGGTATCGATACTCACTGAACAAAGCTCTTGGAGGACACTTAAAATGTGAATTCCCTTCTCTGCCTTTAAATCATGAGCAACAGTAGAACTCAAGCTTGCTGGAGAGCTGCCACCATGAGGGATTCTGTCCTTTTAAATCCTTCACCTGCGGACTGCTGCAGCAGAACAGCTCTGACTCCGGGTGGGCAGCAGCTCCTCCTGATGAGATGCAAATGCAGATCTGCACACGCAGCTCACACGGGCTGTGACAGAGCTCACCTCACATCCATTTGTCACTCAGGTTTTTGCTTAGGTGAGGAGGAACCCACTGTTCCCAGTGGGAGTTTAGCCTGATTCCGGCTCTGCATTCCGGGGTCAGGTGGCTTTGCAGAGGAGTGCAAGCTCTATATGGGTTTGTGCTCCCTGCTCTGACAGCCCTGCCTGCACCGGTCTGGGCTGTGATGGATCAATAGCGCCAGGGAAAGGTCTGACATGGAGGGGAGAGGAGGAGCCAGTGCTCCTGCAGCTGTGCAGGGAGCACTCTGCAAGATGGACACCCTGCAGCAGGTGGGCACGGGAGCTGCCCTGCCCTGGAGCTGGGGGTTTTCCCACGGGCTGTGCTCTGTCACACTTGGTTTGGGATCCCATGTGTGCAGATCATCTGCTGGGCACATTCCCTTTTTGTCCCTCCTTTCCCTGGAGCAGGTAGAGCTCTGCCAGCCTCTTGCTGGGAGCTCCCACACATTTGGCTTTTCCTCCACAGGGCTTTGTGGGGCTGGTGTGCAGGGCGCTGCAGGGAGCTCCCCAAATGCTCTCTCATCCTTAAAAATGGGTGAGGTTTGAGGATATTTGGACTCCTGACTAGCCTGGTGTATGGAAAGGTAAAATGCCTTGTTGGCAGTTCCTGTGGGGGTAAGTGTGTTTGAAGCTGGTTGTATGAGCAGTTACTGCGTACAACTGCCTCGTGTCTGGGTAAGGGCTGGCAAGGCCTTCTTGGAGCTTGGGCAGTCATAATTTTAGGGATTCCACACTCCACCTGCCCTTTTTCTTAAGGGAGTTTGGCCTTGGAGCAGACGTTTGTGTCTCTCTGCACCAAATGTCCATGAGCAGTTGGGGTGATGTTGGTCCAGCACCAGTCCATGCACTGATTTCGTCCTCCAGACAAATGCAAACTTCACACTAAAGATGGTTACTGAAACCATAACATCTGAAAGCCTCTTCCTCTCCGTGCTGTGGGACTTGAGAAGAGCCTTCCTTGCAGGAGGCACTGTGCTGTCCTTCTGTCCACACAGCTTTGAGAATGCACTCATCATTCCAGCTCTGCCCACTGCTTCCCCCTCTGCCAGCTGCAGGCCTCTCAAAGGCAGGATTCCTAGAATGGGGAGCATAAGTGGGAGGATAGACCTGAGAAATTGGAGTTTGTTTCAGTCGGAAGTTGTGACCAGGATCTTGCCAGGGGCACAAGTACTGTGATTCTTCTGTTCTTGTATCATCCTTGTAACACACAAATATCAGGTGTATTTAGGGCATCTTAGTTCTCAGCCTGCGATGTTTTGGGCATCTGTTCTTCTCTTTTTAAAAGAAACCCCTCCATTCCCTCCCTCCAAATACTTCCCTCTCTTCATTTTGTCATGACATGAAAGGGTTTTGTAAAAAGAAAACCTGCACTTGGTATCACTGTAGGTTTCCCTTTTAAAAGCAGAAATGTATTTACAAGTGCATGTGAGGCTGAATAGAGTAACTTATTTTAAAAATTAAATTCAGAACCTCAGGAGAAGGAGCTGCTGTGGTTTCATTCACCCTGCCAATACCCCAACAGCTCCCAGGAATGCTGTGGTAGGCAGCGGGCACTTCCTCACCTTTCTCTTGATAAATTAATTCTGAGCCAGCCACAAATCACTTGGATCTGTCGAAGCAGACCTGTGACATCATTTTTTAAAACCCCCAAGCCATGTTGTCCATCATCGAGTAAATATTGAGGAGTCAGTGATTTCCACTGGAGAGTTACGGAGCCACTGCCTCCCTCCCGGCGGGTGGGAGCGCTGGGAGGGGGGAGAGGATGAGGAGAAGGGAGGGACAGCGTGGAGCGTGGGGCTCGCCAGCTCAGACAAAGCCGCCGCTGCAGCCGGCGGAGAGCAGGGACCGGCGGGGGAAAGGATGGAGGGGAGGATGGAGAGCTGGCAAGAGGGAGCTCCTGGCACACAGTCCGGGCTTAACTGCTGCCCCGGAGCACGGGCTGCCTCAGGGGAGGGAGGCAGAAGCCTTTTGTGATCTCGGCATTGCTGCTGGAAGGACTCGCTGGCGCTCCCAAATACCGGCACAGGAGCAACCCCCTGGACCAGGCAGCAGGAATTACCCCAGGGATCTGCAGATGACACCGTGAGCTCTGTGTGTGCAGCCATTGCAGCACAGTGGGGAGGGATGGCTGGAAGGTACCAAACTGTTTCAGCTGACCTGGAGGTTCAAAGGAACCAAAAGGGGGTCTCCTGATCATTCTTTTCTTTGCATCCATGCTGGAAACAGACGTGCCAGGGAGCCTGAAATTCTGCCTGTCTTGCACAGCAAATTCCCTGAGGAAAAGGAGATCTCTGAACTTTTCTTTTGTCATATTTAAGGTCTTGAGCTTTACTAGAGGAGAGTAATAAGTCACTGGACTCATCCCAGGGGTGAGGGAAGGGAGAGCTCATCTGCTCAGGCTTCCGGAGGTGTTGGGAGGAATCTCCTTTATCAGAGGCTGAGGGGAGGTGCCAGGGCATGGCTCGCACTTGAACTGCTGCAGGAAGAGGAGAAGGTGTGCTTGCATTTGCTTTTTACCTTTTGCGTGGCTTGGGAGCAGGGAACCGAAATGCCTCCTTCCTGCAGAGCTGCTCCCTGTCTGAGCGAGGGGCTCGGTGTGGCGGCTGCGCTCGGCCGAAGAAAATGAAGGAAGGGCAAATCCAGGTGCATGCCCAACACCTGGCAGGACCAGCAGTGTTGGGTGAGAACCATCCTGGCTGTGCTGTCACACGGTGCAGTGGTGGGGCTGGGCTCTCTGGGGCCAGCGTGCTGGAATGCCGAGAGGTCTGGGCAGCGTCCTGGAATGCCAGGTGACCACATCGCTGGTAGAATGACCGAGCCAAGGCTGCCGGACATGTGCCTGGGGTCCCCATAACACGGAAACGGCAAGGCGAAGCCCCTGCCATGGTTCTGCCTCTCTCAGGACTGCTGAGGAGGAAGAGCACAAGCCCTTCCTCTTCACTGCTGCAGTCTGTGCTTCCTTTGTCTTGCGTGTCTTCCCGCGGACAGCCGCTCTGCCTGGGCTTCTGCTGCTTTCCCGAGCGTCCGCTGTGTCCGAGCTGGCTCGGCTGCATGAGGCTGTTTTCTCTCAGGCTGCTCCGTGCTCCCCGCTGAGCCGGGGCTGTGTCCAGAGGTGCGCGGATGAGAGGACTGGCACAGCTCCGCTCCCTTCCCTCGCACCTGCGACTGCCTGGGAATGCCTCGGGTGGAAGTTTGCTGCTCTCCTCCCGCCCCCTTCCGCTGAGCCGAGGAGTGGATCTGCATCCCCGTGGGGTTGGGCTTCATGTGCTTGCCTGGCGAGGAACTCGCAAGCCCTGGCAGCAGTGCCTGTGATCTCAGCGCCCCAGCAGCACCTCTGAATCTTTGCCCGGGCAAGGAGTTTCTTTTCTTAGTGTGAACTGTGGTACAGATTTGCACCCGGAGCCCGCGGAGGCACTGCGAGCTTGTTGTCCATGCTCTGTGCACACAAGAGGAACTGTCTGCCCGCTGATTTGTTGTACTCTGAGCATAATTTTTTGAGTTTCTTTATGGTAATGACTATGATGTGGCAATGCCATCTGTCCTCCTCCGAGTGCCGCTGCTACCGCCTGAACGGTTTCTCCCTGTTCAAGCGGCTGCCGATTCCTCTCTCGTCAGGTTCGCGGATGCTGGAGCAGAGCGTCGGGGAGTGGCTGGAGTCCATCGGCCTGCAGCAGTACGAGAGCAAGCTGCTCCTGAACGGCTTTGATGATGTTCGCTTCCTGGTGAGTGCCCAGCAGGGACCCTGGGCTCTGAGGGATGCGCTGGCCAAAGCTTCCCGTGTTGCTGATGCCCCGTGTGGGCACCGGGCACAGCCAGGTTCTGCTGCCCAGCACGATGGTCTTGGGGGTGTAGAAGGTTGGGCAGAAGTCATAGATGAGGGTTATGTTGGCTCTTTGCATTTAATTCAGGCTTTATTGGTTTTCTCGCTAAAATTTTAATGGAAAATTTTATTTAATCTGTCCCCTAAATCTTTACTGTCTAATTTGCTCCTGCAATGGGAACTGAAATGCGTTGGGGTTTTGACAGAAGCCCTGAGCAGTCTGTGCTCTGGGCTGTGAAGGAGGCAGCAGACCTCTTGTTGGAACTGTACTTGCTAAGAGCATGCAGGCAGTATGTTAATGAGCTGTACCTAATTGCATTGACACTGTTGGCTCTGAAACCTAATGATGACGACATGGTAACGCTCAAGGTTGAGGCATTTTAATAACCAGTGTCTAGAAACTTAAAGCTGCACGGTGTAAAAATCCGAGAATTCGTGTGGAATGATGAACTGCAAAGACAGAAAATCTTGGTGCTGCAGGAGGGGTTCTCCCTGCATAGCTTAAAGAAATGCTTTTGAACGTGGACTCTAAGTTTGGCAAATAACAAAAAACGAATGTAAACCTTTGGAAAAGTCGTTTTGGCTAATGCAGCATCGTGCCTTGGAACGGGAGCAGGGACATCTCTGGTGCTGGGGACAGTGCAGAGAGGTGACAGCAGGAGGATGTGGCTGGGTGAGGGAGTTTGGGCACACACAGTGGCCATCGTTGGTGGGCAGGGGACGAGGGGCAGCTGGAGAGAGATGGGAAACTGGGAAAGGTCATGGATGGAGGTTCAAAGAAGTGCACACCTGAGCAGCACCTGTTGGGCTACTTAAAGGCAGGGTGTAATTATACTTTAAAAAATTACCTGGCCAGGAGGATAAATGTTGTGGGATCTATCCAGCTGTGCCTCCTGGTCTCCACAGCAAGCAGCCGGGCTGTTGGCTTTCCCTTCCCCTGGCAGGGCTAACACTACCCTCCAGAGCTGGGGTTTGCTGTGGTTTTCACTTCGTGTCCCACCCAGTCAGTCCCAAACCCAAGTGGACTCTTGGCCAGGGATGTTTGAGGGTTCAGCATCCCTGTGTTTATGCTGGGGCTGTTTGGAGATGGTACAACAAATTTAAATGAAAAAACCTTGTCGATCCTCTTGGGATCCCCTGCTGATGGATCTGTGATCATTGTGGGGTCTGTGGCTGCTCTCACCCAGCAGTTTCAGATAAAACACCTTTCCCTTGCCTGACCTGGGCTGATGGACCTCCCTCAGCTCAAAACTCCAGTAGCACAGGTTTCTCTGTGTGGTGGTGTTGGGTACGTGGTGGGATTTACTTGCTTCATGGCTGGACATTTTTCTTCCCTGTCCAGTGCTGGGTGGCTGCTCCCAGTGCAGCAGTTGGCTGCTGCTGGATTCAGGAGATGGGACACTCATTTGCTCATTCCTCTCAAATTTAAAAGGTCAAATAATTTCACGAAGATTTCCTGCAAATGCCAGCTGATTTCCATTTTGCTGCTGATCTCTTTTTCTAGGGAGTTGACCCTGGCACCTGTGCCAACCCTGGCTTTAAATCCATTCATCCCAACCCTGAGAACTCCAAGCTAATATTATCAGCTCAGCAGGAAAGTTGAATTATTTAGAATCTTTCCCTCTGTGGTGTTCCTTGCCTTCAGCTTCTGGTGTTGGGGGAGCAAAACGTTCAGGTAGAGCACAAGTGAGGAACAAGTAGTTAATTTGGTTCTAGTGGTGGTTTTGATGTTCTTGGATGAATTATTAAAACTGCTGTGAACACTGAAGCTGGGCAGAGCAGGAGCTCAGGACAGTGAGCTCTGAGTGCTGGGCTGCCCAGTCCTCTGTTTTGCACAACCATTGCTTTATTGGCCGCCCCTTCCAGTCTCTAACGGAGAATATTCCAAACTACTTTCCTGGAATTAAACAGTTTCTATGAAAGGATTAGTCCCTCTTAGAGCCTCACTCTGTTCAATATTTCAAGGTCCAAAGAACGCCGGGTAATGGTTTGCAAATCACCAGGTGGATTATGAGGTTAATTAAGTTTTAGTACCCCAGACTAGGAAATTGGAGTCTTTGATATGAAAACACTTGTTTTCTGTGCAGGATTTTACATTGTACTGCTCCCTACTCAGAGAGCTGCAGGGTGTTCTGGCGTACCAGGATGCTCCCTTTGCTCCAGGGTTCCTTTTGGGGGCAAACCAGGAGCTTTGCAGGAGAAAAGTGTTCAGTGTGCAGAGATGGTGCAGCTACAGAGCAGGGCAGTGTCCTGAAAGAGCCCTTTAATTACTGAGGAAGATGCTCAGCCTGTAGTAGATTGCAGCTCAGAAGAGGGTAGAGAACAGTGTAACAAGGAGCGTGTCCTGCCACTGCAGCAGGGACCTGGGTGCTCTGTTCTTCACTGGAAAAACAGGGTTTAAAGTGCCCTGTCTGCCCTGGGGGTGGGACAGGCTTGTAAGAGACACAAACTGGGCGTCCTGGTGCTGTGGTGGCCTGTACTACAGCTGGGTCTGGTTTCAGGAATTCTTGATTCCCTGGGTATTTTCAGTTGGCTGCTGTGTTAATCTGTGCCCCGTGTCACAAGAGCCTTTACCCCCAGGTAGGGAAATGATTCATGAGCACACTGTGTGTAAAGGGAGTTTACAAAGTGCTCTGTAAATATATTTGGCTTCTTAATTAGATGTTAATATAGGAAGGCAGAAACATGTGTTGTTTCCAAAAATAATAATTCTGTTATTTTCAGAACTCCAGGAACTGGGGATTAGGGGATTAACTGAGCTCTGGCCACATGCCAGCCACCTCACTGGACAGGCTGCACCTGGAGTGGGCAGCAGGGAGGGGGTAAGGGTCCTGCTCCTCTCAGGGTCTGCTGACCAACAGCTGAGAGGGGCTCAGGGGACCCACAGCTCCTGCAGGTGACAGTGGGAGCCACGAGTGTCTCACCAGCTATGCTGTGGAAGGGAAAGATGCTCTGGAGCCTCCTCTCTGCCACTGGGAATTCCAGCTCTGCATCTGGAACGAAGCTGATCTTGATCAAGCATTGGCTTCACTCAGGGGTGGGTATTGCTGGCACAAGACAGCAGGATTATTGAGACGTGGATGTGACGTGACGTTGGAGCGCCCTCGTCCATGTACGTGTTCCTGGGAAGGGACCAAGGTCTACACAGATCGTGGATTGTGTAATCTTTTGGCTTGGTTGAGGAAAGAAAGGGGCAATAAAAGACGGATTTAGGTAGCTTAGCTTTCCAAAACATTAGAGTTCTCTTCCCACATCTGCATATTGGGCCATGTATCTGTGACTGCAGAAATTCTACTCCCTTCAAGTTGCCTACAGGAGCCACACTGTGTTTATGGACAAGGCAGGGAAGAGGTTTTCCCTGTTATTCTGCCACTCTCGAGCACAAACCCCACTGTCCAAGACAGCAGCTTCTTTCCCTCACCCCCTGCATTGCCACCGAGTGACCTTCATGGCCAGCACCACTGCCACGGGGCAGTGGAACTGGGACACTCAGCTGCTGCTTCTCCTATGGAGCTGGCATTGGGCAGCAGCCTGTGCAGGCAGCTGGGATTAGGAACAGCTCAAGTGGAGACAGTGCTTCCAATCCTTCTCTGCTCCACAGCCCGCTGGGATTCCTTCATCAGAGGGGAAAGTTTATTTGTGCGGTGGGTGAACACAACTGAGGCGAAGCTGCTGGCAGTGGCTGTGCTGTCCTTGACTTAGCAAAAATACAGCTCTGCAAGTAGGATAAAACGCTCAGCAGCACTGCCTGCCAAATGTGAACAGCTCCAGTGAACCAGGAATGCCCACGCCACCACCCAGGAGGAGCAGCACTGCTGCCTCCCACGTGGAGGAACGCGGCTCTCCAGCGTGCGCCAAGTTCCAGGAGCCTTATTGCCTCATCCCTCACCAGAGGAGGGGAATGAAAGGTCAGATCACAAAACTGCAGCAGTGAGTGAGAAGTGTCATCCAGAAAAGTGCACAATAAATGGACTTAATTGTCCTTGGCGGGTAATGAGCCGGGGAGTTGGGAGAGCAGGAAAAATGTCACAGGAATATGGACCAAGAGGGATTTCTGCTGCTCCTGGAGCCTGGCCCCATCGTGTCTGCTGTGCTCACCAGTGCATCTGCCACAGATGCCCCTTTTGGGAGTTCCATAGGAAATGGGTTTTGGGATGCCCAGTGCCAGTGGGATTAACCCAAGGGAAACAGCAGGCTGGACTTCGCCCGCCTGGAGAGGGCAAGGACGTGGCCAGTGTAATGAGAAGGAATTGCAATAATTGATGATGGAATTCCTCCACAAAAGTGGGGAAGGAAATGCTATTACCTGTTCCCTCACACGGTGTTTTGTGATCCCACAGATCCCATAAATGTATCCGTGATGCTTGCAAAAGCTTTCCCCTTCCCGCGGAGGGCGGGATCTTGCTGCTGCCCCGACAGCTTCCTCTGGGCTGACATCTGAGAAGGGCAAACTCCGCGTGCTCTGGCAGTTGTACCAGTGTTCTGGAGTTGAACTTTTTATTCCGTTCAAAGATATTTTAATTCACAAATGAGCAGGTAAAACAGAACATAAACCAGTTTTTATGGCTTTTTTTTATTGTTCAAGCCTGGATTCCCATGGAGTGTGTGGAAAGCAGCTAATGCTGATTCAATGAGACAGCGTCAGAAAGGGAAATCTGTTCTCTGTGTGTAGTGCCCTGGGCTGCTCTGGGGGGTTTTATTTATTTTTTTATAATTGGGGAGAAGTGGTAGAAAAATGATGGTGGTGGAAGAACGGGGTGTCCGCAAATAATTTAGAGTACTGACGTTAATTTGATTAAATGCAAGTCAGGGCCATGTTCGATTAGCCTGCAGTGTTGTTTGCTAACAGAACAGCCTTTTCTTCCCCTTCTCCTCTGTGTGTGTGCAGGCAAAACCAGGATAAACATGGAGCTGAGGCTTTGGCTCAGGTTGGCTCACCTTGGCTGGGTGTGTAAGCCAAGCTCGGCA
The DNA here is from genome assembly GCA_013390045.1 of Picathartes gymnocephalus. Classification (NCBI taxonomy): domain Eukaryota; kingdom Metazoa; phylum Chordata; class Aves; order Passeriformes; family Picathartidae; genus Picathartes; species Picathartes gymnocephalus. Next base: position 736,242 of record WEKY01061362.1, on the reverse strand, counting down.
CCTCTCATGCTGTCCCGGGCCAAGGGCAGCCCAGATCCACATCTGACAGGATGTGAACAAAGCCAGGTCTCCTTTGCTCTGCAGGTCCTGGGATCTGGGTGTGGGCTGACACCTGCATGATCCTCATTCTCACCCAGTACCTGCCCTGCTGGAGCACTGGCATCTCCTGTGTCCTCAGTCGCTCAGCTCCGCCTGATCCCGTTCTGAACAGCCCAGCTTGGCGCACAGCTGCTGGTTCCCTGGGCAGCAGCCAGGCTTTGGACATGCTCTGGGAATGTGTCTGCCCCAGAGCTTTTTTTTCTATTTTCATATAGAACTTGTCATTTTATAGTAGCCATTCGGGGAAAACTGCACTGACACATTCCAGTAGCAGTTTGCACCCAGGAATGATCTGTGAGGAACAGGGGGCCACCAGAGACCCCTGAGAGGGTTTTACTGCTCTTGTTGAAACACAGCAAGAACGTGGCCTGACCACAGCTGGTGCAGGGATTTTAGTGCAGACTCAGGTGAGCCCTGTGTAGCTCATGCCTGGGCTGTGTTAGGCTGGAACTGGAGCAAGCTCTCCTCAGCTGGGCAGAAGCTCTGGGTGGCTGTTTCTGGATTTGGTCACTGCTGCTAGCCCCCAGGAATGCATGCCAGGGTCCTCAGACTTGACTGTGCAGCACTAAATGAGCCCCTAAAAGTGCAGTTGGACTCTGGGGTGAGGGTCTCTGCCAAGCCCCTGAGTGGGAATCTCTTCATTCAATTAAATGAATTTTGTTTGACATCTCCCCAGTGATGGTTCTGGCTGGTCCTTGGGCGGTTCCCAAGGACTGTGCTTTATCCGCTGTGGTAGGGGTGTTTGAGTTTTCTCTGGAAGGGAATGGTGAGAGCAGAGGCATGCAGGGATCTGGGGCTGAAGGAAGTTTGAGAATCTTGGGAAACTGTGCCAAAGTTCCCTGGATAATAGGAATGGACTCCACAGGGAGCACAGAGGTTGGAGTGGATTTTGAGGAGCAAAGTGGGTGGACCAGAACTGGCAATTTAGACGATACTTACATTTGATTCATTAGTAGCTCCAGGCCCCATAAACATTAAAAAAGCCATTAAAGTTGCAGTTAATTTTTTTTCTCTCAATAAAATTGCCTGAACTTGACAACCATGACCGATTCCCTCCGTTGCCATTGTCACGCTGCCAGTCTGCATGGGGAAGAAAATTAAACAAAAATGAAGTGGCTGTGTGCTAATCTCAGATTTATTGTAGTATTTTGTTATGAGCCCCTTTCCCAGTCAATGCTCTGGGAAGAGCTGGGGCTTCATCATTGTGCCTGTGGCCAAACAGATCCTTTCTCCTGCTTTCCACTCAAGTACCCCAGGATGCAGATGCTTTTAAGGGAAGGCACCAAACTCCACAGATCACAGGACCAGTTACAGACACAGATTTGTATGACCAAATGGGGTCTCCCTGCTCTGAGATCTGGGTGTGCAGGGCCCAGCTGTGAGCTGGACACATCTCCATCTCCCACATCCAGGCTGCCAAAAGCAGAGGAATAGCAGTGATAGCAGAATCTTCGACAAGATGCAAATTGTCTCAAATGCACTGAGGGGAAAAAGAAAAAGAGCTTTGTGTGCACTTTGTATGCAAAGAGAGCCTTCAGCTGTCTCTCAGCTTGGGATGTCTGCAGGAGCCTTCGGGGTCTGGGAACGCTGTGTTTGGGTTTTGCATCTGTTGCTTTCGATAGCAGACACGTCCTGGTCCCCGTCCTCCCTGGGCCTGCCCGTGCAGGGTGAGCTCACAGCAGCTTTGGCATCGGGGTCCATCCGCTGCCGGCCCGGCCGCGCGTCCTGCACGGAACACTCAGAGCCTCGGGCCCTTCCTTAGCTGGAACGAGAGCATGGACAGGTGCCAGGCTCTGGGGAAGAAGCAGCATCTGAAAATTGGGTAGTTAAGTGCCTGCAGAGTGTCCTGCTGGAGGAGGAATCTGGCAGATTTCGGCAGCGCTGCCTTTGGCTGGGTCACTTTGGGGTCACCTCGGTAGCAGGAGGGGACGCTGCCTTGTGCCAGGTAACCTCTGACTGTGTTTTTTTTCCTTTAATGAGAAACCTGGAGCCTCACGGGCTGTTTAACTACGGTGCAGGCAGTGAGGCATGACCAAAGCCAACCCTTTCTCCAAGAACTCGAGAACTCGAGTCTCTGCAGGCGGGTCGGCTGCACGGCGTCGCGCAGGGCTCTCGGTGAGGACACGGGTGGCTGGCAGATCCCTGCCCTCCCTCGGGCCAATGTGGAGGGCAGAGACAGGGTTCATGAGCGTCCCTCATGGTGCTGTGTATTTGTGCCTCTCTGTGGAGGGGGCTCAGTTTGGCTCAGAGGAAGCTGAAGGCTAGGTTGGGGGATGAAGGCCCCTCTGCCTGGCAGCCAGTCTGTGCCAGCTGGGACCCAGGATGGGACTCAGCCTGCCCAGTTTCAGGTGTCTGACTGGGCTGATGTTCAGCTCTTTGAGTTGCCAGTGGAGCAGAGGAGTTCTGCCCCAGCTAATGCATTTCACCCACTGTGTCTCTTCCCTGGCTGAGCCCAGGTGGGGGCTGGTTCCTGACAGAGCACATGGTGAGATGTTGGGATGAAGGAGCTGTTGGGTGTCCCTCACTGCCCTAAAATGTGGGTGATAGTGAGAGCTCTGGCCCAGGCCAGCCCTGAGCCTCCCTCACTCTGCTCAGCCCTGCAGAGCTGGGGCACCCAGGGGGAAGGTGCAAGGTAAAAGCACTTGTCACAAGGAATAAAATTGGAAACATGTCTTGGGAAAGTTTTTTTGATTCTAATTGGCATCTCTGAGGCTGCTGCTGGAGACTCCTGGAGAACTGGGCTGATGGCAGAGCACATCCCGGAGCCCTGCTCTCCCCACTGAGCCCATCCTCAGAGGACCTGGGGAGGGGCTGGTGGGACCTGGGGCTGCTCTCTGCCCTCAGCCCAGTTCTCCAGGAGTCTCCAGCAGCAGCCTCAGAGATGCCAATTAGAATCAAAAAAACTTCCCTAAGACATGTTTCCAATTTTATTGGGCAGTGGGAGGTGGCATCTGCTGACCTGTGGCCAGCACCAAAGGGAACCTTTGGGTAAAACCAAAAAGCAGCAGTGGCCCATGCAGAGCCCCTTGGCTCTTGTTTGAGGGTGTGTTGGGTGCAGACAGGTTTAAAGTCTGGCTCCTCTGTGTGGCTGGCAAAGGTTAAAAGATTCCATTGTCTTTGTATTTAATTCTCTCTTTTAGCGACAGATTATTGTTTTCCCTGGGAGATGAAATCCGGATGGGTTTGAAGGACGTTTCTCCTGCACCAGGGGCTGGAATGATTTGTTCAGAGCTGCTACGCTTTGTCTATCCTTGTTAAGTACCCAGAGAATACGGACTGGCACCGAGGGAATTTAATGTGACACATAAAAATAAGGAGTGCAGGAGAAAGCTGTAGGCTTCACAGTGTTTAACTACCTTGTATCCTTGCTACAGAGCGAGCAATTTTCTTTGAGTTTGAGATGTCAAAGGTAGGAGAACACCTATTGCCCTGCCTTGGGGCTGGCACTGGTGCCCTGTGGGACAGCGAGAGCCACCAGCCCCACGCCGCTCATGTGGGATCACGGCCATGCCAAAGGGGATTATCACCAAAAAGGGCTCAACGCTAGAAAGTGAGCGTGAGTGAAGATGTAAATAGGATCAGCAAGCTCGTTTAGCTTTTATACATGGAAGTTACGCATCGCCATTGTCACAGCTCATTTGGCTGCCGACTGTTCCTGCTTTCCCGCTGGCACAAAGGGAAAGGCTGGCTGTGAGCTCTGCCCTTGCCAGCATCTTCCCTGCACTCCCCCAGCTTCAGCCCTGGCTCTCTGCAGAGGGATGGAGCCACAGAGCACCAAGATGGGCAGGTCGAGGGAGCAGAACAGGCCCAGGCATTGGGAACGGCAGGTTTTGGGTTCCCAAGGTGTGACATGCTGTGGGCACTTCAGTCCCTCCCTGTTCCTCCCCCACACAGGGCAGTAATACTTTGTTTTCCAAACCTATGAGAGAAATCCCATCACTTGCTCTGGCCCTTTTTGTCCATTTTAAAAAGCCCTTTCGAAGCCATCTCTCTCTGGGAGATGAATTCCTTGCACACATGCTGCATTCCTGCCAGGTGAGGTGTCTGTCAGGGGAGTTAATCCCCGTTAATCCCTTCCCTCCTCTCTGGAGCCGAGCACACAATCTCCTGCTATTACAGGAATGCACATTAAATGTGGCTGTTTGGCTTAAAATTTGTGAACAAGAAAGGGGAGGGGATGTTTCTGTCTTTCTGGTGGGATGCTGCTGCCCACCAGCTGGAGGTCTCTGCCCTGGCAGCAGCAGCTCCTTCTGTTAATCACAGGGGGTTTGTTCCAAATCCAAGGGAGCTGCTGCTTGTGCACCAAATGGGCAGCCTGGAGCCTTCAGCAATAACCTGCCTCTTCTTACTGACTGATTTTGTGCAGTTCAGGATTGCACAGAACAGCTCACATGATGTGGTTCCATCCTCTCACAGCTCATGGTGTGCAGTGTCACCGCTCAGGTGAGCCCCTGGTGTCCCTTGGCGTCGCTCATGGGCTGTGGGGTGCCGGGCAGATGGGTCTGGCCATGGTCTGGTGTCCACAGGGACTCTGGGGCAGTGGCAGTAGCTCTTCCCAGCAAAATGGCCCTGACTGGCACAGTCTGTGAACTGGCCTTCGGGAAAACAGAATGAACCCCCCTCGTGGGCTGCAGAGTCATTTAGTGCCAGCTCTTTCTGCTGTTTAAGCAACTCTCAGAAAAATAAATGCCTTTGTGCTGTGGCTGTCAGCTCAGGCTCTGCTCTCCTGTCCCCTCCCAGCTCTCCAGGAATGGCGTGTGGGATCTGACCTGTGGAGGGAGGGGGAGTCAGGGGAGCCCATCAGGGGGTGTTGAGGGCTCTGCCTCCTGCCACCCACTGGTGCTGTTTGCTAAATGACCAGTCTGGGCTGCAGGGCAGCTCTCCCAAGTGGCAGAGAGATGTCTGGGCATCTCTTATCTCTGGTGTTAATTCCCTGTTTGTCTGAACACTCCTCTAGGCTGAGGGAAGAGCGGCTGCTGGGTGGAGGGCCTTGTGCCATCCTCCTCTGCTGTCACCACACCTGCTGTGGAAGTGGCAGTGATGCTGCTGGGCAGGAGCAGCTGCTGGCATGGCCAGGAGCAAGAACATGCTCAGGGGGGTGGCTGCTCAGGGGCAGCTCGCTGCATTTAAAGCAGGTAGCACTCAGCAAAGCACACATGCTGAAATCCCACAAAAGTGTGGATGGCAAGGGGTAGGAAACCCTTGCTGGCCTTTATGGAGGGTGCCTGGCAATCTCACCTGCCCTCACCTTCCCTGCGGCCGGCCTTAATTGGGTTTCTCTTATAAAACCAAAATGTGGAGCAGTGAAGTGCTGTCGGCACACACCTTCTGCTGGGACTCTCTGGGGAGCAGAGGGAGGCAGGGCCAGGGAGGAGGTCTGGGCTGGAGCTGAAACCTTCAGTCACACAGCAGTGTGGCTCTGCCAAGTGTGGGGAGACGTGTCCTGCTGAGCTCTGCCCAGGTAGGAGGGCAGGGAAGCAGGTTGTGACAGGCTTTTAATGGGGAGTTGAGTCCATGTGCTTCTGCTCTGCAGGGGGAAGGGGGCAGAAAATGGATTTTAACAGCACAGTGTGGGGTGACTGGAGCATCTCTGGCCCTGCCCGGGAGTGGAGGAGACACCTGACCTTCCCCTGCTGCCAGGGAAAGCACTGCAGGTTTCTCCGTGGCCTTGGAGGGAGGTTGAGCAGAACCCAGAGCCCCTGCTCAGGCGTGGAGGGGGCTGGGGTTTGCCCGGGGAACTGTTACCCGATGTTTAAAGGCTCTGTGTGTGCATCCCACGGGATCTGGCTGTAAGCCACGCTCCAGGGCAAAAGGCTGGAAGCAGCTCCCAGAGCAGGCTGTGGGTGGGAGGGGAGGGCAGTGCTCCGTGTGCTGTAGCTCTGCTCGTGTCAGCCCTCTCTGTGCCCAAGGTCAGTACATGGGGCACAGCTCCCAGCCTTGGAAGCCTTCCTTATCCTTCTTCTCTTCCTCCTCCTCCTCCTGCTGCCAGGACATGCTGGAGGTCAAGTCAGGAGGGTGCTCTAACTGTGTGATGTCCATTCACACACCTGTGTGGCTCCTGTTGTCCCCTGCTCCCATGTCTCTCCCTCCTGTCCCCACAGGGCTGTAATGTCATGGAAGACCAGGACCTTCGGGATATCGGGATCGGTGACCCGCAGCACCGCCGGAAGCTGCTCCAGGCTGCTCGCTCCCTGCCGAAGGTCAGCACCAGCTGAGGAGGGGCATTGCCAAGCATGGCTGTGAACACAGGCCAAACAAAAGCCAGATCCTGTGTCTCTGGCCATGGAGGAATCTCCAGGGCTGTGGGAAGGGTTTGGGGAACAGCAGGGAGGAGGAGGAGTATGCTGGTCTTCCAGGCTCTGTGCTGGGACTGTTCCTCCTGCCAATCTTGATCCCTTAGCACATTCTTTGTTTATACAGTGCTGTTGTTACTGGCTAGTGGAGAAGGCGATGGCCTGTAAACTGATTTTCACTGACCCCATATCCCTTGGGATCCCAGCTCTTGCAGCTTGTAACACCTTTCTTGTGCTTTCACAGTTGAAACCCCTGGGCTGTGATGGGAACAGCCAGCCATCAGTTCCTGCATGGCTCGACTCCCTGGGGCTGCAGGATTACATCCAGTCCTTCCTCTCAAGTGGCTACAGCTCTATCGACACTGTGAAAAACCTCTGGGAGCTTGAGATAGTAAACGTGAGTGTCACCCCTCTCCTGCCAGGGCAGCAAGATCCTGCCCCATTCTCTGGGACTGGGACTTGCCCCAAGTCTCTCAGAGTGGCTCTGTGCCCGTGGTGACTGTGATCTCTCCCTGCAGGTGCTGAAAGTGAACCTGCTGGGCCATCGGAAGCGGATCATCGCCTCACTGGCAGACAGACCCTACGAGGAGCCACCAGCCAAGCCACCACGGTTCTCACAGCTGAGAGTGAGTCCCTGCTCGTGGTTCCCTGCCTGCCTCGTGTGTCAGTGCTGGAAGAAATCTTGCCATGGCCAGTGGTGTCTGTTCAGCTGCTCACCTCATCCTCTCCAGCTACCCAGGCAGAAAATACTTGTGCAGGGGCAACCTTGCCATTGCAGTGAATGGGGCAAGATAATTCCAGCCCTTGCAGGTCAGCCTCTGGATCTGACCCCATGGCAAAGGTCAGGCTGCCCCTTGAGATCAGGTGCCTGCACTGAAGGGGTGCAGGGTGCCAGTCCCACCTCTACCCTGCAGGGAGGGGAGCTCTGAGCCCACTTTCTTGCCGCTGTTTCCTGGTCAGAGATGTGGGAGCTTTCAGCAGGCAGGAGTGACCCAGCCCAGCTGGAGAGGGGCTGCAGCTGGGACTTGGTGTTTGATTGCACCCTTGGGATCCAGAGCCCTCTCCCTGGCCCGGCTGGGCTGCTGAGAGCTCCCGCTCTCGCTGCCAAGTAGCACTCGACAAAGATGTGTGGATGTTGATTTTTTGCTTCAGGAGTGGCAGCATTTGGATGTCAGGCCCTTGTTATGGGGCTTGGCTGGGAGGGAAGCATCACATTCCCGCTTCTTCCTGAAAACTGGCTTTTGAGAGCTGAGTTTGGCAAAAGCTGCTGAGCTCAGAGCGACCCTGTGAGCTCAGGAATGGGGCAGCATATTGTGCTGCCTCCTCCCAGAGATTGCTAATCAGCTTCCTGGAGCAGGAACTGGAGTGATTAGAGTTTACCCATCCTAAACATCTGGTCCTTGCCCTGCTGCAAAGCTCTGCCCTCTTGGATTCCCAAGGCTTTCCAACCCAAACAGCCTTAGCTGAAGCGAGTTGGGCTGCTGTGTCCTGCTTGCTGACACGGGATTTTTTAGGAACTGGGTTCAAGTATGAGAACAGAGAGTTCACACTGGTGCTGCACTGGGAGGGTGCAGACCCTGCACCTTCACCCACTGCTCAATCCCCTGTGCCGGGTAGCAGGAGCCTGGGAGGGACCAGCACCCAAGGGTCTGCACCGTGAGCTGGACAAGACTGAAAGCAGCAGGGCTGAGGTGGGGAGAGGCTGCTTTGGTGCGGCTCAGCTGATTGAGATGCTGCCCGGGGAGGCTGGGTGGGAGAATGGGCCATTTGCAGCATTTCCTGGCGCTGCAGCTGGTGCGCTCCAGCGCGGGGGGCGGGCGGCCGTCAATGGCAAATCAAGCGAGAGGGTTGAATGGGACTAATGCGGCCGCAGCTGTGCCGAGGCTCTGGCCCTGCCTGCGGGCCCTGGGCGCGCTCTGGCGGCGGCTCCCGGGGCTCCTCTGCTGGGGTGGCTCATCATCACCGCCCTCGGGTGCTTAGCTCAGGGCTTTAAGGGAGCCCAATCCTCTGGAATCACCTTGCCCCCAGCCCGGCATGTCCCCTGCCCTCCTGGGATGAGCACACAGAGGCCTGCTGGGCAGAAGGGGCTGAGTACATGGCTGAAACCATTCTGGAGCAAATCAGGTGTCTCATGCAGAAGGTAAAGGGTGGGACTGGCACTGAGGCAGGAGCCCCCAGAGCAGGAGCTGACCTCATTAGTCCACTCCCTGCACACTGTGCTGGGTGACGTAGAGAGAGTGATGGGGGGCACAGCACAGCCCAAGCTGACTGGGACCCTTTGTGGTGTCTGCTCCTTCCAGTGTCAGGACTTGATGTCCCAGACGTCATCACCCCTGAGCCAGAACGACTCCTGCACAGGCAGATCTCCTGATCTCCTGCTGCCCGCTGGGGACACTGCCAAGAGACAACACGATCGTGGCACTGAGGTTGCTCCCTACTCCAGAGCTGAGCGCTACAAAGTACAGGTTAGTGGGTGTTTTTGTGTGTCCTGGGGGCCCTCTGCACAGGCTCCCCCATCTCTGGAGCCAGGGAGGAGGTAGGATGATGCAGGGAGGGAGCTGGTCAGGCTCAACTTCCCTCAGGCGTTAGAGCCAGCAGCTCCTTTATGCCTCAGTTTCACCTTAAAAACAGATGGCTCACACTTGCATCAGCACTGGCACCTTCACTCTGTGTGCCGCTTCCACCCAGCTCCTGGGGGACTTGACCATTGCCAACCTCAATCCCCTCAGCTCAAAGAGCCCTCCTGAGAGCTGTTCCAACCCAGGCTGAACCTCTTGTGGCTTCATAGCTGTGTTTCTCCCCATACAGGAGGACCGTCGGGAGTCCAAGCTAACCTTGCGCCCCCCCAGCCTGGCTGCCCCTTATGCCCCAGTCCAAAACTGGCAGCACCAGCCTGAGAAGCTCATCTTCGAGTCCTGCGGGTACGAGGCCAATGTAAGTGGCTTTTGGTTTGTGGAGGTGGCGAGATGAGGAGGCTCTGGGGGTCAGGCTGTTGAATGTGAGGTCTCAGGGCAATGACATTGCCTTGGGATTGGCAGGATTTAACATCTCTCCCTCCTTCCCACAGTACTTGGGCTCCATGCTGATCAAAGACCTCCGAGGGACAGAGTCTACACAGGACGCCTGTGCCAAGATGAGGGTACGGAGCCCCTGGGGCCAGGGGCTTCACTTGCAGCCTGTGGTGGAAGATGGGGATTGGGGAGGGGGAAACTGAGTGGTTTCCCAAACCCTGTGAGGGCCCAGACCACCAAACAGATGGTGTCACTGTCTCTGATGACCTGACCCTTCCCAGCATTGTTCCCAGTACCTGGAAGGTCTGTGCAGTGGGAGAGTGTTTTCACTGGGGAAGTGAGGGCTGGGTTCTCTTCAGGTCCCTGTCCCTTCCCTTCTGCTTCCACCAGGAGCTAACTTTCCTTCTACTGGTCCCAGATCCCCAAAACCTGCTGTATGGGCCTGGGGGCCTCTGGGGTGGGGTGGGACAAGCCCATCCATTCACAATTGTTCACTTGAATGTTCTTCTTTCTGAAGAAATCCACGGAGCACATGAAGAAGATCCCAACCATAATCCTGTCCATCACGTACAAAGGGGTGAAGTTCATCGATGCCTCCAACAAGGTGAGCTGCAGATGCCTCAAAGTCAGTGTTGGGAGGGACATGACCTGCAGTCCCACCTGCCTGGGGGCTGCTGGTCACCTTTTGTGACTCCAGAAGCCATCGCTGGTCCTGGGGAGCTTCTGGGGCTAGGGGAGAATACCACGGTGATGATGATTACCTGAGTGCCAAAGGCTTGGCAGACTGACTGCTTGTGCACCATGTTGGCTTTTATTCCTGCCATGGGAGGGAGCTGGGACTGGTCTGGCTGGGAGACTCCCCTTCCCTGTCCCCAGGACATCCTCCACAGCCACTGTTTGCTGGGTGTATTTGCCATCCCCAGAAGGGTGACGGGTGCTTGTGGTTGACCCCGGCAGAATGTCATTGCTGAGCACGAGATCCGGAACATCTCCTGTGCTGCTCAGGACCCTGAGGATCTCTGCATGTTTGCCTACATCACCAAGGACCTGCAGACCAGCCATCACTACTGCCATGTCTTCAGCACTGTGGATGTGGTGAGTGCATTGTCATGTCACATCTCCCAGTACTTCACAGCCCATTTGTTTCATCCCTCAGCTTTATTGGCTACTCACAGACTGCTCCTTTCTAGGGTTCTTTCACCCATTTCTACCATAAAGTAGTCTAGGTTCCAAATGCCTGTACTTTGGACCTCTGTAGACAATGAGAATATTTGGCTTCATTACTACTGTCTCCAGCACTGAATAAAGCAGGGCAGGAGCTTTCCCTCCTGGGGAATGTACCGTGCACAAACCCCTAACATGCTCTCAATTATGTTGAGCATGATGGGCTGATTTAACAACCTTTTAACTCAGAGAGGGTAGAAGCGTGATTTGCTTTTATACTTGGGCAGAATCAAAATTGCACAAGACTTTTGGGCTATTTTTCTTTACACTGCTGAACTGCAGTGCTGGTGGAGCTTTAGAGATGGGCAAGGGGCCCTGGGGGAGGCAGCGTGATCCCAGCTCCCCTGTATCAGGGGCTCAGTGGCTTTGCCAGGGACACAGCAGGCTGTGACCTGCTGACAGGAATGCACCAGTTCTGCCAAGGTCTGTGACCCTAGAGCAGCTGCAGAGCACAGGGGGACTGTGCACAGGGTGATCTGACAGCTTTGTGCTCTCTGTCTTCTCTCAAAGAACCTGACGTACGAGATCATCCTCACGTTGGGGCAGGCGTTCGAGGTCGCCTACCAGCTCGCCCTGCAAGCCCAGAGAGCAAAGCCTCTGGGTGGTGGAGCAGGAGAAGTGATTGAAACAAAATCTTCCAAACCGGTGCCTAAACCACGAGCAGGCATGAGGAAATCTGCGGTACGTGTGTGCGGGCAGCAGCGACCTGCTGGGCTGAGCTAGGGGTTCTTGTGGGCACCACAGCCCTACACCTCCCCTGGGTGGTGGGGGGAGCCCACACATGGTCCAGGTGCCTGTCCTGCTGCTGGCACTGCAGGTCTGTGCCTGTGCCAGTCCTGCTGCGGGACTGGGGCTTCTCCTGGTACCAGGAGGGCAGCAGAGATGGAAATAGCCCAGGTGGGAGGGGGCTTAAAGTGCCTTGCTGGGTCCAGCACAGCTTCCACGTGCAAACCCTGCAGAGCTGCAGTGAGATCCATAGGTGAGCTGCAGTATGGGGTTCCCCAAAGCCAAAACCAGCCAAGACTGGAGCTGCTGAGGAGCAGGGACTGCTGCATAAGCCACTGCCTTCCTTTAATGTCTCCTTTTGTCTGTGTTCTGCTTGCTCCCCCCGCTCAGGTGCCGCTCCCTCCCGACACCCGCTGTTGTTACTGTCACACCTGTACAACACACCGCCCCTCCTACCTGCCACTGCAGTCTGTTAGTCCTGGAGCGAAGGTCTTTACCCTCCTTCCTGCCGTCCTCCCTTCCGAACCGATCCGGGCTGCCTCCTCCCTTCCTGTGTCTCCTGCTGTGCCCCTGTGTCCTGCCTCGCTGTTGTTCCTCCCCCTGCTCGTTCTGACCCACGCCAGGGGTTCAGATGAACCCCGGGGATCTGTGGCTCCCACCTGCCCCCACTGATTCAGTGTGGCAGCTCTCAGCTAACGCCACTGCTCCTGCTGGGGTGGTAACTTCCCCGTGGCACCCTCCCTGATTTAACAGGACAAGAGCAAAGAGCCGTGCTTGGTCAGGAGGGTAAATCACGTGGGAGCTCACCTGCCAGGAGCTGTCTCCCTCTGTCCCGTTTCTGTAGCGCTCCGTTTTTCATGCTTGCTTGAGACGAGCAAAGCTGTCGCTGATGGTGACAGGGACTTGCAGCCTAATTCAGGGAGTCATCTTGGGGTGCTGGGTTGAGACTGACATGGCCAGACATGTTTTAGCTGTGAAGGACTCAAATGCCTCCCCAGCAAGAGCTGCTTCCTTGCACACGTGCACGTTTTTGGGACGGGCAGTAGGCAGGCAGGCGCTTCGTGCTTTGAATCCCCACTCGTTCTGTCCCAGAAGCACGGGTGTCCTAACATGCCCTTTCTCCTTATTTTCTAGCTGGATCCCCCTGAAGTGGACCAAGACTCCCAGTCTCATGCCAGTGTCTCCTGGGTCGTGGACCCCAAGCAGGACTCCAAGCGGACCCTCAGCACTAAGTATGAGACCACTATCTTCTAAAGCAAACGCCCGCGTCCGCCCCGTCTAACCGTGCCTTTGCGATCTGATCTGTCTGCTCTTCTAAACTCCCTCTTCCTCCAGCTGCTCGCCCTGAGCCCGCGTGGGCACCGTGTCCAAGGCAGCAGCACTTAGGAGACTGTAGACTTTAAACGGCTTTTGTACCTGATCGCTGCTGAACACTGTGAATCTCCTTACTCGGAAACAAGGGTAACGTGCTGCAGCTGCCCGTGAGGCGGGAGGAGCAGAGAGGGCAGGCTGGCAGTCGGAGATGTGGATCCAGGAAAGCCGCCCACCGTTTTCACGTCTTCCCCCCTCGCTCTGGCACTGTGAATCCCTGGGGCAATGTGATACTCCCCAGGCCTTTTTTTTCTATCTCTGTGCTTGGACTGATGGAGACCTCTTGTCTCTGCGGTGCACACACTCCCTCCTCCTAGATCCTCCTCTTCCCGACTGAGCCACGGCTGTGTACTGTTCAGTGAACTCACCTCTCCTTCCCTGCCAGTCGAACCGACACTAACCACTGTGATGCTCTCTGCAAATAACACACGGGCACTTCCATTTCCTCACAGCCACCCTTGCCCGCAGTCTCCCTCCTCAAAGCCCAGCGCAGAACCTGCTTTAGGTGATGGGGGAGCATTGGTTTGGGCTGGGTGTGATGGTTCCCACTGTGAGCTCTGTCCCCTCGGAGATGAGGGGGGAGTTGGTTGCATGCATTTCAGTCCCTTGTAGGTTTTTCTTCCCCTCATAGTCCTTGTGTTTACACTCACCAGACTTCTCCTGAGTGCTGGGTGTAGTTCTCATGTGGCAGCCTGTGCTTAAGCTTCCAAAGGCACGTGTTGTTAGCCCCGGGCTGGGGAGGGGAGGTGTCAGCTGGACACCACAAGCAGCAGAGAGGTCAGGGAGCAGCCCTGGATTATTTGCCCCTGGTGTTAGGGCCAGCAGCAGCTTGTGTGAGTTTTGCTGTGGCTTTGGAGCTGTTGCCTCAGAGCTTCCATTTCCCCTCACCTGCAGTGAAATCTGATGTTTCAAAGTCCTTATTTAGCTCTTTCTCAGGAATGAGTTTGATCTCCCAAGTCATTTGCAACTTAATGGCAAACTGACCTCAGACTGAGGGCTCAGCTAGTGGGAACCCAGTGAGAGGACTAAAAGTAAAAGCATTATCTTAAAGCAAAAAAACAAAGGAAAGCTCAGTCTAGTACATATATTTCATATGCCACAGAGCCCCCTGACACAGAGCCAGCACTGCCTAGGGGCTGCAGTGCCACCCTGCTAGCCCAGGCCTTGTGGACATCTGAACATTGCTGTGCCTGAGCTGCTCTGGGAGGTTGGGTTTGGGTTCCATCAGCACCTTTCCAAGCTGCAAGGGTGCCCTGAAAGTTTCTGTGTCCCTCTAAGAGAATCTCAGTCCCTGGTGTGGGTGGCAGAGCAGTTTCTAGGTGTAAATGTTCACCACACAGCTGCCACACATCCACCCAGTGTCAGAGGTCTGAGCTCTTCACCTCCCCCTGCTCTCAGCTGGGAAGGGCAGGTCCCTCCGTGCCCCCTAAACCTGGGTCACGAGAGCATGTGCCTTTCTAAGGGTGACCAAACCCAGCAGGGATCACAGGCAGCCCTGCCCAAACCACGCCGCTGCCGCTCTGTGTCCGTAGCCCTGATGGTTTCTGTGTCCCATCTCTGGGCCATTCGCCTCGCCTTTCCCAGCACATGTTTTTGTATGACTCGGAAATTCATTCCATTATCTTCCTTTCTGTTTGCCTCTGCGAAGCTGAGCTCCGTCTCCTACCACGGGATGTAGTAGCAGGGCAGAGACCTGGGACGCAGTGGCCTCCTGACGTGAAGATCATCTCCCTCTGGCACGGCTGGCTGCCTCGGAGTGGGTGCGTGGCTGCTCGGTGAGGGCTCCCAGAGCAGAGGCGGGAAGGGACCCAGCCTCTGCTGAGGAAAGCCACTCTCTCCATTCCTAGTGAAGGAAAACTCAAGACTCGGAGGCCGAGAGCGATGTCACCTCTTCTAGTTTGAGACAAAACGTCTTTCGACCCGTTTCTTTTTTAACGAAGTGACACAGAGCAAATCCGGTTCACGGTTTCAATGTAGTGCTGCAGCTTTTTGGTGAGGAAAAAAAAACAACAAAGCAATTTTTATTTCCTGGGAATCCTGCAGTCCGGAGGAGCACAATAGAAAGTCTTAGCAGGGGCGTGGTGTGCGCATTTCTGATGGTACTTACTCTGCTTCAGCTCTGGGTGAACAGGAGAGAACGCCAGATTCTTGGAGATCGCTTCTTCCCGTGCGAGAACCTGGTGGGGTAAGTCTGCATCCTGTTCTCCAAGCCACTCCACGCTTTTGTAGCAAATGGAAGTAACTTGAGGAAAAGAATCTGCAAAGGATCTTTCACCCCAGAGTGGCTGTGGCCAATATCCCCAATGGTACAAAGCTTCCTTATCTCCTGAGCTGTCGTGTTGCAATACTTGACATTTCTATGGCAAGGACTCCGTTTCTTCCTGTTTCCGCACTGAATTCCTGGGGACGACTCCCTGCTCCAGCCTCTGTGCACCTGTCTTGTTTTTAAATGCAGTTATGCCCTGAAGGGTTGGGGGTTTTTTAAGTATATCCAATTGTGATTTAGCACTTTTTTGATACTAGCTCATTATTTAATTAGTGCAACAGTTTCAGAAGATGAACAAATAAGGAGTTAAATTTTGGGCATTACACTGAAACAGTCCATTCCCAAGGACAAACCACATCAGCCTGAAGGTGGCCTTGGCCGTGTCCAAGCCCAGTGTCCCCAAAGACCACCTCAAAGGTGCTGTGTGCTTGCTTTTATTCCGAATTACAGAGTGTTTCACAGTGGTTTGGGCTGTGACTGGCGTGTTTTCAGACTGTTCCCCTCTGGGGAGAATGTTAAAATGGTTGTGATTTGAATTCTTCAGATGCAAAATGTAGCGCAGCATGTCCATCGTGATCTCGCCAGGCCCTGTCAGGGCTGTGGGACCTGCTGCTGCACGGGAACGCTGTGCCCAAGTAATTCCTGTTTAACTCCAGTTGCTGCTGTATGTCAGGATTTCCTTTAGTCTCTCTCACCAGTGAGGCTGGGAGGGAAGTGAACCATAATCCCAAGGGCACAGACCTGTAAAGGATTGGGAAGGGGGAGTGGAGATTTTGGATTAAGTCGATGAATTTAGGAAACCTAACATTCCTTGTTATGCACATGTTGCAATTCATACTGGTGTAAGTGTAAATATTTGGTGTGTTGGCAACAAGTCTTTGGTGAGATTGCAAATTGAACCTCTGCTTGGGAGGAGGGACACCTTTCCTTTCCGACACGTGAGCTTTTTTGGAGATTGGCTTGGAGGTGACGTGGTGATGAAGACTCCATTCTTTAGGCACTGGGCTCGGTGACCCTGGTGGTCCATTCCAGCCCCACGTGTAAACCTGTGGTTGTCTTTAGTGATCCATTCTTTAGCCAGATACTCCCTTTCTCACCTCACAGACAGAGCAGTTGTTTTGGCAGTTCAGTGTGGTGGGGTCTCTCGAGGGACTCAGTGCTGGAGACTGACCCTGGGCCATGCCAGTCGCTGGCTCCCGGCCACCTTCACCCACCCACTGCGCAGTGTTCGGGCCCTTCCTCCCTGCAGGGTTTTGAGCTATCTGGAGGAAAGTGCCCCAAATTTCTGGTGCTGAACATGAAATTGCATCCAACTGCATCTGCTGTATTACCTGCCCAGGAGGAGTTGGGGCTGCCCCGGGCCTTGTTCCTCTCTTTAAAGACAGATTGTGTTTCACAGACTTTGGTTTGTGGGCTGAGCCCTCACTCATGGCCGGCAAACGGAGTTGCCAAGTTTTGTCTTTCTTTTTATAGGAGGGGATGATTTTTTTTTTTCAAATTGAAGATGCTTTATCCTTTTTTTATTTTGTGTTTACAAAGAAAAAAAACAGTGCTAATCTTAGCTGTTCAGCTGACTTTAAACTTGCTTTGGGATTGTTCTTTTTAGAAGAAATTATGCAACTTTTTTGGGGTACATGCCTGTCCCCTCTCCCAGGGAGAAGATGCGGCACCTTCCAGGCTGTACCTGTAGTGAAGTCTTTACCTTCAGGAGGCTGCTGAAACACAGAGCAGATGCCAAAAAGCCCCAAACAGGTCCCATTCTGTGTGCAGCTGAGGTGGAGCCAATGCTTTAATGCTCCTTCCACCCACCTCAGAGGTTTCCAGCAGCAGCAGCATTTCCCTGGCTCTGCTCAGATCCGTTTTGGAGCCGGCACAGCGCTCACAACGCTGTTGTGTTGCAAAGGTCTCCCTTTTAGATCCCACATTGGTATTACCTTAAATTTTTTTTCCCAAAAGAAAAGTACCTGTGCTGTTCTCGCTAAGTCAACCCAGCTCAGACATTTTTCTTACCCACAGAAGAATAACCTGGGATTCCCTGACAGGGCAGAGACAGTCGAGTTCAGTTTGCAATGTGGACATTTTTGCTAATTGTGATGTATGGCAGTGGGGCTGATTTGTAATACAAATGTTATTTAATCTGTCTGTATTTTGATACTTGAATTTCCTTTTATTTCCTGTATATACAATTGTTAATCTGTTCAAATTTGTCTGAATTTTAAACATCTTGTGGTACCAAACATAACCAATCTGTGCAACAACATAGACTGACCTCACTACAACAAGGCGAGATTGTAAATATTCCTGGGCTTCCAGCAGTCGTTTTGTTGTTTTCATAATTGTACAACTTAGAACAGACTGAATTAATAAACAACCTTAGACAAACGTGTGTGCTGTTGTGTGTGGCCTCAGTGTTGTGCCCAAGCCCTCCTGGGGGTCTGTGTCTAAGCAGGGCAGTTCTCATCCTGCAGGCACTGGCTGGAGGTGTTTGGGAGCTTTGGTTGAAGCTGCTCTTTCTGCAGTCAGTCATAATGACCCAAATATTGAATATTATTATTTTTACAGTAATTTATGCATAAAATCACATCCAAATGTTCTGTTAAAGACAGCACGAGGGTCTGCAGCCATTGTAGGTGTGTTCTACACGTGATTTTTACCCCCACTAATGTACATCTGCAAGGACTGTGTCCCTGGGGGCTGTCATGTACTGGGGATAGCCACTGAAATCCCTTTTTGCAGCACAGCAGCGAGTGGTTCCTGTGACACCAGTACCCATTTGGGCAGTCATAGTTCAGAACATTTACCCAGCAAAGACCTGGCGTTTGCCAGGAACTAGGACATTTCAGGATGTAAAATTAGAGCAAGAAATCCAGACATTTAAATACAGGTTAAAGTTCAGATTTTCGTGTCGAGTAAAATCTGACTGGTGTGAAATGCTAAATACACCAGGTATTGCTAAATTTATACCGTATGTTCCATTTCTAATAACAAGGCAAGTCAGGTTTTCAGGTTGACATGAAATACACTGAGCTGGTTTAATGGTTTGAAACACCATGAGGTTTTACCTCTCACAGCCACACCCCTGGCTGGGACTGACACCTCAGCAGAGGTTACAGGCCCCGGGCAGAATGAACACCTTAAGTTAAAAAGGCCTGATCTGTACTTCAGTTCAATGAGCTCCACAGCCCCTTGCCTTCCCCACCGAACAGTGACAGGTTTTTGAGGAAAAAAGGCCACTACTTTTTCTAGTTGAGAGGTTTATTCAGATCCTGATGTGCCAAGGGTCACCTCCTGCTGGCCTCGGTGGAGCTGTCAGATGAATTTTTACAAGTTGAGGCAGGATCTGAGAAACTGGAGGAGAATGGATTCCACCCCTGCCTGGTAGGTGGAGAATGTGATCAGAAATTGCATCTGGGAGAAGTACCTTCCTGAGAATTCACAATGTCTTGCCTGTTGTAGATCATGCTTCCAAACCTCACCCAACTTCCAGCAGTTCTTCCTGAATGGAACCAAGGCCCTTTGGGAAATCTTTTTGAGAATGTTGTCCATCAAGGAAAATTAAAAGGCTGAGGGGGGAATGAATCCACTGCCCTGTAGGGAAGAAAAGTACAAAACCAAAAAATCAACAGAAATCTGTGAGAGAAGCTTCCTCAGGCAGCTGGGAGCAGACTGGGGACACCCCTGTTATAGGAGGATGCTGTAGGAACCAGGAACGCTCTGGAGGGATGCAGATAAACAAGCATCCAGCACAGGACCCCATGTTCTCAGGTGACACTGTGTGGCACCTGAGAGCACTCCAGGATCAGGTGTACTCACTTCGCTTTCCCTTTGTCCAACATCCAATTTCTTTCATGCAGGAAAAAGCCACATCAGTGACTTGTGGTGGGGAGGGGACAAAGTCTGGCCAGATCCTTCTACAGAAGGTGCAGGGCCAGTACAGCTGTTTATTTGTGTGTCTTTATGAAAAAGCTGTGAAGGTATTCGAGCCCTTCTCCTGCCTCAGGGAATTCCCTTTGCCCAGGCTCCCAGCAGAGCAGATCCATGGATCCCTGGTTTACCAGGGGGTGAGACCTGGCTCTGCTGTGCCACTCTGACTGCAGGGTAGGAGCTGCTGCTGCTGCTGCTCAGCCTCCCTGGGGTGATCCAGAGAAACAAACACACAAGATGTTTGCAGGACCAGCCTGGTCACGCTCAGCCAGCAAGAAGCAGGTTTGGGGCACTGCAGGCTGAGGGGATTTGTGTGTGTGTGGGAGGAACAGCATGGTGCAGTTCCCTGGGACAGCAGGGAAGGGCCAGGAATTGCTTACACATGTCCTAGCACAGGGTTAGGCTCCAGGGACTGATATCCACAGAATGTTTTACTCGATAGAGGATTTCAGCCTCCAAAAAGCACCCCTAACAGAGTCTGAGGAAGGAGACAGACAGCTGTACGGAAATCTCTACAGGCTGGGAAAAAAAGATGTCTACATCAAATGCAGTTTTTCCTTTTTAAATAGTAGCCTCCTAACTGCGTTCCCTCATTCCTCACAGGATCTCAGAACCCTTCAAACTTATGAGAACTCCCAGTTCCTTCTGGGAATGCTCTCAGCTCTGTTTTCTGCATGCAGGAGATGAGGGTCACTGTGTGAGGTGTGCCAGTGACAGGCCTTGAGGGAGGGATCCACGAGACCTCTGGCTCTTAGAGGCATTTCTCTCATCTGTTACTGAACAGGTGATGAAAGCATCAGGCTCCATTTAGTGCTTTATTAGCTCCTGTAGAAGCAGCAGTTCTCTCCCTTTCTCGCTGACTTCCTAGGCAGCTTATCTAAGAGCTCCTAGAACTTCTTCCATTCCTACTGGACACTGAGTGAGTGCAGAGGCTCTGCATGGTGACATTCACAAGTCCAGAACCCCAAAAATCTCATTGGGATGAGACAATGAACTGAAGGTTCTACACTGCAATAAATGCTGTAAAGTGGGGCCATTTTGGAATGCTGAGAAAGTTCATCAAATGCAGCACTCGCCCTGTCTTAGCTGAGGGGTAAAAAGAGCACAGCACTTTTCAGAGAAACCCTCCACGCCCTCATGAAGACCAACAGAATGTTTTTTTAGCTCGTGCTCGTTTCTGCAGTGAGAGAGTGTCAGTCACTTAAACAGCTCTTAAGCTGAGACGCCAACACCTCAGAGAAGAGCTCCTCTGCAGAGTCTGCTTTGTTCATGTCACAATCACAGCTTACACAGCTGGAGCCTCTAAATCTTTCCATATTAGTGACTCATACCTGACACTCATCAGATTTAAGAACTTCTTAGTAAATCATGAAGCAATGAATAAATAAAACAGGCTCCAAATGGTTGGGGTTTTTTTCCTTTTTTTTCTGCCTATTCCAGGAGTTATTAACCCAGCTCCATCCCCATTTTCCCGCATTTTTTGCTACGAGACAGAGAAAAGCCAAGCCCGAATATATAGATATATATTTATATACACGTAGACCTGTGTGGGAGAAGCCAACCCCAGGCATTCCAAAGTCACTCTGAGGACAATTTCATGCACAATGGTCAGTGTGGAAATGTCACCAGTGACTGCCCGCAACTGGTTCCAGGAGAGACCTGGTACAGGGCTGGCTGCAGAAAAGCAGGATAAAAGTAAGGGAAGGAACGCGAACCACAGGCTCAAGAGGAAAAGGGGCTTGAAAGCATTCACTGAGCAGCTTTTGAGTGAAAATGTGCAGGTTTGTGTACAGACAAATCACCCCGCCGGCTGTGGGTGTGAGGGGCCCCGCCTCCCTCTCGTCCCCGCGATCCCCGGCACGGGGCTGACCCCTAGTGCCGGCCGGGAGCGGCGGCCCTGCCGCCTCAATGGATTAACACCGGGCACCGAGCGAATTAACACTGAACACTGGCCTCGGCCGCTGCTCCGCCCCGGGGTCCCGCGCCCACCGCCAAAGCCGCCCTCGGGCCCGGCGGGCCGGGACTCCCCGGAACCGCGGGGCGCGGCGCCCCCCTGCCCCGCGAATGGGCCGCGCCAGGCGCCGTGCCGAGGC
>WEKY01061362.1:645693-715100 GCA_013390045.1 Picathartes gymnocephalus | reverse complement strand
GGGTCCCGGCGCCGCGCTGAGGGACGGGGCGGCCGCGGCGCGGGGACCCGGGGGCAGCTCGGGGTCTGACATCGCATGCTGGCCCTGCCATCGCATCCCGACCATTCCATCGTATCCCGGCCCTGCCGTCCCGGGAGGTGCCACGGGGCCCGGAGCTGTCGGGGAGCGGCAGCGGGAGCTGCAGGGAGCGCTGCTGGCCGTGCAGCCGCCGCAGCATCCTTCCTCCTCCCTCATTCCTCTGGGTTTGTCCATTTTCCTTTGCAGCGGGCCCAGAAGGAAGGGTCTGACTCCGGTCACCTGCTGTAACCTCCGCTGCACTTCGCTGGGATTGGGGTTCAACCTTCTGAGGGGCAAACCCACAAACCCTGGGATCAGGTTCCTTGTGTGCCAATAAACAATTTGCCTTTTTTCTCCCTCACAGCATCTTTTCCCCCTTATTAATTTATTTCCTCAGTATCCCTGACAGCTGCTGGCCGGCACCTGCGGCACTGCGGGGTTATGGAGCCCCCAGGGCCACAGGGCAGGGACAGGGGACGGGGCGGCTGCTCAGAACCACAGGAACGGCTTGTGAGCGGGAGAGCAACTGGGCATGTAAAGCTCATCATGAGACCCTCCTGGCCCAAATCCTGCCCAGGAATTTCCCTCAGTGCTCCTTGTGCAGTTTTCTGCAGTGCCAGACCCAGCTCCTGCCCTTCTCTGGTCCTTAGCTTCATGTGAGGAAGATGAGAATGGAGAAATAGCATTTGTAGAGAATAGAACAGCACAGATCCTGAGGGGACTGCAGTTTGCTCGTCTCTGTTTCAGAGCAGGGCCCATCACTTCCAGCCTTTAAATCCTGATCCCAGAGGAGGCAATTGTAAGTATTTAAATATATATGCATTTGCCCTGCATTAATTTCCTTTCCCAAGTGACTGGTGACATGAAGGGTTGTAATAGCAGAATGTATTTTTAATGCAGTTCCTGCAGATTTCTGCAAGGCACTCTAATTCCTGAGTGAGTTTAACTTGCCACAAAGGCAGAAAACCTCAGGGGTACTGGTAATAGAGCAGGGTGTGTTCTTGTAATCTACAGTTTTAATGAGCTCCACCCATCTTCCTGATTAGATTAATCTCATTTATTTTAGCCAAGCCATCTAGCTGAAATCCCAACAGAGGAAATTGGGATTTTGAGTCTTTCAGGGTGAGCGCTTGGAGTGTCAGGCAGCAAACTCCATAGGGAGATTTCCAGTTTGCCCTTTTATCACCTCAGAAATTTGTAACCCTGGCAATCACATTGGGAAGGGATCATTTGGGCTGCAAATCTGTCTCATCGATGAGGGGCTGTGGAGATGCCACACAGGTCTCCTCTGCGCTCCTTGAAGCAAGTTCCCTAAGAAATTAAACCCAGCCTGGTGGAGAGGGCTCAGCTTTCCAAGAAGGCTTCCATTTTCCTGGCAGGAGCAGAGAGAGCTCCGTGGCTGGACCTTCCTCACCTGTGGAATGGCCATGCTTTTGCAACCACATCGTCGTGACCGTGCTGGGCGCGGCGAAGGGGAGAGCCTGCCAGTGCAAACAGAAATACCTTCCCCCTGGAAGGGGAAATGGATTTTTTGTTTAAAAGATGGCAAAGTTTTTCCAAGCCTGATGAACATGAAAGTCCCCATTTAAAGGAGTCGAACCAGCAGAGAAACTGGTCACTGTTTGCACGCCCACGCGCCGACAGAGGAGGCGAAAGCAAACTTCCTGGTGTATCCCAATCCAAATCACCTGGGAGTGAGGCACAGTGCCCCGAGCTCTGAGCTGCCGTGCTGGGCAGCCGCAGAAGGCTCTCTGTGAAAAAGCAAACCCCGTCCCAACAGGAGAGGCAGAGCCTCAGTGGTGTCACAGAGCTCACTTCCAAAACGGGAGGGAATTTGGAGCCTAGCAGCTACATCTGTGGCTGTTGGAAATTGGCTTTACAGGAGGAAGGCAGTAGGGGTGGAGGACAGAAAGCGTTAGCAGGTGTTTTGGGAGGGTGTAGAGGGGAGAGCAGGGGAAGACTGGAGTTTTCCTCTGCCCATCTGCCAGGAAAGCTATTTTTGCAGGAGCTCCTGGGCACTAGACAAGGTTTGGATTGTTCCCGTGCTGGATGCTGGTGCAAATACGTGGGCAGACAGCTGGATCCTGAGGAGCTCCCAGTGTCCCGGCAGGCGCGTGAAGGGGTGTTTTACACCTTGTCCAGGTGAGAGGGTGTCTTGGCATCGGGTTTGCTGTAGTCCCTGATTTTGGTTGGGAGTCCTCTGGAGAAGAAGTGTCTGCTGCAGTGCTGCTCTGGCGTGGGCATGCAAGGTGTGTATGTGCCCATAACACACCTCATGCTTCACCAGCACCTAGGGTATCTGTCAATTCCCTCCTCCTCAGGTGGTGCATGACCCTTCCCGTGAGACATCCCATGTGCAAGAGCTGGCTGTTGCCACCTCGGTCACAGTGGACATGTCTGAGCTGTGGGGAGCAGCCACTTGGAGCAAACCACCCCTTGTCCTGTCCAGCCTCCTGTGGGTAGTGCCCAGTCTCAGTGCCCGGTTCCAGACCAGTCTGTCACCTGTGTGTTTAGGGGATGGGTGGGTGCTAGGTAAACTGAGGCTTGGAGGGGTTAGGTTCATGGTCACATGGGCAGCCTGGCCATGACCCAGGCATTGTGACTGGGATTTGTGCATGGAGCTGGGGAGATGCTGCTCATGCCATCTCACCCTGTTGGACACCTCCACACCCAAAATTGGTTTTGGGCTCCCCGTGCAAAGCACTGGGTTGCTGCTGGTGCCACTGGCTCTGGGTAATCTTTGTATTTGCTGACTTGACTTAATTGTGGCTCGGTGAAGAGCTCGGCTCTGGGGAAGCTGAAGGTACAGGGAGGCCCAAACCACACACAGCGCTCAGGGAGGGATTGTGATCCAAAAAAAAAAAAGTTCAAAGGTGTTTTTGGCTTAATGCAGTTTATCTAGATTGCTTTATGTTCGTTAATCTGGATTAACACAAATTCTCTTGGAATGGCTGGCTGGGGAAGGGTTTGCTCAGCTATTCTGACAAGGACAGACTTTTCCAAAAGTGAAAAGTTTGAGCTGGGAAAAAAAAATGTGCCAGGTCCTGTCTGGCATGAGTATGTGGAAGCCCTGTGAGCAGAGCAAGGCTGTTTCATCCGTGCTGCCCATATCCAAGTGTCCCTGGCACCCGCAGACACTAATGACTGATCAACTTCCCCCACTACCATGGAGGGTTAATCCCCCCTGTTCTTCCTGACGTGATGTGAACCCCTTTTCCGGCTGGCATGCTAGAGTGGATGGCACAATTAGTTAGGGAACTTCAAGGTAAATGGGAGGTCAAACCCAGATTTGAAGGTGGTGGTGGGTGTGAGCGTGACCCAGGGAGCCATGTGATGTGGGCGACGTCCTGGAGAGGCAGGTGATCTCCCTGTCCTCTGTTTTCTCCAGGGCTGGGATTAGGAGAGATTTTACAGCTGAGTGACCAGCCTCATGGTGAAGTTTGGTTCACAATGGCTCAGCCCCCAGCCCCTTATCAAGGAAACTTTTAGGTCTTTTATGGCCAAGCTGTGCATCAGCAGGACAATTTGTGCCTGCTGAGGACCTGTCCCTGGGAGGCACCACCCCTTTGCATGTATAGAGACTTCCCACCTTGAGAACAGGCAGAGAAACACCCAGTGTGAAACCTGTTATCTCATGCTTGAACCTTCACCTGCGATCTGGGCGCACTTTCTTGCTCTGCAAAAGTCTTCTCATGCAGCCTCAGGCAGGTCCTTGCACCAGATGCCACCTCTTTCCAGCAGCTGCCCATGATAAGGATTGTTTGGGTGCCACAGGGCTGGAGACCTCTTGGGGACCAATGGATCAGCTCCACAAAGGGCCCAGCTCCAGCTCTCAGCAGTCAGGAGCAACAGCAGGCAAGCAAAGCATTCCTGTAGAGCTGGGATGGGAGTTGTAAGCAGGACCTGGGGCCTGCCCCAAACCCAGGGGACTCCCTCCTCCCTCTGCCCGTGCAAACACCAGATTAACAATTTATTTGACGTGTTGCGGCTGGTTAGTTCTTCGCCTGCTCCCCTGATCAGAGGGAATAAGTGTTGCAGTGTGCAATAATGTTCATTTCAGGTGAGGGTAAATATAGAAAGGAAAACCTGCTGAGAGCAAGCCATTTATTCCTGCGTTTGGAAGCCTCTGCTCATAAACAGTCAGTCATGCCCATTTGGAAAATCCCAGTGTGGTTTTCTTGGCCATCCTAGAAGAACATTTACTTTCCTGTAGGTTAAGAAGTCCGTTTTAAATAAAAAAAATAATGTCATCTCACTTCCAGCTGCCCTCAGGCGTTTAGGGCTTGTTGACACACTAAGGCCTCTCTGTTCTCATGCAAAAGTGGTCTGATGCAGGAATTAGGAAGGAGATCCTACAGGGCTTCCCCAGCTGGTTGAGCTGTCAGCCCCTTGTTCTTTGGGTTCTCCTTTTTCCCCTTGGGATGTTGTCAGATGTTTTAGCCATATGTGGGGTTAAAACCCCCAGCTTTTGAGGGTGTGGGTGGATGGGTGGATTCAGGGAGGTGCTGGGGGTGCCCTGAGTGCCCCATGTTGGGGAGGCTGGGGCAGAGGGATGAGCTCATGCTGGACCAGAAAACCTCTAAGGGTTTTTGGGAGAGCGTGCCAAAGGCAACAGGACAGTGCTGGCTGCAGGAACATCCCTCAAACAAGCCAGCAGCCCTGGTCAGCCCATGGTGACCTGCTGCAGCACAGGAAAAACACCCCAAAGCAGTGCTGTGGGAGGAGGCTGAGGAAGGTGGGGAGCCCCTGGCACAGCCAAGTTCTGCCTCTCTCCTCTATCCCAAAAGTGGCACTGAGGAGCGGTGCAAGAGAGTGAAGCTGCCGGTTTGAGTTGGACAGCTGCCCCTGTCAGCTCCACGGCTGCCACCAGCCAGCTCCCTCCTCTGGAGTGTTCTGCAGTCAATAAGGGTCTCTCCATGTTTTCTGACATGCTTTGGATTTGGCTCGGGTTTTGCCTTGGTTTCCAAAGGCAAGAGGCAGTTAAGTCTCTTGGAAGAATGAATTAATTAGCAAATGCCTTTGGTCAGGTCAGTGCCCTGAGCCGTGTGCCCATGCCTCTGCCAGGTACATGCTCAGAGAGGCGGCTCCTACCCTCCCATATTTCCAGAGCTGTACATGCATCATCCAACAAAAAAGAAAGGGAAAAAGCCTCCCCCGGAATGCAGTATTGACTCTAATGGTGGCATTTGTGTAAGCAACAAAATATTGACGCAGTTGGCTGGGGTCTGGCTGGGGCTTCTGGAAATAAACTGCTGCCTTGTTAAATTGTAGATGGAAATGCAAGTGGGAAAATGACTGACATCTTACACAAGGCGGGCAAATAAAACCGCTGCTTTACTACGGCGCGAAAAAACTCAGGAATTAATAGGTCTCCTTCTGCTCCAGGGTGTTGGATTTATCCCCGAGTAAGATCCATAAACTATTTTAAGGAGAGAAGTGCTACTTTTAAACATGTGTGTCTGGGTCCTGGAGTTCCCGTGGTGTCACAGTTAACCCCTGCCTTGTCACGGCTGTGAGCAGACCCACAGCTGTGGGTGCTCGTAGGCACCATTCTCACCAGTGCACAAACACATCAACACCTGATAAATGATGGGTTACTTTCAAAGGATGTTTTCCCATAATGTGTTCCCACAGCTTTTGTCAGAAATGTGTTTCAGGCCTCGACCTGGACTCAGAGCTTGATTTTACCAGTGTGGGACATAAAATATATTTTTAAAACCCACTTGCTCCAAAGCTGTGTCTGACTCAAAGCAGATGCCCAAAGCATTGCTGAATCAATCTGGGGTGTGACCCAGCACACCCCAAAAGACTCCTTTTGACTTCAGTAGCTGAAGACCTTTTATCATCTTCTATGGGAAATGTGATTAACAGAGCTGTAGGGAATGATACATCACTTTCCTTTCTGCCCAAAGCCCCTTCCTTCTCCACCCACATCCTGATGATCTCCCAGCTGACGTACATGTGCTCGTGGAAAAGTAGGATGAGATAAAAGCTGTCTCCCAGTGGCACAGGGTCCGACTCACCGGCAGCAGTGACACCAGTGTAATTATACACGCTCCAGTCTGATCTCCCACTAATTATTCTGGAATAAAAGCCTGCCTATTTCTGTAAGACCTTATGTCACTTGGAAAGCTGTTATAAATTCAGCTGGAAAAAGGGACCCTTATTCTGGGATAAGTGTGGTTAGTGGTTAACTGGGAATGGGGCTATTCCTGGCATTGCCATCGACCTTCCTGGTGACGCCAGGGTAAGTCACTTCACCTCAGCGTGTGTCACCTTCTCCTGCTGCAAACTGGGAATTACAAACAAGGGCTTTCGCAGGCAGCGTTTTGGGAAGCTCCATGACACTGGAAAAAAGGTGTCACAGGGTGCCAGACAGTCATTTAGTGGGACCTAGTGCATTTTTACCCACCTTGGAGGCATCTGGATCAAACTGTAGGCTGGGAAAATGAGGGACGAGTGCTGGGGACCAGCTGAGCCGCGTGAGCCTGGGCTGTTGGCGTGTTACTGGGAATACTGTGTTTTCCTCTCGGTTTTTAAAAATAGTCAATTCTGTTCCAAGTTGTAGACCACAGCCCTCGCTGGGGCATTGAAATGTCTGGGCTGCTGTTTTCTCAAGCCAGCACCTTCCAGTGTTCAGGGTCGGGATGCGGTGCCAGCATCCATCCCCTCAACTGCTGGGTCCAGCAAAGAGAGGGGCTTCTGCCCTGGACTGGCAGCATTGACCCTCTGGTTCTCATGGACTGGAGGGAAAGGGGAATCTCCTGGTTCACTCTTCTGCCTGCAGTATCCCTGCCTGATTCAATAGCTGCTTCTGCAAGCCCTAAGCGCCTCAGGGACCTTTGCTTCTCAGCAGTTTCTTGTGCAGCCTCAGAAACAGCTTTTGGCTCAGCATCACGCAAGCACACACAGCTGAAGATGCAGCTCGTTCCTAGCACATGGCATTAAATCCATGCTAGAGACGGGCAGAATCGTCTCGAAGGCTTTTATCATTTGCACAGACAGTGCAGGCTGGCTCACAGCCAGAATCCATCTGCTTGCCAAAGTGGGTGCTGCCCACGGAGCAGCAGGACCAAGGTGCTGATGCCAAGAGGTGAAGGCAGAGCCTGCCCTGGCGCGTTCCCACGGCCTCCGTCCCTGCACAAGCACCGGAGTGGGGCTCACTGCCGCTCAGAGTTGGGCTGGAGCCAAGGAGGCAGAGGGGAAAAAGCCTTTTACAGTCCATTAGTGCTCCCCAGAGCCGCTCAGCCCCTCTCGTCATAAAAGTGGTGGAAGCCACAGAAACATTACGGCTGGTCTGCAGAAGATGCTGGTCTGCAGAAGATGCCAGCCCACCTCCCGGCTCCATGTCCCTTCCCAGGGGCTTTGCCAAAGCCTCTGGCCCTCATGGCAGCTCTGGCTGCTGGAATTCCCTCTGGGAACAAGCTGGCAAGGGCTGGTTCCCTGTCCATCCCGAACTCCCCCCAGGCAAAATGTACATGGGAGGGTTCCAAGTGCAAATGTGTGTGTGCTAATGGGAACTGAATTGCCTCTTGCCCCGAAGCCTTGCAGCTTGAGGAAAACAAGGCAGGGGCTAGGAATGACCTCATATCGCCTCCCAGGGAATGTTTTGCCAGATGAAGGGGGGAGAGGCAGCATCAAGACAGCACAATGTATGTATCTCTCTCCCTGTGTAAACATCTCTGTAGCTGCAGAAACCTCTTAAAACCCCGAATGAGAGGAGAACAGCTGCTTTGATCTGTGGATGTGGTTGTTGTTTTCTGAGTGCGGATCCGTTCTTTTTTTAATTTTGCTTCAAATTAAAAAAATGCCTGTTGTGATCTTTTGCTTTTATTTCTTGGCGAGGGACCGGAGAGTGGTGCAGTAAATTTTCATGACTCCCCATGTAACCGTTTCAGCATGGCTGACAATTCCTCGCTGGCTCTTCAGCGCCACAGCACAATGGGCCGAATCTTCTGGCCCTACATGAAGCCAGAGCAAATGGATTTTGCCCAGAAGTGCACAACGGGGAGTGGAGGCAGCAGGGAGGAGAGTCCTGCCACCTCCTTCCCTGCCACACACACACACACACAAGGCTCTGGCTGGCAGGGTTGTCCCAATGCCTGTGAAGGGTTTTGGAGACAGCTCCTGGGCACGGATCCATGCCAGCCCTACACGGCAGCACCAGGAGCTGGTTAGGAGCCACTGGGCCAAAGCATTGTGCTGTCCTGCAGGTGATTTCAGTGTGATTCATGGCACTCCCTCCAGACTCCCTGTGTGATGTCGGGAATCCCCATCTGCTTGACTTTCCCCTTGGGGGACAGCCCTGTGCTTGGAGGGGCACCAGGGCATGCACAGCCCTGGCACCTCCACTGGCCCTTCGGCCGCTCGACCAGGCAGCGTGCTTTGGGAAGAAAGCAAGATTACTTAGGTTTTTTGGGAATTCCTGGACATCAGCAGTTCACTCCAACTCCACTGCTTCACTGTGGTACTTTGTAACCCTGTTGGAGGAGTGAGACGTGGGGCTCCTGTGGCATGAC
Organism: Picathartes gymnocephalus; assembly: GCA_013390045.1. NCBI lineage: Eukaryota > Metazoa > Chordata > Aves > Passeriformes > Picathartidae > Picathartes > Picathartes gymnocephalus. The sequence continues at coordinate 706,524 of WEKY01061362.1, read as the reverse complement.
CCACCCCACAGCAGTGCAAGGCACTGGTTTAACTGGGAGCACTTGGCTGGAGACCTGTCCCTGCTGAGGCTGTCTGGGCGCAAGCGAGGAGTTTGCTCATTTCCCCTGTGCTGTCACGTGGCTGCTCGGTGTTTTGGCGTTTTAATTACACACGGTCCTGTGTATTTAAGGCTGGTTTATGGGTGTTTATACTAATGCGTAAACCTGCAATTTAGAAGCTCAGTTATAAATCAACATTGCTGAAGGTCTTGTCCCTCGTGCCGTGAGATCGGTCTCCAGATTTAGAAGATAGGTTAGAGGGGGGAAAAAAGGAGGATTGTTTAGTTTTCCTCTGGTTATGATGATAAAGGATCACAGGATGGGGTGTGAGATGTGGTGGCCGGGCATAGAGATCCGCCAGCATAACCCAGAGCTGAGTTTCCATTTTGACTCTGCTCTTAGGAGTCTCTGCCATAAGAGACTTGTGTTTCTGCAGCCAATTCCAGCCCAGAAAGAAAAGCAGTGCGACAGCTGCTGATCTGATACTCACAGGAGGGTGGTGGCACCCTACTCTTGATGTCTGCAGGATTGTGGGCGGCAATGACCAGAGCCCCATCCGCTCAACACCTCAGGGAAGGAGCTTTTGTACCCAGGAGCTCGAGCACATACTGGTGCTGGCTTCCTCCAGTGGCAGTGGCCAGTGGGATAGCACATTCCCACCGGTGGGTCATGGTCCTCTCCCAACACTTCCAAATTCATATTTTTATGTACAACATTTCTTTACAGCTTTAAGAACCATTCTCGCACCTTTGCCCCTTACTAGCTGCTGTGGAGCCTGGATATGCCAGGGATGGGTTTGGGTTACTGGTGTGCTCCTGCTGCAAACCCCTTCCCAAAGGGAAGGTCCCTGTCCCATGAGGGCAGCCTAGGGTGGGGGTGTTTTTGTAAGGAAAGACCCAGGGACTTCTCAGCATCTTCCTGTCCAGCTGCGGTCCCTCATCTACACCATGGGTGCCTTGGCTTAGCTGGACATTTCCCACTGCCTCCAGCCCCCTTTGTCGTATCTTCAGGGGTTATTAGGACAAAAGCGGGTACAGGAGGGTATAGGGGCTGGGAGGGAGCCCATGGGCAGGATGACCCTGTGGGCAGGATGGCCACTGGGGCTGTCAGACCCCATGTCCCTGGACAGGTGGAATCCCTGCACACCTTCCTCCCGATCCTGCTCCTGGCTCCCAGCGTTATTTCCGGCTGCAGTTTCCTGGCTGGCGATGCCTCTCCTGGCTCAGGAAGCAGGAACACCCCGGAAGAGAGATGGTGCCAGCAGCTCCCAGCACAAGGATGGTCATGGGGTGGGGCAGGGGTCCCCCTGCCTCCCTGGGGTGCTCCCAGCTCCAGGGAGCCGGGCTGTGAGAAGGTCCCACAAGCAAACAAAAAACCCCTGAGTATTTCAGAAAGGTCTTTTTCTTCCCCCTCCACCCTTATCGCCATTCCTCCTCCCACCTTTCAGGGCAGCCAGCAGAGCTGCTCTCTGGCCATTTCCCCCTGCCCAGCACCCCAGGACACTCCCACAGCCACGAAGCCCATCCACATCATGCCATCTGCAAAATCTCGGGTTTTTAAATCATATATATTTTTTTCCTTCTCCTTTTCTTTTCCACCCCTTGCCTTTTCCCATGCCTTACGCCTCCCCTGGGCCCCCCTCCCCTTGCCACCACCCCAAGCCCTCGGCTGGCCGAGGGGCTGCGAGGTGCGGGGTGGGTCTGGGGGTTGCGGGGGGCTTTGCATTGATGCATTGATCGCCCATGGTCTCTGCCTGACCTCCCTGCTCCCAGGGAAGCAGTCTCCATGGCTACTGGCCCTTCTCCTTCAGCGCAGACTGTAAATTCCTGCAGGCAAAGCCCAGCCTTGGGGGTGCGAGGGGGGGAGCCGTGAAGGAGTAACCAAAGCCAAATAGAAAGAAAGAAAGAAAGAAAGGCTGGGAGAGAGAAAAAGGGCGTTGCTTGGATGGGGCTCTCCTTTCCACTCCCCTTTCCCAGGTCCCCAGCACCAGGGCAAGGCGCCTGCTTCCCCCCTCCAGCACTGCTGCTCCTGCTCCTGCTGCTGCTGCTCTTGCAAAACTGGAATTGGCTGGGATTATTTAAGGGGAAAAAAAAGGAGGGGAAGGGATCAGAGCAGCCGCCAGAGAGAGGGCGATAGAGTCCACTTTCCTCCAACTGCCCTGGGTCTCCCTCCCTCGCTCTCCTCTTCAGCAACACCAAGAGCCCCAAACTGAACCCAGAGCAGCTTTTTCCATCAGTTCAGTTCCCTTCCCTCCCTCTGTCTTACACACGGCAAGGAGAGAGCCCCTTCCTCCCCTTGATTTTCCTTCGCATGCTCAGCCCCTTGTTTCCTTTAAAGCACTAGAAATCCCCCTTCTTGCCCCTGCTCCTCCCTGCAGACTGGGATTGCAATGGGAGCTTTGCAGATTGCTGGATTTTCCATCCTTTTCTTTCTCCTCCACTCTGGAAACACGCTGGCAAATAAAGCCAGTCAAGGTAAGAGAAAATCTTCCCTGCTTGAAGGTTTGCTGTTTGATGTGTGGATTGGGCAGCCGGATCTCTTCGTTAGAGCTGGGGTTTAAGTGCAGGCTGGAGAAGGCAGCAGCAGTAACAACAAACAGTGGAGGGGATTTTAAATGTCGCTTGCAGATATTCTCGCCTACTGCCTTGGACTGGGGTTGGGTTTGTAAACTCTTTAATGAGTTGTGTTTCTTAGACTTTAGTTTCTTTGGTTTGGACTCTTTATCTCAAGATAGGGGGTGCAGGGGCAGAAAATTAGGGTGGGCAAACAAGTCTGCATCCATCACAGGCAAAATGTGGTTGTTTGGAGGGGCTTGGGGGGCTCTGCTGGTTTTGTGTCTGTGAGATGGTGCTACCACGGCAGCAGTGTGGTTGAGGAGGCTGCTCCGGGCTGGATTGGAGGGCAGGGATGGCGGAGCGGGCGTTGATAACGCCGGGAGGCTGCATCCGTGCTCGGGGACTTCGCATCGGCACGGGGGAATCTCAGATGTTGGCTGCAGGGGTGTGGGCAGCAGGAAACTTCGGGTAGCTGAGCACAGCTAAGCCTGAAAATTAAGGGAGCTCTTTCCCTATCTCTTGGAAAGAGAGGGATGTCCCATCCTTATCAACTTCGGGCTTTTCTGTTTCACAACTCCCGTATTGAGCCAGAGCCTCCCCTTCCCAGACGTACACACGGAGCTTTATGTATGGTCTATCTATACCTTCGCTTTTCTATAGCACCTCTATATTTAGCTCAGATTTTTTCTATACACACGCGCGGGAGTGCGCGCGCCCACACGAGCACACACAGCCCTATACATGATCCTCTTGGCTGTCTCAAAGGGGGTTTTCTCCTTAATTCACCACTATCTGTACAATCTGTCGGGTTTTCTCTTTTTCTTTCCATAGCCTGTAAGGTTTCTCCAGCCCAGCTCTGGCTGCGCTGTTGTGGCAGCTGCGTGTTTGTGCGTACGGTGAGATTAAATAGCGTGTGAATGAAATCTCGGAGCACAGGATATAATGAAAGATCTCTTGTAGGCAGATTCCAGCCACGCGCATGGTCGCCCGAGCCCTGTCACCGACAAAGTTAGAAGGAATTTCAAGGCTATTGTCTTATCTGGCTCAAAGTGTTTCTAAAACAATAGGCGACTTCTCCGGAGGGCAGCCTGGGCAAGCAGGAGAGATTTTCCAGGGCAAAGGTTTGGTGAGAAGCTTCACATAAAGCTTTATGATTTAGGCACAAAAAGGAATGCTTAGGTTTTTATCCCCCCTCAAATTATCTTGAGTGTATGCATTGCTTTCATTTCTTATCATAATATTTATTTATTAAGGCCTTTTGGTTTCCAGTTCCATTTAAGCCTGAGCCAGAATTGCATTAAAATAGCAAAGTGAAATTCCATCGTGCAGAGACTTGACAGATCCCTTCAGGGAAGGAGAGGGGTGGAGTGGGGGTGGAGAGAGGTGAGCTCAATCCTGCGCCGGGGCACATCGCCCGCCGTGCCTGGGACAGCGCTGGCTCCTCCCGGGTGTCCGGCAGCCAGGGGGGCTGTGCTGGAGAATTAATCCCTCAGGCAGCCATTGAGGGGTTCTGTGGGCTGGGGAGGGGGTGGTGTCTGCAAAGAGGCAAGGGTTGGTGCCTTTGGGGATGCAAGGACTCTGGGCAGGGATGGGCCTGGTGCTGGTCCTTTCTGGATGAGGCTGAACTCATGGGTATCATTAGGGCATCACTGGTACATGTGCCTTTCCTCAGAACCTGCTGTCTCCTAGTTTTCTGACTGTCACTGAGCTCTTTGAACCCACCCTGTGTGTCTGGGACATGTGTTAGCAGGATATTTCTCAAAAGCATCAGGTGTATGTGCCAGGTGACACCTCAAGGATGGGGCAACATGACCCCGGAAACCTTTGGCCTTTTGAGGGACAGCCACCCTTGCCAGGTGACTGTCACGGGCTGAGAAGGGCTCCTCTCCCATGGGATGGTCTTGTCTTGCTGGTATAATGTTGTGTCATGGGTCGGGCTTGCTGGCTCATTTCTTGCACTGAATTATCCTGGAAAGTTTAGTCTGTGGGGAAGAAAGGATTTAGAGAGTCAGCTGCTGGGCCTGGAGGGTGTCTGCCAGTGGACCTGGCTGGCTGTGGAGTCAACTTAGGGCTAGGGAAGCTTTCAAGAGGAGAACTGACAATATAAATCTAAATAACCATGGGGAGGCTCCTGACACACGTTCATAGCTGGGATGGACTCTCTCCCCACAGTCCCTGGGCCAAGCTGCCCAAACACTGCTGTGCCCACCACTCCTCTGGGTTTTGGATAGATAACGTCACCCCCAGTCCAACCTCTTGTCTGTCAGTCGATCTCACAGCCTTCCAGGCAGAACAGTTTGTCCAGGAGCTCAGTGGAGCAGTGCCCTTACCCGCTGTGTGCTGGGAGGACAGAGCCCAGGGACTGGCAGCTCTGACCATCCTCGGGCAGTGCCAGCCCCTCTGGCAGCACCCTCATCATTGGGAACACATCCCAGGATTTGCCACTTTTCCCTGCACCTAATTGCACATCCCCTCAGATGATGCCATGGTGTGGGTCTGGGAGGGAGATGCAGCATCTCCCTGCGGGACCCCAGCACCCCAGTTTGCAGCCCCTCGCATTCTCACGACCCCAGTTCAGGGTCCTGGGTGGGCTGACAGCCCCAGCCCAGCCCACTGGGCACTTGATGGTTCATGGTTGACACCAGCCCTCCTTGCTGGTGCTGTGTCACTGTCCCACGTGAGGGGCTGGTGTGGTGGGATGCACCTGCAGAGCCTGCGCCACCAGGGATTATTTTTCTATATTTTTTTAAGGAGTCTAAAATTTTCCAATTGCAGTGTGGAGATGCTGTTTGATTCCCCTCCCATTGCCGCCAAACCTCCTCCCCCTTGGCCTCTGCCTTCCTACCTCTCCGGTATTCACAGTGTGCGACTGTTGTGCCTGTCCCCTCCACCCCACTGAAATATGAAATGTAAAACTGTAAACATTTCACATACACAGTTCAAAGGAGATCTTTGACTGAGGGCGTCTAACGTGCCTGTACCGAGATTAAAAAAGGGGAGGGGGTGGGTAGGAAGGAGGGAAGAAGAGTTTTTTTGTAACTGCCAACTGGAGTATAAATATTCAGACACCTTGAGTCTTCCAGTGCCGACGTATTGCTCTCTCCAAACTGCTCAGTAGTTGGGGGTTCTTCTCTTTTATTTTTATATAGATTTCTTTTCTTTGCAGACAGCCACACCAGAGTACTCCATTTAGGAAGAAAGTATGCATGATTGACCTTAACCTTCACTTCCAAAATTCTAAGTCCCCTGAGAGGCTTTAGGAGAAGCCTGGGATGGCAAATAAAGTTTGCTCTGTCTGGCAGCACTGGAGGATGCCTGGCTGTGTTTTGAAGAGACTGTGTCCCTGCTGGAGATCTTGAGATTGTTGCTCCCAGAGCATAAAACAAACAAACACATTTTTTTAGTCAAGGCTAGGTCAGTCTGATAAGCCAAAGGAATAACAACAGCAGTGACAATTCCACAGGGAGATGAACACGCTGCTGGCGTGGAGCATCAAACCCTCTGTGGGGAAGTGGCGATGGAATTGGGTTGAAGTGACCAGGGTTGGCACACGGAGGTGGGATGGAGGTGAAGGGACCATTTCCTACCCAGGGAATGGTGGTAGAACTGGGATCCATCAGGATGGCCTGGGCTGCTGTAGAGGATGGACAGCTCAACCTGGCTCTGCTCTCGTGGGAGGGGGAAGCATAACTGAGGGGGATAAAAAAGCCCTTTTCTGGGTCATTGACAGCTTCGGGGAAGCCAAACCCACGGTGAGGGGTATAGAGCAGGGTCTGGGCATTGGACAGTAGGGTCACCAGGCTGGGAATGGCCCCAGGTCCTTGCTGTGATTTGTGGTTCCTCCTCCTTCCTCACTCCATCATTCCACAGGGCTAAGCACTGGGGCTGCATCTCCTGTGTCCCACCTGCTTTTGGGAAAGCTGGGTGGATGTGCAGGGCACTGAGCTGCTTCGGGGGTCTCCATTGCATGGTGAGATCAGACATCCCCTGTGAGCCATCCTGAGCACGGGTACCTGCCCAGGGACCACTGGCACCCCCCTCCTGGCAGCAAGACATCATCCAGCACCTGAGTCAGGATCTCTGAGTGCAGCTGACACTTCTTTAGCCAATTTACAGAAGGCTGCAGAGCATCATCCTCCCCTCTCCTGGCCCACATCCCCTCCCAGGGGCTGCCACAGCCTGTGGCCATGCCCTGAGCCCATCCTGCTGTGGTGCAGCACGAGTCGCCCTTGCGAGCTCCCTGGACGAACAAATGATTAATAAACTGCACCACAGTGTCTGAGGTGGTTATTAATACCCTGGTAAAAGGAGCTACTGAAGTTATAAAGCTTTAATTTGGCATTAAGGCCGAGTGGAAACTCCGCATGTCTGCCAACAGCTACACACACATCCCCATACAGACAGGCTGTTAATATATATGCCTATATAAAAACAAAGAATAAAATTAATTTGTAGAAAAAGCTGGAGTGCTTGCAGGAGAGGGGGAAAAGGATGGTGGGTTTGTTTGTTTAGGGTTTTTCAGGCCAGTTTTTGCTGTCCTGTCTCACCCCCCTCCTCAAATTTATTGGGACTTTTGGCCTATGGCTAAAACCATCTTTTATTATTTTTTAAAAACAAAATAAGGAAGTAAGGAAAGAGCCTCAATCCAGGCTCTAAAAATATACGAGCTGTTGCTTTATCCCCCTTCTCGCTGTCGGGTGTGACGCCGCAGGGCACAGAGGTGGTGCCCGGGGGCTCTGCCACCGCCTCCCTCGCTGGTCCTCGGTCAAAGCCCTTCGGCTCCCGGTGGGTGCGGGCCGGTCCCGGGGAGGTGGCGGTCCCCCCGCTTTTGGCACGCTCGAAATGGCAGTGGCGTTGAAACCGTCTGCCTCCGCTGCCTTTGAAATGGAGAATAAAGCTGCAGCTGGAGCGGAACGGGGCCCAACAGTCAGCGCTGGAAAATCCCACCCACAACGGAATAAAAAACATGGCCCGAGGCGCGGGGCGAGTGCCGCAACCTCCTGCCCTTCGCCGCAGCCCCCGGGGATGGCCGTGCCAGGGATGCTCCTGCCCTCTGAGGAGCCTGATCAGCCCCAACGCGGTGGGACGGGGACATGGGGCTGGGCAGGGAGCGAGGCCACCGTGGGCGAGACCTGCGGTCCCCAGCGAGACTCAACAACTTCATCAAAACCAAATTCCCCACCGGTGGCAGAATTCCCCAGTGCCGGGCATCGGAGGCATGATGTGCCCACCTGCACTGCCCGGTTTGGGCTCATTTCAGGCAGTTTAGGGTGAAAAACAGCGGGTTTTGATTATTTGTGGAAGGAAGGGGTGGAGGGGCTGTAGGGGTACAGGTCTGCAGGGGGACTGGCAAACGCTCCAAAAAGACCACCTGGATTTGGGACTTTGAATGGATCAGGTCCCCTGGAGCAGGGGAACAAGCAGTGCACACCCCAGCGAGGAACTACTGAGAGCAAATAGGGACAGGAACACCAATAATGACTTTCCATTAAAAAAAAAAAAAGAAAATCTTCACTTGTCTTGAACCCTCTCACATCATGGCAGCAACTCAGAGCACCTGCAGTGAGGCCAAAGGCAGCCTTTTAGCTGGAGAAAATTCTCCGGCAGGAAAAACAGTCTGCCCTGAGAGAAGACCCTCCCTTTCATGGGAAAATGTGGCTTGCATTGACAAAAATGCTAAAAATTGAGTTTTTCAGAGGGTTTTACTTTAATTCACTGCGTCATTTCTGAAGGATACTGAAGAGCCGAAATTTCAGCATTCTAAAATTGGGATCTTTGCCAATCCCTGGATGGCTCCTGGGGTGCCCAGCAGGATATTTATTCACTCTTCCCACTAACACACTTTTTTTTTGTTTTTCCTTTTTTTTTTATAATCCTGTAACCTTTCAGAATGACTCCAGCTTTGGAAAAATTACAGAGTGGAAAACTGATAATGTTTTCTTTTGTACTTTTGCTGCTGTGTAATCTTTCCAAAGTTAGAGAACTTTTGAAGTTACAGAATGGGAAAAAAGAAAAAAGGTAGAAAAAAAAGATGCTATACATGTGTGAGTAGAAAAGGGCCAGAGGTGTGTTCAGTGCCTCATGCGTGTTGTTCGTGGTCTTGAGTTTGAGAGCACAGAAGGAAAAAGAAATAGGAAATAAAATTCCCCCAAAAGTGAGATTCCTGGCAAAAGGCTGGGAAAGTTTCAATGATGTGATTGATGCCTGGTGGATAATTCATGTTTTGAGTGTTTTCAGGAGAAGGAGATGGGGTTTGATGGATGGTCTGTACTGTTTGGGTGCTGGTTCCCACCTGTGTGCCAGGGTGGGTGACCAGGGCACCAGACCTGACAACTGTCGCCTTGGCACCCTGACTTGAAGCATTACAATATAATTTATAACTTTGGGGGAACACTTGAAGAGGGGTTCCCAACCATGCAGGGCCAGGACCAGGATCTGCAGGTTCAGTGGACCTTTGGGTCAGCATCAGCTTTGCCACTGCTGAGCTCCCGTGCACATTGTGGCCAGCGCTTGGCATCCCCTCACATCCCCCTGCTCCAGTGCCACAACCTCCCACCATCCCTCTGGGAGCCCAGTGAGGGATGCAGGAGCCTGAGGCAAAGTCACTGGGATGCTGAACAGCCACACTCAGCTCCTCGAAGGAACAAGAGCTGCGTGGAACCCCTGGCACAGACAGGGGATGACCCAGCTGGGTGCTGGGGTGGCCGCAGCACCGTGGCCAGTGCCATGGCTGCTGTAGGTGCCAGCCAGGAGCAGAGCCCTGGTCCCCGTGCAATCCCTCCATCGTCCCCCCCGCGGTGGGTCAGCCTCCAGCCGGTGATTAATGGCCCAAGGGAGGCCGTGGTGGCCGCGGGCCATGGCTAATGTCAAATAACAAATATGAATGCGGGCTGTAAATATTTATACAATGCGCAGGCACGTGCCGCCTCCCTGGTGCAGAGACAAAGCTCTCCTCCTCCCGGCCGGGTGACTCACATCTCCCGGCAAAGGGCGGCCGGTGTGGCCGGGACAGGGCTCGGGCTGGCGTTCCCGCGGCCGTGGCCCCTGTCCCGCGGGGCTGCCTGCCCGCCCGCCGCTTGCAGGGATGTTTTGGGTCTCTGGGGAGCTCCTGGAGCACTTCTGTTCTTGAGGCTGCTGAAAAGCAGTGTTTTAAAGGCAGCTGAGAGCTTTGAAGCCTCACTCTCCTCCCGAGGGGCTACAGGGAAGCTGGAGGGACTCTCAAGTCCCCCTTCCTCAGGGAGAAACTTCCCATCCCAGTGAGAGGAGGTGGAGGCGAATCCCTCCAGGTACAGCGCTGATGCTCCCCACGTGGAACTGGAGCCCGGGCTGCTCTGGGAGCACTGCCCATACCTGAGGGGCTGTGGGTGATGCTCAGCCCCTGCCTGCCCCTCAGCAGCCTCATCTCCAGTCAGGAAGGGGATGTGCCCACTTCAGGGCACCACATCTCCCTGACTGCCAGGCAGGGAAGGCAGTGAGAGCCAGCTGAACAGCCTTTTGCTCACAAACCTCCACTCGTGCTCAAGGTTTCTCCATTTCCCAAACACCATTAAAACCTCCACTCCCATGGCCTCCTGCCACAGCAAACCCTTGGGCATTGCTGCTTGAGGCCATTGCCAGCATGTGGAGCTCTGGACGTGATGTCGTGGGTGCCACGGCACTGCATCCCAGAGAAGGGGGTTGAGGGGCAAAGAGGGATGGGGACAATGCAAATTTTGTCCATGTCCCCAAGGAAGCCTTGATGTTTTTCCCAGTTCTTCTCCTGCTTCTCACTCCTGGCTCCCAGGTTCATTTAGTGTGGTCCCTGCTATTCTGTGCACATTCCTTGGCACCTAAGAATAGAAAGCGGTGACGATTATTTGGGTGCCTGGTTGGCTCAGGAAACAGCTAATTGGAGAGAGAGACTTTCACCTCTGCCTGAGCTGGCTCCAGCCTGGACTAGGAGTGCTGGAGCAGCATTTCCAATCATCAGGCACATGAAAGGGCCAGGGAGTCTCAGGGTGATGTGTCCAAGAGGGGCCACAGGTTGTGCAGCTTGGGAGTGGACTCAATGATTCACCATGTCCAGAGCCCATCATCCGCTGTGTCAGGGCTGGTTGAGGAGCCAGAGGCTGCTGGGATCCATCACCTTGGGCGGTGGCTCCCGTGGGGATATGGGGTAGAGGTCCCAGGCTCTCCCCATTGCTCCCCTTTCCTGTCCTCTTGCAGATGTTGACGAGTGCGTGGAGGGCACTGACAACTGCCACATCGATGCCATCTGCCAGAACACCCCCAAGTCCTACAAGTGCATCTGCAAGTCCGGCTACACCGGGGATGGGAAGCACTGCAAAGGTAGGGACACGCTGCTGGCAGAGCCGGAGCCCTGCTGGCGAGTGACAGCCCAGGAGGTCAGAGGCCAGTGCTGGCTTGTTGGCACTGGCCAGTGCAAAAAGACTGGTCATTTACCCCAGCCCATTGTAAACCTTGTATTCCCCTTTTCTGCCCCAAACTCCTGGCTTGTTGACAGTGCATGGGGACAGAGAAGACTCTGACTGACCTTGCTGATGATGGTGGCAGCCATTGTCCTGGCATGGTTGGGGCTGCCCATGAAGGGTCAGTTGGAGCTTGTTTTAAACAAAGCTGGGCTTATTTTCCTCTAGGATTTCTGACCTGAGGCTGCAGAACTGCGTAAGCAGCTAAAACATAAGAAACTTAAAAATAAGATATAAAAATACTGATATAAATGGTGTGAATATCAATATAGATGTAGATATAGCTGTAAATGTAGATATTGATATAGGTATAGGCATATATTTATATATAGATACAACTGAGTGGGCAATGGAAAGAAAATGGACTCCTTGGAGCAGCAGTAGCAGGAAGGTAGGGTTGGAGCAGGCGAAAAATTCCCAGCTCTGCTTGAAGCAGGTTCAGGGTCAAGATGGGCCGAGTACAAATAGCAGAGGGATTAAAGCACTCCAGGCACTGCAGGGCTTTGCCATGGAGACGGGCTGCCCTGCCAGCATCCTGGGAAATCCCAAGAGGTTCCCAGCACTCTGCACCAAGCTAAAGCTGTAAAACACTTGGTTAGCTGGGGGTCCAGCATCTAGACCAGGGAGAATGGGGATGTTTTTGTAGGGTCTGAAGGGATGCTGCAGGTGATAATGGAGCTGAGGACCTGCTGGAATAGGCAGAGAGAGCAGAAGACCCCAGGGCCCATTACAAACTGGGTGGCAAAGATACTGGAGATGGGGAGCAGCATTCATGGGGGGCAGCAGCCGGGGCAGCCCTGCAGCTCTCCTGTTCTTCTTCTCCCCAGATGTTGACGAGTGCGAGCGGGAAGACAACGCGGGCTGCGTGCACGAGTGTGTGAACATCCCCGGCAACTACCGCTGCACCTGCTACGACGGCTTCCGCCTGGCACACGATGGCCACAACTGCTTAGGTGAGGGATGTCGGCACATTGCAGTTCTTCAACTGCTCCAGCACCTTGGGACCAACCTGCTCGCTTGCTTTGCTGGGCATTTCCCAAGACCCAACACCCCCCAGACCTGCTGTAGAGCCACGGAACCATTGTGGCACTCCCAGGACATGTCCTGTGCTGCAATGGCTCAGTGGGGACAGGATTGCTCCCCGTTACATGGGGTGATGCCAAGAGAGGATGCTCCATGCTGGGAGAAAAACTCACTCTGTGGGTCCATCTGTAGACTGGGAGGGTTGGGGTAAGGCCAGACTGGGAGAGTTGGGTTTGGGGTTGCTGGGGGTGAGGCATAGGCTCCCCACAGCCGCATCCTGCTCTGGTACACCGCCGGGCTGGCAGCTCTGTGCTGCTGCCGAGGGCAGGAGCAGCTCACCCGGGCCCTGCTGCTCGCTCCGCTCGTGCTTGAGGTCAGCCCTGCACCTGCCAAAATAGATGAGTTAACAGCAAATATGGTGGGGATGGGAACCAGCGAAGGGACTGGATAAATAATCCCCGGGCCAAGACAAACCCGGCATCTGCCTACGGAGCGGCCGTGTATCCTCCCTGCCACTTCCCACCTCCCCAAACTCCATCCGGCCGCGGCGGAGCCAAAGCTCCCGTCAGAGCCCCGGGGCCCATCGAGCTGCCCGCGCCTGTCACCCGCTTCCTCCCGCGGCATCCGCGGTGGGAGCTCCGGGGCACGGGGCCGCCCGCCGCCCCTCCGCCTGGAGCTCATGCTATTTTCTAATTAGTGTCTGCAGAGGGGTCATTAATGAGCTCATCACTGGGAGGAGGAGGAGGGGGAAGGGATTATGGACACATACGCTTTGCATTAAGCACCATCACCGGGATCTTTGCAGCCTCCTCGGGGAGGGGGGAGATTTACACAGCTGGGAGGAGGCGCGGGCGGGCGGCTCTGCCTTCCTCTCCCGGGGGAGGATGAACCCGAGGAGAAGAAAGGAAAGCTGGACGTCATGTGTTTACAGAGTTGGGTGGGAGGCGATGGAGGTGGCTGGGGAGCAGCCGGGCAGGCAGGGATCTGGGGGGAGCATGCTAGCTCCCACCTTGAGCTCTTCCTTAGCTCATCCCAGCATCTTATCCCTGATCCTGACGTGATTTGCCCAACCTGCCTGCATCCCCTTTCAGTCAAAGAAAGACAAGCAGAGCAAAGCAGCGTGTTGTGCCCCCGCTTTGCCAGTGCCATGGGCAGGAGCTGAGCTGGAGAGGGGTCAGGGTATGTGCCCACCAGAGTCCACCGGCCCCTCCATTGCCCACCCTGGGCGACCTTTTGAACCAGAGTAGGAATTCAAGCCCCTGTCCTGACACAAGCCCTGCTAGCTTCTGCCCATCTCTGTTGTGTTTAATAAAACAGGTATTAGAGCAGCGGAGTCTCATTTCAGCCATCGGGTTTGAACGTCTGCCTCCTCATTTTTGAGCAGAGCTGGAAGGAGAAGTTGCCAGACATTAAGCCCTTGTTCTAAGCAGGGGGATTTGAGAAGAGTTATTGGCATCTTCAGGACATGGCTTGGCTGGGATGAGCGTTGGAGGAAGCCATGAGCTTCCTGCCATCACAGAGGACATCCCTTTGTGCCTGGCTGCAGCCCGGGTGTCAGCCCTCACTGCCCTGTGGGTGAGAGGGTGTTTTCAACACCTCCTTTCCAAGATAACCATTTTGTGGGGTGCTCCTGGGCTCCGCTGCTCGGCCATTTCTAGATAGAACCGCAGCCCTGCTTTGATATTTCTGAGCATCCCCTCAGGTCTTGCCAGGGGCCGGGGCACAGTGCAAAGCACCCACACTGCTTGGGCATCCATCTGTCCATCCATTTTGCCCAAAAGCAAGGGGTTTTTGTGCGTGTTGTGCTGTTTGGGGCGGGGGCCAGTGCTGGGGGCCTGGGAGCCCCTGGCGCGTGCCGTCACTGGGCCGCTATTGCGGCGTTTCCGGTGGGTGATGCTGGCGGGGCTCAGTTTTCCCCTCAGCCACAGCTCTGCAACGCTCGAGTTCACAGGACGTTTTCTTTGGCACGGGGCCCCTCGCTTCCTGGCCCGACACCATCACCCGGCACCGCGGGCAGAGGGGCCAAGGGGCGGCCACGGCACAGATCTCTCTCTGCCCAGGCCTGGCCTTCTGGTTGCTCTGGCACCTCAGGGCACTGGTGAGTTCAGCTTGGACCGCTGTCCCCGAAAAGCCTCTAGAGAGTGCAGGGGGCAGTTACTCTTCATTAAATGCAGGATTTGCAGGGCTGGAGCGGGAGCAGCCTGGGGTGAGGGCATTGCTGCTGCCACGGGGCCACATCTCAGCCCCTTCCAGCCTTGGCTTGTTAAACCAAAACAGGTGTGAGGGCAGCCGAGCGGCAGGGCAGGGATGCGAGTTTCCTTACAAGTAATTATCCCTGCTCTGGGCTAAGGTTTCCCAGCTCCTCCTAATGAAGTGCAGGCATCCCTAGCTGGCAGCAGGCTCTGAGGGGCTGAGAGCAGGGGCTGGCTGCAGCCAGCATCCTGGATGAGCATCCTCGGTGCTTTGGGGTTTCTGGGACAAGGAAAACCCCTTTCTCTGTGGTCTGGTGTTCCTTTCTGTAAAATGAGGCCATCAGTCAGGTAAGCTGTATGATCCCTGCACCCACTCCTGCTGTGCTTTGCCTTCATCCCCTGCACCGCCAGGCATTCCCAGTTCTTCCATCTGGGGGATCACAGATGTAAGGCAGCAATAGGTTACTACCAGCAGATCTGTCCCACCCAGTCCCCATCACCTTGGGGTGCCACGGAGCTGTGCTCACCCCCTGCCACCTTCCCTCTGCAGACCTGGACGAGTGCTCAGAGGGCAATGGTGGCTGCCAGCAGACCTGTGTCAACATGATGGGCAGCTATGAGTGCTTCTGCCGGGAGGGCTTCTTCCTCAGTGACAACCAGCACACCTGTATCCAGCGCCCTGAAGGTCAGTGTTCAGCAGTTCCATGGCCCGGGGCACCCTCCATGCCTGTGTTTATCAGGCAGGTCTGTCCTCTGTCATCTCTGGTCACTCCTGTGGGTTTAGGTGCTGCTGCTGAGTTCTCGGTGTGGCAGATTTGAAAGTGAATCTATGACAAGCACGCTGGGAGACGTGATAAATACCCTGCAGCAAAACCTTCGCAGGCCCCTTGGCCAGGCAGAGCAATACTGAACGGGGGACATTAATCCTATGCCCAGAGCAATTTATTGATAAATGAAAGGACCTGGAGGTCCTCGCACCACCTTAAGAGACATTTTCCCCTGCCAGGTCTTGCTTGGCACTGAGCCCTTCGTCTCGGTATCAACTCTAAATTGTTGCCGTCTGGAGCAATCTCTTAGCCAAAATAGGAGGAAATGAGAGATTTTTGCGTCTCTGCTGATTTTTATCTCCGCTGCTTGGCAAAGCCAGCTGAGTGTTTTCGCTTTCCTCCTTCCCCCTTCCCAGCTGTGTTGGTCACTCCAGTTCCCCAGGAATCTCGCCCTGCCCAGGACGGCTGAGCAGCTGCAGTGGCATCTTCTGTGTCCCCATCCTTGCGTGTCCAAGAGGGATGAGCTGGCTGCTCCTTCCTCCTGGTGCCACAGTGGGTGGTCCCTTCTGGGGACAGGGATGCAGGTGCTGCCTCTTGAACTCAATGGGGGTTTAAAGCCACCTCGAGATGTGGGAGCAGGGTCTCACCCAAGGTGGGAGGGAGTCAAAGGTTGAAGGCTCCCGGGTGGTTTTGTCCATCTTCCCAAGCAGATCTGTGCCAGGAGCTGGCCAGGGTTATCCTGTCCCCACAAGGTCCTCACTGACAAGGCTTCCCCTCATTGCCCTCATCTCCCCATCCTGTCCCCTTCAGACGTCCTTCTGCCTCTGGAGACCAGTGCCAGCAGCTTTTGGAGCATTTCTTTGCTTCCTTTTCTCTTTTAGAAGGCATGAACTGCATGAACAAGAACCACGGCTGTGCCCACATCTGCCGGGAGACCCCCAAAGGGGGCATCGCCTGCGAGTGCCGCCCTGGCTTCGAGCTCACCAAGAACCAGCGTGACTGCAAATGTAAGGAGCACTCCAGGACTGGGGATACAGCCTCCCAGAGACCGCCTAACCCTGTCCCCATGGTACAGACACCTCCTGCCCCTGCAGCAAAGCCCTGACTCCCTGGTAGCAATTGGTTCATCAAGCCTGAAGCTCAGCATACTCAGCTCTGCCTCTGTTGCCCTTACAGGCAATGCTTCTGGCAGCCCCCTTTGCCATGGGATTTTGTGTCCTTATGTGACCAGGTTGAAATGTCAGTTCAAGGGGGTCCCAGAGGCTCAGCATCCCCTGTTCTTGTCCCAGTGTTTGGCTTTCCAAAGGGGAGGTGAACAGGGAGAGTGCAACTGGCATGTGAGGAGCGCAGGAATCCTCTCCCTGGGGGTTGTGGTGCTCTCAGCCTGTCTGATCTTCTGCCAGCATCCCACTGGCAGTGCCAGGGTTATTAAATAGATATGTGTGTGTTTATGCAATTATTTTTATTTTGTTTCTCATTTGCTGCGTGCAGCAAACATGTCAAATCACTGATGAAATGGAGGTTTAATCCTATGAGCCTACTTTCCCTCTAAGCTAAATGAACAGCACACCTTGCTCCCCGGGGAGGGCTGGCAGGGATTCCCAAAAGATCCTGTGTCATTCCAGAGCTCAGGCAAGTTCCACCCTTCCCCTGTAGCACTGGATTAAGGGTCAGGGTCAACCAGCCCACCAGTCCCCTTTGCTCAGACTCCAGTGGTGGCATTTAGCAGATACGCAGAGGGAAGACATGAGAAACCACATAACAGCTTGCATCTGCCAAGATCGCACAGGGAAAGTGAAGGGGTTTAGGAATGATCTGTGAGGGAAGGAGGGAGGGAGGAAGGGAGGGAAGGAGGAAGGAGAGTCTCCAGGGGTATGGATGAGGTCTTTCCAAGCCAGCTTTATGTGCTGCATGTGGATGCCAGGCAGGGAAGGAGGAGCTGGGGCCACGATGACGCCGGTGCTTTGCTCCCACAGTGACCTGCAACTACGGGAACGGGGGCTGCCAGCACACCTGCGACGACACCGACCAGGGGCCCAAGTGCGGCTGCCACGTCAAATTCCTGCTGCACTCGGACGGGGTGACGTGCATAGGTAGGTCAGGCCATTGCCCACATGTGGGTTGGGGTGTGGGATGGCTCGTCTTCCTCCCTGGGTAATCTGTCCTTGGCCTGGTGAAGGGTTTTTCCCAAGCTTTGGGCATGCAGCAATTTCCTTTTGCTGAGACCAGGGAAGCTCAGCCCGTGTGTGAGGGATGCTGCAGTACCTGGGGGTGCAGGGAAGTGTCTGCCCAGCCACAGGGAGCAGAAGTGATCTTGGTGGTGCTTGAGGGGACACCTGGGGACAGGTTGCTGTGCTGGGGTGTGGACAGGGGTCCCTGCCTGCCTCTGTGCTGCTGAAGAGAGAGCGATGAGGATGTCCCCATGCTAGGAATGTTACTGTCACTGTCACTGGCAGCTTTTGAGGAGGGATGTGGAGGGGGGCAGGTTTGCCCACAGCAGTCTGTTCCAACTTGGTATTGTGAGGCCTCGGCTCAGGAATAATTATCTTGCAAAAAAAAAAAAACAAAAAAAAAAACAAACCCCGAAAGAAACAAAACCCCAACAACCTGACAACTCAACCACCCCCAGAATTGTCCTTTTCCTGTGTGTGTTTTCAAATTGTTAAACATCAAGCAGAGATAGAAGTTTTACTGGTTTCATATGCTTGTGCTGTTTAACAGCTGCTTTGATTTAAAAAATGTTATATTTGGGGAGTGATTAAGTCCACAATTGCTTGAGACATTTGAGTTCTTATTGCAAAATGAAAAAGAAAAAGGAACTGAAAGCAAGAGAGGTTTTGGCTCTCCATGTCCCTGCTGTGCCTGAACAGAAAACCCTCCGTGCTTTCCACAGACGGCTCCGTCCTCAGGGCAGAGGATCCCCCCTGAGCCCCTGGCTGCTCCCTGCCAGCTTGAGGGCTTTTTGGGGCTGAGCCCCCAGCAAAGCCCCCCTGCCCATCAGCTCATTGCTGCCTTAATGTCACTGCTGTCCCCCAGCCCGCTCCCAGGATGGATCCCAGTCCCTCCTGGCTGCTGGCAGGCGCTCGCAGCCCCTGGTCCCCGCCGTCCTTGTGTTTGCTCCCACAGCCATTGCGTCCTGTCCCACCTCTGAGGAGCCTCTCAGGGGGTTGTTGCTGTGCCTGGGTGGGGAGCTCTCCTCCAATGGGGACCTTGGGGCCCCAGGTGTGTCAGCTGGTGGGTTCCTCCTGGATGGAGGGCCCTGCGCGCAGCGTCTGATTTGGGCAGGTTTGGAACCAAGGATGCCCCTGACTGTTGGGTGTGGGGGGTGAGAGAGCAGTTCTCCAAAGCATCTTGTGATTTGGGGGATGCTTCAGAGCAGTCCATTTACTGGGGGTGGGGGGCAGTGATCTCTGCACTCAGACTCTGGGTAGTACAGGTGTGAGGGTGGGATTTGGGGGTTTCCAAAATCACTCATCCTTTTGTCCTTGGCCACAGTCTCCTTCTTTGTCCCCATGCCCTGCACTGTACCTGCTGAGGAGGCATCTCCCACCAAAGCCAGCACATCCCTGTGAGGTCTCCCCTGTCCGCCTTTCCAGGGGAAATCAAACACTGCACTAGAGGATTTTAGGAGCGGCACCAGCCCAAAGCCCACCACCACGCCTTTCTCATCCCTTTGGGCTCTGCAATGCCCTCTCACAGGAAGGGGCCTGCCCAGCTCCTGCATTCCCTGGGGGATTCCCGATCCCCAGCCCCACCGTGGGAACACCACGGGATTGTGCTCCAGCCGCTGGGAGCCAGCAGCCGCCCCGCAGGGATGCCCGGCCGGCAGATTTACAGCCGAGGTACCTGCTCGGATATTTATAACCACCCTTTCTTGTTTTATGGCTTGGGCACAGCAAACAGCCCTCCCCCATCCACACTGCCCCCTTCACCGCCCCTTCCCCATTTCCTCCAAAATATTTCATCATTTCAAGGGGAATAAAGTTTCCAGTGAGGGGAAACGCAAAGTCGTTCCCCGGGCCATGGGCTTTGAAATTGTACGCGGTGCGTTTGATGGGCTGCCGGGACAGGCCCCTGGTCCAGGTTCCCTTCAGATCACACCACGCGGCAGGAAGCACGATCAGCCCCTCTGAGTGACAGTTTCATTAGGCCACGGCCGGTGTTTTTCATTTTTCCGCTTTTTATTGCTGCTTTTAAAAATGCAGATAATGAGGAACATGCCTCTGAGCACAGGGGCCATCGCTAATAGCTCCCAACATGTCTGCAGGCACGAGGGGGAGGGGGAGCCGGGAGGGGAGGCCGATGACCTTATATATTTATATTTATGCTCCAAAAGCAGCCTTAAAAAAAAAAAAAGGGCAAAAAAAAAAGCACATAAAACAGCCCTCCAGCAGCCAAGGATGCAGTGCCCGCGGGCAGATGCAAAAACGGCTGTTACAGTTGATGCCGATTTTGGCTTTCCGGGAAGATTTGCCAGCCAGGGCATCATTGCAGCTCCCTCCCACCTATTTTTGGGGTGCAGCAGGGCTGTTGCTGGCCCCCCCACTTGTGGTGAGCACTGTTGGAGCAGGAGGGGATGGACGGGGAAGAAATATGATTAGATGGAGAAGGAAATGAAGCCCATCTCAAGTTTTATGGCTGATTTCCTGACCCACACCCAGGCAGTTTGCAGTTTGCTGATGCTCCCCAGCCTTGTGGAGCTGGCGGTGCTGGGAGCTCTGGACCCACAGCTGGGGTGCACTGGCCCACGGGTGAGGCTGAGCAGCCCAAGCACGCTCGGCATTTGGGCTCATTGTTGGCTTGGCTGCTAAACCCAAGGGGTGCAAGTGCCACAGGAGGGATGTGGTTGCCTTCCCAAAGCCCATGGCTGCACAGTGTCCACGTGGCTCTGCTCGGAGATCACCACCTGCCCTGGCATGTGCTGGTTTTGTTCCCCACAAGGGCGAGGACCTGGTTCCCCAGACTAACAGGCTGCACTAACTCTCCTCATAACACGCTTCTCCCGCTCGCATGGGGCTCCAACCAGCCCAGCACAGCTGGAGGGGGTTTGGAGAGGCTGAGGGACAAGCAAAGCTTGGGAGGTGGGAGAGAAAAAGTCCAAAGGGACAGTTTCCACCAGGCTGGAAATGCAGCAGAGTTAAACCCATTGATGTGTGACACCAACCAAGTTCCTGGCTGGACACTGTTTCTAAATCACTTTTTTATAATATTAAACAGGGGAGAGACACTTCCAGCAACACGTTATCCTTGAGACGTTTTCTAATGGTAAATATTTTTGTTCTCTCTATCTCTACGAAGGGGTCTAACCACAGATGGTCTCTCCTCTCGAGATCATAACGGGGCTCGGGGGCTGAGCTGCCACGCTAACCACGTCTCACTAACCCTGCCCCACTGCTGCTTCCAAACCCTGCAAGGCCAGCCTGGGGCTGGGCTGGGGGACAGAGCAGGGAACCCTCCCCCCGCTGTGCTTGCATGAGATGGGGGCTCTCACGCTGCTTTGGTGGATCCAGCCCGGCGCGGGGGGTGACAATCTGCTTGCCAGTGGCTGTGGCAGTGGTTACCCCCACACCCAGGAGGAGCTCACAGTGGGCTGCCAGCGGCGGCGTGGTGGGGAGGGGGATGCTTGTGCCCATCTCTGTGCTGTGCACTCCCAGTTACCCCTTCCTAGAGCCACCCACTCGAGGATGGTCCCCTCTGGGACCTTCAGGCTGTCCCAGGGTTTGGCCTCGCCATGCACAGTGACTCTCAGCCCAGAGCTGCAGCAATGGCAGAGCTGCAATCGCCCTTTAGAGGGCTGGGCACCTCCCCAGGGATTTCTTTGCATCCCCGTGGGGTCTCCAAGCCTTTCACAAAGGTAAGGTAATGCCTCTGCTCTGCCACCAAGGAAAATGAGGCAGAAGGTGCAGCAACTTGTTTGTGGTGGGGAATCTTGTTCCTGGAGGTGTTGGGTGCAGGCAGACTCCTGGCACATCCAGAAGCTGTGGGAGTGCAGCTCACCAGTGCAGGGAGCACTGACTGCAGCTTTGGGGGGCTCTGCAGAGCCTTTCACACCAGGAGCAGTCAGGCAGTGAGACCAGAGCTGGGATGGAGGAGGGTGGAAGAGAGTCTGAGAGTGTGTGTGTGTGTGTGTGTGTGTGTGTGTGTGTGTGTGTGAGCTTTGTCCTCTCCCTGCCCGAGCGATGGAGGCCTCACCAGAGCTCTGTGTGGCTGGTGAGTCACGCCAGGCTGGGGACACCCCTGGGCTGCCAGCTCCGCCGAACAGTTGCTGCTCCCCGGGCCATTCCAGTGCCCAGCCCCGTGCCACCACCCTCTACTCCTCACAGGTGCTCCAGCAGCCCCCTCTAAGCTTTGTGCAAGCCCAGGACAGGGTCGCCCCCTTCACAGAGGGGTTTGCCGTGGTTTTCTGGCTGTGCTAACTGAGCTCATACCCAATGCCCACCCTGGGCAGCTGCCCTGGAATGGTGGGTGGGACTGGCTTTAATCTCAGCTGAAATTCCCAAAGGTGCAAAGGGGCCAGGAGGGGTGCCACAGTGCTGGAGGAGGCTGTGAGCACAGTGACAACATGCCCGGGGCACCACATTCTCTGGAGAGCCCCATCCTCCCTGCTGCAGCTGCTTCTCCAGCTCGATCCCGCTGGCAGCAGCACCTGAACCAAGCCAATCGTCTCATCTCAGTGGTGACCCTGTTAAATCAATCCTCCCCAGGCTGCTTCTGCATCAGCTGCTGGAACAAAGGCTGGCGTTAAACAAATGATTCACTGGGCTTTCAGAAAGTTTCCCTTCCCTTGGGCGGTGTCACCGCCCCGTGTCCCTGGCCCGGCGCTGCAGGGAGGGGATGGCCCTGGCACGGCTGGGCGAGGATGCGCAAGGACCTGGCTGGAGGAATATCTGCAGAAATCCTTCCCCTGCCGTTAGGTTTTGTAATTGTGCTGGCGATTAATTTCATAAAACGGTTCCTTTTGTTCTCTTATTATGGGACATCATAAAAATAGCACTGGCAAGACAAGCACAGAGCGATCCCAGCTCCCAAGCCCTGCAGCAAATGGTTGGATGGTTCAGTCATTCCTACCCCATGCGGCGCTTGCAAAGAGCAGGAGAACCTGGGATTTGCTCTTTCCAAGGAATTTCTTCAAGGCATTTTCATCTTGGGTTCCTTGAAACCCAAATGCCTCATTTATCCAAGCAACCAGCCTTCTGAAAGGAATATTTTATTATCCTTTGTGAACAACTGAATGCACTTCAAACCATTGTTCTGGTGGTTAGGGTTGAAATTGAGGATTGATCTCACAGGGAAGCTGTCAAGCTGAAAATGCTTCATTTAAATTAGTGTCCCTTCTAGTCCTACCAGCAACAGCTGACTTTGATAATACTGAAATAATTAGCTTTTTTTTTTTTTCAATTGGATTTTTTTTTTCCACTGATGCTGCCTGCCTCTGAGTATGTGTTTTAATTACATGATGTGTCTCCCAAATTAGCCTGAGACACTGGACCAGCCATCATGCCTGAGCAGTGGGTGATGGTCAGGGACCGACGGCACAGGGTCACACGTAGCTTTGTGGCTCAGTAACTTGGTGGCAGCGAGGGGGACAGGACCCTCCTGCCACGCCATCGAAGAACAGGGCTTGTTCACCCACGTCCCTGGGAGCCACAGCCTGGGCACTCCTGGTGGGACCTGTCTCTTGTTGCACCAGTGCTGTGACTTCGTCCCTTGGAAATTGAATTCCTCCTCTTTGGAGCTGCTGAAGGTGGCCTCCATGAGGCCCTGTTGGTGGGGGACACCAGCCCCCATGTGTTCATTATTTCACGGCTCTGTGGCCTCGTTGCTGTTGTGTGAGAGCCAAGGGTGGTTTCCAGGGACTCTGCAGGGAGGGTTGTACCCGCTGCCACTCCCAGGCTGTGGCACGGGGGACATCGGGGTGGCGTGACTCCCCCAGCCTTTTGAACACCGGTCCCTCACCCCAGCTTTTCTCTTCCCTTCCCATGCAGAGACGTGTGCTGTGAACAACGGGGGCTGTGACAGCAAGTGTCACGACGCGGCCACCGGCGTCCACTGCAGCTGCCCCATGGGCTTCATGCTCCAGCCCGACAGGAAGACGTGCAAAGGTAGGTGGGTGTGAGCAGGGCTGGGGTGCTCACTGCTCTCCCCTGGGTGCCTCAGACCCCCGTTGTGTCCTCAGAAAAGGCTCAGATTTAGTTGAGCTCGATATTGCCCACAGTGCTCACTGGCTTGGTGTTTGGAAGGGGTGGGGACAGGAATCACCCCCCAGCACGGGGACTGGGACACCTTGCTGCAGGCACCATGCTTGGCCCCACTCTGCTGAGAAGCCTGTGGGGAGGAGGAAAAGGGGGTCAGGTCAAGTTGGAGGCAATGGCATGGCCCCTGTGGGGTGAGAGGGTTCTGTCCCATGTCACTCCATCCCACTGCCTCAGCTGCCCCAGGGGAAGGACTGGATGTGCAGGGAATCCACACCTGCCCTGGGAGTGTGAGATGCACGAGTCCCTCTGGGGACACTGCCCAGCCAGGTCCAAGCACCACGTCCCACATGGGGGACAACACCCCGAGGTGCTGCACATCCCACCAACACTCTCAACCACCTGTCCCTGCCAGGCAGGGCAGTCCAGGCTGCTTTCCCTGCACCCCAAACTTGCCCCGCTCAGGGCTGGCTGGTGCGTGCCTTGTGTCTTTTGGCAGCTCTCAGAACTTGACCCCGGCTGAAAAGAAAGCCTGTCCCGCTGCTGGCTGTCTGTCTACCTGTTGACTGCTTCCAGAACCCCTTGCCTGTGGTATTTTATCAGAGCATCCACCCCTCTCCAACTCTGCAGTTTCCAGTGACATGCAATAACCCGGAGCCACATCCCCTGTGTCTGGGGTTTTATTATGGCTGCAGGAGGGTTTACAGCTCGCTCCCTCACAGTCATAAAAAGAAAGCCTGAGCCCCAGCGAGGCAGAATTGCTGTCCCAGCACTGGGGGATGGAGGGACAGGGCAGGCCACTGCCTCCTCCTGGTCTCCTTCCACTTCACAGGTTATTTCCTAGCAGTAAATTTTGTGATTAGTGGAAAAACAAGAAAAACTACCAAAAACCCCACATTCTCTTTCTGGGTTGTTGGGGCTCTTTGCAGGTACTGTGCAGCATCCTTTTTAGCTTTGTTAATGGCAGGAAGGAGATGGCAAACAGAGAGGCAAGGAGTGAAAAGCAGTTACTTTGTCAAGTGGCTGTTTTTGAAGGAAGGGGTTCCCCTCTGATTTTCTCTCTCTTCCTGCTACTCCTGGTCCAGCAAAGCAGTCCCCGGCCCAAACCTGTGGCTCTGCAAACTCTGGTCTGGTGCTCTCACTCAGCTGTGAAGCTCTTTTGGGGCTCCTGGCTCTGCACTGGGGGATGCTGAGACCTGCAGAAATTAATCTTTTGCACCATTTCCAAGGAGAGCTGAGCCCCAGAGTCCCGACCTGGCCCAGTGTCACATGTTGGCTCCTCAGATGCACGCAGGGAAAACCAGCAGCCACGTTCCTCTGGTGACCATCAGAGCCCAAAGGTTTCCTCTGTTTGCCAGTTCATGGTGGGGACAGCATTCAGAGAGGAGCACTGGGTTCTCCTGGCCGAGCATCCCAGCCAGGGTGTGACAGGTGTCCCTTGTCCCCACCAGACATTGACGAATGCCGGCTCAACAACGGTGGCTGTGACCACATCTGCAGGAACACGGTGGGCAGCTTCGAGTGCAGCTGCAAGAAGGGCTACAAGTTGCTCATAAATGAGAGGAACTGCCAAGGTAAGGGGCAGTGACTGCCCAGGCCCCCTGCCCTGCCCCTCCCTGCACTCCTATGTCTCCCACTCTCCCATGGCTGCTGCTGCAGAAGTGCTGCCACGGTTGTTTATTCCTCTGGCTTTCCTGTGGACTGCATACGTCCTTCAAGGGATTAATGTTGGATTTAGGTTCTGGTCTGGGGCTTAGCCCTTCAGTCTCAGAGCTGGGAACTTGTGGGCTCTTGCAGAGTTAAAGCCAGCAATTAGGCAGATGCCAAGGTTCCCACTTGGAGGGCAGGAATGGGGAGAAGATGCCTCCTGCTCACTCCAGAGGGAGCTGGCTGCTCCATGCTGCTTCTTCCACTTTTTTCTCCCTGTCCCAACATCTTTCTACAATCCCACATAAACCCAGCAGGTCACTGTGCTGCCCCCGCAGCCCATGGCCAAGGTCAGCACAGCAGGTGTGCATGAGCCTGAGTGTTGCCTCCTGAAAACACACGGCTGGGGAAAGGAGGGGGCTGACAGGCTCCGGGGCTGCCACTGCTTTCATCTCCGTCCAGGTTCTGTGCTCTGGGATTTTGACGTGAGCGCAGCAATTAACTTAATGAAGCCAATGAAATGATGCTCCAGCCCACCAGGTTGGGTTCACCTCCCAGTCGGGGCCTCCTGCCCCAGCGAGGTGCCCGCGGGGCCGAGCAGACATTGCTGGCACCGTCCCTGAGGCAGGACCTGCCCGCGCAGCATTCCTGATCCCTCCCTGGCATCCTCCTGATCCCTCCCCGCCCTGGATGGGCAGCAGCTGGGGGCTCTTGCAGCCCTCCCATGCCACGGACAGGGTGCTGGCCCTGTTTGGCCCGTTTGAGGTGCAGAGGGGCTGCAGGAGCTTGCAGCAGGGGGGTGCTGGTGCAGGGGGTGAGGAGGAGCTTGGAGAGAGGAAGGGAGCACAGGGTTCTGGAGCTGACTGGTGTTGGATCCCTGGAGCATCCCGGTATTGAATGCCCAGAGCAGTCTGGTTCTGGACCCTTGGAGGACAGCAGTGGGGGGTCCCATAGCACCCCCGTGCAGCCCCCAGCCTGCTGGAGCCACTGGAGCACAAAGGGGACAATCCCTGTGCCCGGGACGGCCCCTCTGCCGTGCCAGCTCTCACCGCCTCTCTTTGCCCTTCCTCCAGACATCGATGAGTGCTCCTTTGACCGGACCTGCGACCACCTCTGCATCAACACCCCCGGAAGCTTCCAGTGCCTCTGCCACAAGGGCTACACGCTCTACGGGCTCACCCACTGCGGAGGTAGGGCCAGCTGGGTGCTGGCAGCCTGTCACCCCGCGGGGCTCGGGTCCCAAGGAGGCGCACGGGGTGCGGCGGCCCCGCGGTGCAGCTGCTGCGAGACCCCTGGGGACACTGCCCACCCCAAGGGCCCATGGGGAAGGTCGGTTTCACGCATACCCCGGGCTGAGGCCAGGCAGGGACGGGGCTCGCAGCCAGACTCGCTGGTGTCTGCAACTTCAAACAGAGCGACAGGAACAATTTGCGACTTGTCTGCAGCGGGAGAGAGGGAGAAATCCCCGGCGTTTTTGGCAGGGAGCTGTGACGGGGTGGGAAAGGGAACATCAAAAGGGTTTGATTTAAATTTCACAAGGCAGATAGCTCCCAAGGGCGGGGGCGTGCTGCGCCCGGGAAGCGGGGAGGCAGATGAAACATGCTTTGCAGGGGCTGCCGGAGCGTGTCGTGGCAGCGGTGCCGGCGGCCCGGGGATGACGAGCCCGGGTGCTCCAGTGCTGCCCGGCTGGGGAGGGTCAGCGACCCTCCTCATATTTCTGAACTACACAGTCAGCGTGAGCCAGCGCAGCCCCCGGGACAGTCTCGGGGTGGCCCTGCAGCAAAGGGATTGATGGCTCCCACCGATGCCCCAGTGAGGGGGAGCTGGGCAGGGAGGGCTGTGACAGGATGGGGCAGCTCCATCCCTGACCTGCAGGATCATTTCAGGCCGGGGCAGAGGGTCCCTGCTGAAGGGATGAACTAGAGCTGCTGAGCAGCTGCCGTTTGGGTTCAGTTCCTAAGTGCTTCCATGTCGGGTCCGTCTGCTGTCCCCCCAGCCCACGAGGGGCCAGGGCTGGGCTCAGCCTGGATGGCCTGCACCCATCCCTCCCTATCCCTTGGGGACACTGGGAGTCGAGGTGTCCTTTATCCCCATGGAGCTGGCACGGCTGCAGGGAGGTGGCACTGCTGGAAATGCTCTGTGATGCAGATCCCCTGTCCCAGGTGGGGATGGATTTATCCATCCACAATCCCATCCCAGAGATAACACAGTGATTCAATGTCAGAGCTGGAGGGTCTCACTGCCCCTCACCCACAGCCTCTTCCTTTCTCCCTGCAGACATCGATGAGTGCAGCATCAACCGGGGTGGCTGCAAATTCGGCTGTGTCAACACCCCTGGCAGCTACCAGTGTACCTGTCCTGCTGGCTGCAAGCTGCACTGGAACAAGAAGGACTGTGTGGGTATGTCAGGCCAGGAGCCACCATGGCTGCTGGAGGAGCTGGGGAGTTTGGGATGCCAGGCTAGGGTCCCTATGCTATGCTCTGGCACCCTCTTCTCCCCGGTGAATCCCCCCATGATATGGAGGGTGCAGGGGTCCCTCGTGGGTCTCTGGGTTGTGCCAACCATGGGCATCCCTGATTGTCATCACCAGCTGGTGTGTGTCCCTTGGAGCTGGTGAAGTGCCTGCCAGGTTCGGTGCCACCACGGGCTACCCTCACCTGCAACAAGATGGGCAAGAAGGACAGCTGTGCCCTTTCCTGCACCTCCAAGGCCCGATTTCTGCCAGGTACTGGTGCCAGTGCCACCACCAGCATGGGCAGGGGGCTCCCCATTTCCCTGTGTGGCCCAGATCGGGGGGAGAGGAATGGCTACACAGCCAGAGTGCAGTGGCTGAGTGAGGGAGGGAGGTTGTTGCTCAGGAGGGCTTGTCATTGGGTGTAGATCCATGGGACAGGTCCCTGGTGCAGGATCCCTATGGCCGGGTGCTGGGCATCATCCCCCCATGGCACAGCTGTGTCTCCCTGCATCACCCTGGCAGAGCCAACTCCCCTTCCTCCCTCACAGAGTCTGACAGCAGCTACACGGTGAGCTGTGGGACCCCTGTCCTGCGGCAGGGCGGCCAGCACAGACCCACCAACAGCAGCCAGCAGTGCCTCGGTAAGGGGGCTCCTGGGGTGCCCATGGCCACCACCAGCGTGGCTGGGCTGTGCCAGGTTGCTGAGCACCCACCTGTTCTTTCAGAGACTGTGGCTGCGCCAGTCAAGCAGAAGGCCTCCTTCAAGATCAAGGATGCCAAGTGCCACCTGCACCCACGGACCAAAGGCAAGCAGGAGGAGGCCGGAAAGGCTGGGGCACAAGGTGAGGTGTGATGCTGGGGGAGGTGGGGGTGCCTGTCCCCCAGCAGGGATGGGGTGCTGACATGTCCCCCGTGCACAGGTGGCTCGGCACCGTGCTCTGACTGCCAGGTCACCTTCGTCAACCTCAAGTGCGACTCGTCCAAGAAGGGGAAGGGGCGCCGGGCTCGCAACTCCCCCAGCAAAGAGGTGACGCGCATCACGCTGGAGTTCGAGGCGGAGATCAAGCCCGAGGAGATCACAGGTGGGCACAGCACTGGCCTGGCCCATCTTGGCTGCAGGCACAGGTGGTGGGACCAGGGACACGATACCAGCCCTGTGCAGCAAGGAGAGACAAACCAGTCCTCATCTTGCACCAGATTAAGATGTGCTGGGTAGCACTTGCAGCTGAGCATTTGGGGGATGGTTTTAATCCTTCTGGGCTTCCCTTTCCATCCCTCCCTCCTTACTGCATCCCCCTTTCCCTCTGTACCCACGTTCCCCTCTGCACCTCCCAGCCAGCTGCAACCTGCACTGCCTGCGACAGAGAGTGGAGAAAAAGCTGAAGTCGGCCATCAAAGCCCTGAAGAAATCCATCAACCAGGAGCGGTTCCTGCTGCGCTTCGCAGGGATGGAGTACGAGGTGGCCCGGAAGCTGAGCGTGGCCCCGGAGCGGCAGGAGAGCTGCGGGCCGGGCCAGCAGCGCCTGGCCAGCAAGTGTGGTAAGGAGCGTGGTGGGGTGACGAGGGGACCCGGCGGTGACAGCCCCCACAGCATCACCGACGTCCCCCCTGGCTCTCAGTCAGCTGCTCGCAGGGAACCTATTACCACGGGCAGACGGAGCAGTGCGTGCCCTGCCCTGCCGGCACCTACCAGGAGAAGGAGGGGCAGCTCTCCTGTGACCTGTGTCCCCGCGGCGACACCTTCGGACCCACAGGAGCCACCAACATCACCGGCTGCACCGGTAAGGAGGGCACGGGGTGGGGCTCGAGGCACACTCGGGGGATGTCCAGGGCTGCAACCTCAGCCATTAGCCAGCAGACAGGAAGGCCTTGAGCCCACAGAAGTTGCTGTTTTAAGTGTTTATCATTTAGAGGGGACCCTGAGAAGGGCAACGCTTGCTCTGGGTATTCTAGTACTGCCAAGGCTGAGGGGGAAGAGGGTCTGGGTATGGGGCAGGAGAGCCCTGGGCATGTGGGGTGCCAGGACTGAACAATGCGTGTGCCTGCAGGTCAGTGTCCCCCTGGCCAGCACTCTGCTGATGGCTTCAAGCCCTGCCAGCCGTGTCCCCGTGGGTCCTACCAGCCCGAGGTGGGACGGGCGCTCTGCTTCCCCTGTGGTGGGGGGCTGACCACCCGCCATGAGGGAGCCCTCTCCTTCCAGGACTGCGACACCAAAGGTAGGTCAGAGCCAGTCTCCAGGAAGGGGCCACCCAGCAGGGCTGTGCCAGCAGCTGACACAGCCCCGTGTGCTCCCTGACCCCCCAGTGCAGTGCTCCCCCGGGCACTACTACAACACGAGCGTCCATCGCTGCATCCGCTGCGCCGTGGGCACCTACCAGCCTGATTTCCGGCAGAATTACTGCATCTCCTGCCCTGGCAACACCACCACCGACTTTGATGGTTCCACCTCTGTGTCCCAGTGCAAAAGTAGGCGAGCTGGGGGGCGACCGAGGTGGGGACAAGGCATGGGGTGCTTCCTCAAAAGTATTTAAAAATCTTGTAGAGTCTGGGGTCATTTCAGTGCCTCGTGCATGCAGGCAGGCATGGGGGGATTGCCTAATGGGACACTACCCCTCTTGCCCAGTAAATCACCCCCAGTGGAACACTCCCCCACAGTGCCCCCAAACCACTGGTTCCCAGTTGGACCGGTCTCCCTGCCTTGCAGACCGGCAGTGTGGAGGGGAGCTGGGTGAGTACACGGGCTACATTGAGTCCCCCAACTACCCGGGGAATTACCCTGCCAACATCGAGTGCACCTGGAACATCAACCCCCCGCCCAAGCGCAAGATCCTCATCGTGGTGCCAGAGATCTTCCTCCCCTCCGAGGACGAGTGCGGCGACGTCTTGGTCATGCGGAAAAACTGTAGGTAACCGAGCGGGCCGCAGTGCTCAGGGGAGGAGCTGGGGAGGAAAAGGTTGGGGTTGGGCAGAGCTGCCTGGTGCAAAGGGAGAAAGGCTCATCCCCAGGCAGCAGGATGGGAATTTTGGGAATAGGGTGAGTGGGGAGATGAGCATCACCCTGCCGTCCGGGGGATGTGCATGGGCTGTGCTGCACACCTGGGCCTCAGCATCCATTTTGGGGATAAAAAGCCCCATTTGGTGCTTTCCAGAGCAAGGAAGAAATAACAACATCCCTGGTATGTAACATGAGGGTTACTGGGGGGCTCAGCCTTGCCCAGCATGGACAATTCCCATCCCTGGTGCCACTCTTGACCCAGTAAGGCTGGGGGTAGCTCTGCTGATGAGCAACCAGCATCCCGTGTCCCCTTGCTGTTCCCTGCAGCCTCCCCATCCTCCATCACCACCTACGAGACCTGCCAGACCTATGAGAGGCCCATTGCCTTCACTGCCCGCTCCCGCAAGCTCTGGATCAACTTCAAAACCAGTGAAGCCAACAGTGCCCGGGGCTTCCAGATCCCCTATGTCACCTACGATGGTGAGCACAGGGCACAGGGAGATGCCATCCCAGCATGCTGATCCTCCTCTGCCCCCCAGCTTGGGACCCAGGTCACCCCCAGTTCACACCTCCTGTGTGTTTGGGGGGAGTGGACTGAAGGATGGAGACCAGAGGTTTGGGGACAAGTGTCAGCTCATGCCCTAACTTGTGTTTTTTGGCAGAGGACTACGAGCAGCTGGTGGAGGACATTGTGCGGGATGGAAGGCTCTATGCCTCTGAGAACCACCAGGAGATCCTCAAGGTGAGTGTGTGCCCCCAGGGCTGTGTTACCCAGGGCTGTGGGGGATGCAGGAGCACCCTTCCCTTCAGGGCTGCCTCCTGCTCTCCTTGCACTTGGGGCTTCAGTTCGGGGAAGCACGGGGGTGATGCTGAACCTCCCTCTGGCTCGGCTTCCCTGCAGGACAAGAAGCTCATCAAAGCTTTCTTCGACGTGCTGGCACACCCCCAGAACTACTTCAAGTACACAGAGAAGCACAAGGAGATGCTGCCCCGCTCCTTCATCAAACTCCTGCGCTCCAAAGTCTCCAGCTTTCTCCGGCCTTACAAATAGCCTCCCGCGCCCCTGCCGCCCCGGGCCGTCCCACAGCCGAGGAAACCCTCTTCTCCTTTCCTTCTCCTTTCTGATTTTTCCTTCCTCCACCTGGCTCCGGCAGGATCGCCACTGCTCGCCCCACAGATGTTCCCCCACGATTTCCCTGCCGCTCCCTGCAGAGCTGCACTCCCAGCTGGGGGCACGCTCCGGTCTCATCCAGCAGCGGTGAAGCCGCTCCCCTCTTCCGAAGCAGCTTCTTCGAAGGTTTTAGGAAACGGAAGTACTGGTCCTTTCGCTGTCCTCTGTCCTCCTTTTGGTTTCCTTTACGCCAGGTCTGTCCCCGTTCCCTGGTGCCACCGGCAGCCCAGGACAGTGTGGGGGGTCTTTGTCTTTGCAGCCCCCGGGGCTGGCGGCGGCTGCGGCCCCGCGGAGCCCTCGCAGAGGAGCGCAGGAGGTGACACTGTGTCCTCCGCAGCGCCGGGCCCCGGCTACCGGCGCCGCTTTGCAGAGGTCGGGGGGAAGAGAACTGACAAAGCCGACTTGATTAAAAAGGAAATGCAAAGGAGAGATGGCAAAGCCCACCAGCGCGGCACCGTGGTGGCTTTGTCCCGCTGGAGAGCCGTGCTGGTGCGGGGAGGGAAGCGCAGCCAAGCCGCGTTCCCGGAGAACAATGTCTGGCTGCACGGGAGAAAACAGGGAGCAAAGGAGAAGGACTTTCAGCCGGGTTCGATTTTTTTCTTCCTCCCCCCACCCCAGACACTTGTGCCAAGAAACCAGACTTTGTTACAAGCTCTGCCAAAGAGTAACTCGGAAAAGCAAGCTTTGAGAAGAGCAGGAGTTAATGTTTGTGCACTAGGATATCCTCCTTTCTACCTTTTTCATATGTATTAAGTGCAATCATTTGAGTCTTCCTTATATTATTTAGAGGGAAGTTGGGTTTTTTTTCTACTAGAAACGACAATATTTATAACTGCCTGAGAAATGAGAATGTGTGTTTGCAAGAAAACAAAAACCACCCACCCAGAGCAAGCTGGGCCCTGGGCTGCGCTGACCAGCGTGATGGCAACTTCAGGCCTTTTCTGCCACGTTTGCCCCCGATAAACACCCCTGCCTTGGGGGAGACGGTGCCTCTCCTGCTCGGTGCAATGGGGTGAGTTTGTGCAGGGAGTTGGAGGCGTCTTGGTCTGTCCATGAGGGATGGAGTTGGTCTTTTGGGACTGATCTGCCGCAGTTTGGGCGTTGTTCAAGTCCCATTGCGAGGGGGACCAAAACTCGGCCCCGTCACCTGCTTGTTGCAAACGGATTTGCTTCCCTGCAGGGGCTCAGGGATGAGCCAAGAGCTGCTGAGGCCGGGTCTGGGGGGCACGCGGGGAGGAGAGGGGAGCTGACCCTCCACTCAGCCTCGAAATATCTCTCCTGGGTACAGCAATCCCCCCAGGCAGAGCCACCCTCACGGACCTGGGGAGGTTTTGTGCTTCTGAGTGTCACCAGGCATTTTTGTCCCCATCCCTCTGTGTGTTCTCACCCTGCAGGGATGCTGTGGGAGCCCTTCCCCAGGGAGTGGGGTGCAGATCCCAGGGAAGACCCATCCTGCCACCCTCTGTTCCACTGCCCTCTGCCTCCCCCAGCTTTGCAGACAGGCTCAGCTGGGGACAATGGCCAGGTGGACATCACTGGTGGGTTTTGTCCCCCCAGCATCTTCATATGGACAGACAGAACTCCCAGAGACAGACAACTGCTGCCACCACTTATCCATCTTCCTCCTCCTCCCCAAGTCTCCCTGCTTTTCCAGCCCTGCCACCAGTTCTCAGCTGTCATCCTCCCCACACCTTCATCCTAATCTTCATCCTCTCAAGAGCTGGAGCTGCCAGGACTAAACATGATCGACTTGCCTAGAGCTCTGCCAGTCGCAGGTCCCTTCCCATCCCTGTCTCCACTTGTCCCTCACTGTCCCTTTGCCCACACCTGAGTCCAGCCCTGCTTTTAACAAACCGATTATTTATTGCTCTGCATGTCCCACCGGGTCTATCTTTCCTGCATCTGGGAGAAGCAGCTGCTCATCCGTTTTCCCTCCTTGATCCACACTGCTCCAGCACGCCAAGAGCCTCTCCCGGGCTCTGTGAGGGGCTGTGGGCGGGCTGAGCATTGGCACAGCGGCTGAGGTTTGTCCCCAGGATGCATCAGTTGGAAAAGTCTGTCCTGATTCATCCCAGCTGTGGATTTTCCCCTCCTGCCGCCGGCTCCCAGCCTGTTTGGAAGCTCCACATCTGTGGGCTGAGCTGTTTGTCACTTGGTTGCTGTATGAAAGCAGCTGGTTTAACGCACAAAAGCTGCTGTAGGGATCTGGAGAGGTTTTGTGACTCTGGGACAGTGGCGCAGGCCAGTGACCTTTGAAAGGGTCCCTCGTATTTAGAACGGAAAAAAAAAAAACAAACCCCAACAGCAATAATCAAATCGGCTCAGGAATGACCAACCCTGCTGTGGTGCCCTGGAGTGCCACAGCCCCTCATACCCACCAGAGTTCATGAACTTTGATTAACTTCAGCTGATCTAATGTCAGGTCACTGTCCAGCTGCCTTTGTGGGGTCACCCTTGTCACCACACTGGCCACCTCTGCTTCCCTAAAGTGATTGTGGAAGGATGAGGTGGGCACAGCACATCCTCCTGGAATGGCCAAAGGCACCTGGTAGTGGGGCTTCCTCCTTTTCCTTTCACCAAACAGCTCAAAAAAGCCCCAAGAATTCCACAGGGCCCCTGGAACCACCCCACCCCACAGCAGCCCAGCCCCACTCCTCATCCACCCCCACCTCAGAATGGGTTTGAAAGGCTGAAACCCACATCAGCCACCTCGGGGATCAAAGTTTTGAAGTTGTCAAGAGAAATGAGGGTTGTTGGGGTTTTGGGTTTTTTTTTTTTTCATGTTGGAGTATTTATATCTGCCTTTTGCAGCGGGCCAGGACTTGCCATCTCCAGCAGAACCGATTAAAGTGATGAGCAAGATGTAGTTCATGAAGTTATTTGCACTTGATTAAAAGAAAAAAAACTGTTATTTGAACTTTGTAAAAAGAAATGTTTGCATTTTGTATTGTCTTCTTTTAATTATTAAATGGAATTTCTTGGTGTTGTGTTGATCTTTCAAAAATTGGCTCTGATGCTTATTTTAAAGGTTTTTAACAGCAGGATCCAGAGCTATTTTCATTGTTCTGTTCCCTCGGATGCTGACAAGCTTTTCCAGGGCCTGAAGTATTTTTCCCCCCACCAGAAGCTTAAACCCTGCACTTTCCTAAGCTCTCCAGTCCCTGCACAATGTGTTTATTTATGCACATTAATTAGATGCAACAAATTTCATTTTTAGCCCAGAACATGGAGTTAAGACAGACTGGCTCAGAAGGAAGAGGGGATGAGAAACACCCTCCACACCTCAGCCCTAAACCCCTTGTTGAGATGCAGCTCTGTCCTTCAGTACCCCTGGACTTACGGACAATGCTCAAGTTCTCAGGAGCTGCACCTGGGCAGGCCTGGGCTGGTGAGCAGCACTTGCATTTAAAGGCTTCTGTTGCCCCTCACCAGCCCTCCCAGAGCAGGGCTGGGCTCTGCACCAGGTAAGGCTCCTCTCTGCAAGCACAGGGAGATCTGGGGGCCACAGCCCAACTGGTCAACCTGCACCTGCTGGGACACCTCTGCTCTGGGCAAGGGTGGAGTCCTTTCTCCTCCCTCTGAATGCAGCAGGGATGGGGCCCCTTCCCTCAAAAGCTCCAATATCCCACTTGGAACTCACAGCTCCATTAACACAGCATCTGAGGCTTTCCTCACTAGGCGGAAGTGAGCAGTTTTTTGGCAAAACCTCCCCAAGGAGCTCTGGAGAAACAGAACCACACACAGCTGTGGGTGTCTGCAGAGTTTATTGCTGCCCCCCTTAGTAGAGGCGCTGGGGTTTCCCCATGGTGCTCTTGATGTACAGAGCTCGCACATTCTGCCAGTTCTTCTTCAGCAGGGACACCAGGAAGTTGATGGCCAGGTGGATGTTGTAGACAAGCTCATCCTCTGTCATCTTCACATGGCCCACAGCCACAGCCAGACAGAGCACCTGGGGACAGACACAGGTACAGCTTTCACAGGCAAAGCAAAGGTGACTCGAGCACCAGTGCTGACCCACTCATGAGTGTGTTGGGCTGTCCCACACACTGGACACAGCTTTCCCAGCCCACCCACAGGCTTTTCCACCTGTGCCTGTAGCACCTGGATGCCACCTCTAACACCTGCAGAGGTAACGGGGTGAGGAGGGAGCACAGCTGCCTCCCAGAGATGGGGCACCAGGAAGGACCTGTGGCACACTGCACACTGGAGCACAGCTCAGGGTTACCACACCCTGCTCTGCTAAGCCCACAGCAGCTTCACTTTCTGCCTCTGGTGCCAGCCCCCAGCCCTCTCTCTGTACTGTGACCAAGGCCAAGCCTCCTCCCACCCGACCTCCCTGAGCAGCCTGGAAGTCAACACTCCCGCAGGCTGGAGGCAGAAGGATTTACGAGTGAGCCGACAGGCCCAGTGTCAGGACATCATTAGCTCAGCTATTTTAAATGCTCAAACATTTGCAAACCCTCACATCTGCTGTGTCCTCCCAGCTGTGCCCCCAGAGTCACACTTGGCCCACTGACTCAGGGTTATGATGCCTAAACAGGGTTATTTTGGTTTGAGGGAGTCAGCTCGCCTCAACAGCGAGAGCAGATCCCCACAAAGCTGCTCCCAAGTTCACTCGGACAGAGTCGAGTCCCAGACTCACCCCCAGCAAAGTCCCACTCATACTCAGCCCCCAGGGACACGCCTGGCCAGGTCCCACCCCATGAGCATCACCCACATGCTGGGAGCAGCATTAATTACACTGGACTGTGCTCAGCACCGAAATATCCAATCACCTCCTCATCACTTGCCCCAAGATCTGTCAACTACAGTTAAACACTCCTTTCTGGATGGCCACGGAACACTGTGGGTACCATCCCCCCTTGCTGGAGGAAACCAGACACAGCTTCGGGAACACTCGAGGGACACCTACAGCCCAACCCAGAGATGGCAGACACAGAACAACCCCCGGGTACACAACTAAAGCCATGCTTTACCTTCTTCATCTGAAACTTGATGGTCGATTTGACCTCATCCACCTTGGCCACCAGGTTCTCGTTGTGGGTGAGCAGAGAAGGGAATTTCCCAGCTTTGTTCAGGCCTGGGCCCAGGATTCGAGGGATTTGCTTGATCAAGGACTCGGAAGCCAGGAAGGCATCATACTTCTTAGCTGCAAGGAGAGAATCAGGGAGGTGAGGACAGACTCTGCTCCCACACCGAGCTCCCAGCAAAGGACTCAGCTGACAACACCTGACTCCACTTCACCCCACAGACAATTCCAATGTTCCCTGGGTCCCACCTGAACTGGAGCTGGTTCTGCCAACAACCTTTGAGGAAAGACTGTCACAACAGCCAGGCCCCAGCCCCACTAAATATGCTGAGTCCAAATGACAGCTTGTTCCCTGAAGAAACTGTCCTTTGCTGGGCCCCAGGTGTCACTGAACTCCAAGCTCTGCCACAGCCTGTGCAAACCAGGATGAATGGGATAGAGAGATACATGATCCACCTAGGAGAAGCTTAGCCAACAATCATGGTCATTCCCTAACTGCACGTAGCTCCATGGCCCATTATGGATTGAGGGGCAAATTCCTGTCTGCCTGAGAATGTCCCAGGGGACTCTGGAGTTCTCAGAGAGGGGAGGATTTTCTCTCTGACCAAAAGAAAATGAATGAATTTCATTCTGTTAATGCGAGATCTGCAGGACTAAAGCACATTCTTGCTTCCAGTGTTTCTTGGCTCTTGCTGCCCTCCAGCTCCCCGACCAGGAAACTGAGGAAAACAGCGAGGGGTAAACTGTTGTTGACAGGGAAATTCTCCTTGGACAACCAGCCCCATTCCTGCAGTACCTTTCAGACCTGCACTGGAAACAGCCTGGTGGCTTTTCTGAGTAGTTTCTAGGCAGATTTTGGTACTGGGGTGGACTCTGCTCAGCTTTTTACCTTTGCAACTAACCATGACATGGAAACTTGAGCACAGAGGAAAACCTTATTGACACTCACCCAGCTTCTTCACCAGCTTCTTGTTTTTGTTGAGCTTCTTCAGAGCTTCTATGTCCATGTGAGGGATGTCGACTGCTTTGGCCTCATCGCAGTGCTGCTGGTCGCCCAGCAAACAAACCGAGAATTTGGGCCGTGGCGTTGACTTCAACCTGGAGAAGGAAGATCCGAGTCAGTGAGCGGCCAGCACCACCCCCTTGTCCCTGGAGTCAGCACGGAGACACCTTACCACACCACGGGGCATCCTGCACAGCCGCTCACCTGCCGTCCCCAGCAGGCCGGTGGGGACAGCCCGGGGGCTGCCGCACCTCCCCTCATGTTTTAAGACCCAGGGTGAGGGTCCGTCCAGCCGCTCCCACTGGGCCGGGGCGCGCTGGACTCCCCAAGCGGTTCGGCGCCGCGGCGGCCCCGAGCAGGGACGGGCGGGGCCGAAGGCTGGGTAGGAGCGAGAGGATGGCGAACCTGACGGTACCGGAGAACCGCTTGTCCTTCTGCGGGTCATAGTTCTTGAGGCTGATCTGCAGCTCCACCGTCTCCACGAACCTGCGGGAGGCAGCGGGTGAGGCCCGGCTGGGCAAGGAGCGGGGAAGGCCGAAGCCGGGGGTGACATGCCGGGTCCCGTCGAGTCCGCGGCTCTTACTTGCGTTTCTTGGCACGGCTGCCGTGCAGCACCTCCTTCACCGCCTCGTACAAGGTGTCCCGGGACACTTTGCTGCTGCGGGGTGAAACGGCAGCGCGGGCTCAGGGCCAACCCCGCCCGGGATACGGCCCCGCGCCCGCTCCCCGCGATCGACCCCGTTGGCCGCGTCTCGCCGACCCCCTAGACAGCCCCGCGGCTCCCACCGGGCACGGATGGCGGCTGATGGGGCGGATGGCGGCGGATGGCGCGGAGCGGACGCCCAACCAGACCCACCTCATGGCTCCGGCTACTCAGACCGAAAGGGCGGAAGTGCCTCCAGAGCAGTATAAATACAGCCGAGATCTCGCGAGACTGGAGCGCGAGGCGAGTCGCCGCGCCATATTGGGAGTGGCCGGAGCGGCACCACAAGGCCGCCATGTTGGGAGAGGCGTGGGAGGCCGGCACCCGGCTGCTCTGGGCAGGTGGCCCGTCCGCATCTCCTTCCTTGTTAAACAAACAACCGGGATCTCTCTGCCCTCTGTGTCCGACCACCAGGACAGGAGCTCCTGCACTGCTTCACAGCGTAACCCAGGAGCCCCAGGCTGGCCTCAGCAGCCGCCGGGAAGGAGCGGGGACGCGCTGCCGGTACAGGCTGGGCGCGGGCGACAGCGCTGCCCTTCCTTGACACCGGGCAGGTACTGGCCGGGCAGGACAGGGCAGGGGAGGGGAAAGTGCAGCCTTGTGGCTTCAGTGTTGGCTCTGCGCATGCGCCATCAGCTGCGCCCCCACGCACTGGCCGCCCGGCGGCGCGAGTTCCCCCATCCGCCCCGGAACCTGTATGGCGGGCGGGGGCGGCTGCGCCCGGGCGGGAGCGCCGCCGCTATGCGGGTTGCGGGGCGGGCGGGGCCGGGTGCGGTGCACGTCGGGCCGGCGGCGGACCCGGGCCCGGTGGGTAGCTCAGGTCGGTGTGGGGGATGGGGGGTGGTGATGGCGGCCGGGCCCGAGAGCCGCCTCAGCCCCCGGGTACTGCGCGGGGGGGAGCCCCCCGTGTCCCCCGCCACCGCCGGGTCCTGCCCTCCCCTCCCCGCTGCCCTCGCAGCCCGGGCCACGGGTTCCCCGATCTCTCGGGGAGAGAGTGGTGCGAGGGCCGCCGCAGCAGCCCCGGGGGAACGCACAAGAGCCTCAGCCGGGTGCGGGGAGGGCGGGGCGAGGCGGCACCGAGCGGACACCGAGCCGGGCTGAGCCCCGGGTGGCGGCGGGGAGGGACGGGGCGGTTTGCCTTGTTCCTGGAAATCAAACGATGAAATATTTGGCTATTTCAGAGGTCGCTCATGAAGAACGCGCTGTAGCTCCTTTGAAAGATAACCTTGCTAGAGAGTCTCTAGCAAAATATTCTTGTGGGAGTGTGGAGGCTTTAGCATCATTTGCTTAGAGCCTGAAATTCTGTTCCTTAGAAGGCTGGGAATTAGTCAGGAAAGGAAGGAGAGAAGAAAGATGCTTCCAGGGATAAAGCTCATCACCCTACCCCTGTCTGCTGCAGCACAGGACATGCTCAGCCTGTAGGTTCAGGATTTAAAGTACTTGGAAACCCTGCAGATCATTTGGAGGATGGGAAGGGCTTGAATGTGACATTTGTGCTGTCTCTTCTAAGAAGAGTCTGTCAGTTCACTGGCGTGATAAGCTTTATTTCATATTTGGCTGTGGATTGTTATCCCTGCCTGTGTTTAGTGTGGGAATGATGCAGAGTTGTCTATCTTAATCCTTTATAACCTCAAAACTCGTTTTAGGCCATTCAGGCCTTTCTTACTGTGTGCAAAAGTGGAGAAACTGAAGGAGAAGGAGAAACTAAGGGGAAAAATTTAAATGGAATTGTTCTTTTTACTTGAAGCTTGCAGCAGACGAGGACCCCGTGTCCCACAGGCCCCTGGCTCTGAGCCCCAGTGCTCCCAGGCAGGATCCATGTGTGAGGAGTCGGGGCAGGATGGAGAGCCTGGGGCTGCCAGCAGTGACCCTTGGGGACAGCACCACAGCCTACCTGCAGCAGGCTGGCAGAGGTAACAGAGCTCAGGGCTGCCAGGGCTGAGAGTCTCCTCCTGGCTCTGAAATTAAGGTCAGACTCACCAAAAGTGCCCCTCACGGCGTGGGAGCTGCCACACATGTGTGGCCACTTCACACGCACAGCTGGTGACTGTTGGATTTGCACCGAAGTCTGATGTAAAATAAAATGCAAATCAGACATGCCTCTGGTTTGGAAGTGAAGCTGTGGAGATGGGAGAGGTGCTGCTGTAGAAAATAAAGGTGCTGTTCAGACTAGAAGGGCCCTGTTCTCTCCAGGGTTGTGGTCAGGGAGCTGATGCTGTGGCCTGCAGGGCTCTGCTCCACCAAAACTTCCCCTGGGCTGAGCAGGTGGTTTTGCATCACTGATGTGCATAGGGTTTGGTTCACAGCAGTGCTTTTCTCACTCAAAGAGGTGAGAAATATCTCACCAAATTCCACAACTGCCCTTGCTCTGGTGTTTGTGAGGTGCCCCTTTCTCCACCACCCACTGCTCCCAGAAGAGGAGCGTGCTGTTCCCCAGCCTGCAGAACAGGATGGGGGAGTTGTGCAGCTCCGTGTCCTGGGGGTTGCTCTCCTGCTTTATTTTCTGTGCAAACTCACTGCAAGTTTATTACATGTGTGGAGCTGGACTGTCTTGGAACCACCAGCTTGTGTGACCCACCCCCTTATGCTCCAGGTGAAACCAGCCTGGGTTCTCCATGTTCAATGAGATGGAGTAATATCCTCCCTGCATCAAATCATTGGGTAACTAAGTCATTATTATAGGTTTGCACAGAGTCAGCCTTTGGAAGGGTTCAGTTTCTGCAGCCCAACACTGGCAGCACTTTAGGCCCCTTTAGGTGCTGTAATTGTTTCTTAAGAGTTGATCCTCTGCCAAAGTAGAAGATAAATCTCCAGGCACTTGCTGATGCTACTCAGTACACCCAGTTGATTTTTTCTTCCAATACAAGTGTAATTGCTTTCTCTGTATGCTCTGTCTTTTTGCTCCTTGGCACAAGGAGCTGTGAGGGACAGCTCCTCAGCTAGAGATGCCTGAGGGTCTTTGTCATGTGTCCAGTTTAGAAAAGGGCAATGCCAGCATTTTAGGGAAGTGAAGTGCCACTGTGGGGGAAAGCTGATCCATAAGAGCCTAGAAGTGACAGTTTCTCCCTTTTGTGGGGCTGTGGGAAGCATGTGGGACACAGCAACTGGGCTCAGCAGCTAATGGCATATTTTAATCGTTCCAGGTGAAAAGCTGATTGAAGGGCAAGTCATTGAACTTGAAGATGGGACCACAGCTTATGTCCATCAGGTGACAGTTGAGAAAGGTGAGGAACACACATTGCCCTCTTTCTGTTTGGAAGGACACTATAGATGTGGCTGCAGCTCTCAGTGCTCCAGCACTTGGGCTCCTCTGTCAGTTCCAGCTCTCAGAAGTCCATGTGGGTGTAGAGTTTCTGTTGGGGTTTTCTTTTTTGTGGTTTTGAGGCTGAGTAAACAAGGACATTGCCTGCAAAGTTTTTAGCAATCTGATGAGAAGGTGAATTTCGTGGAGGTGGAGACAAATGTTTAAGTGTCATTTCACCTGTGGGCTCTCCCAGCTGGCATACCACAAGTCCAGTGAGCTGTGTGCTGTGTTGGTGCCAGCCACATAGCACACCCAGAGCTTCTTTCATGTGGGAGCAGTTGGGCAGAAATTTCCTCTGAACTGTGAGATATATATTACTTTTGGAATAGGTGTTGGTGGGGGGGTCATGTGGGAATTGTTGGGAACAATGCCACCTTGGTCATTGACCTATCAGCCAATTACATCTCTGAAATTAAGTAACATTAGTCTGAAAGGTGCTGGGAATTCAGTCCATGTGGCAGGCACCAGAGTGGCACAGAGGAGTCATCCTTGGCCATGCTACG
Organism: Picathartes gymnocephalus; assembly: GCA_013390045.1. NCBI lineage: Eukaryota > Metazoa > Chordata > Aves > Passeriformes > Picathartidae > Picathartes > Picathartes gymnocephalus. The sequence continues at coordinate 664,477 of WEKY01061362.1, read as the reverse complement.
ATGCAAAAGGGCAGGTAGAAAGAACTCTGTTACTTTGGGATGTTCTTTCTAGATGCTCCCAAGCTCTTTGTATGCCACCTCCCTCTTATATTCTCCAAATGCTGCTTGAAACCGATTTTTTTATAGCTGGCTGTGCCCCTTTCCCCTCTTCATCCTCTTCCCTGCCTTCACATGCACAGTGAGAGGGGTTCTCCTTCTCACCCATGCTTTCCCCTGCCATGGGATGTTTGTGTTCTCCTTCACACACCCCTGTGCCAGAGCCATCCTTCTTGTCTGGGATGTAATCTGGCAGTTTGAAATTAGTGAGACACTGCATTACTCGTTTGAGCAAAGGAAGTGGCAAATCCATGCATGAAGCCTTGAAAACCTCATCATTCACATCAGAAGGACTCAAGTGGTGTCTTAAACCCTACAGCTGTGGTTGCCTTTCAGGGCAAGCAGGGAGCCCTGTGTCCTCTCCTGCCTGGCAGCCTGAAGTGCCACAGTATTCCCCCCATCCTGAGTCTTCCAGGAAGGTGCGTGGATGTATTTCTTTTCTTTTAGAGGCTGTAGCTTTTGAAGACGGACAGCCAGTGGTGCTGGAGGATGGCAGCATGGCCTTCATACACAGCACAGTTAAAGGTAAAGCACTCCCTGCTCTTTCCCTGGCAGCTGGAGAGAAGCTGCTGAAGTGTCTCAGATTTCCAAGGCCAGGGAGCTGAAGCACTTCTTTTCTGCCTCAGGCTGAGCTTTTTTTCAGGTGAATTTTTTTCAGCTCTTTACCTGTGATGTTTCCTTTTGCAGAGAGTTATGAGCCTGGCACATTCCAGGCTGTCCAGCTGGAGGACGGCTCCACTGCTTACATCCACCGTCCTGTCATCGTAGCACCTGGCGGCACCATCCTGGAAGTGCAGACAGAAGCTGGGCTCGAGGAGCTGGCTGGGAAGGAGGAAGATGATGGCTTCGATGTGGACACCATTAATGTATTGCAGCAGTATGGCAGGAAGGTGAGGGCACAGCATGTCTTGGTCTGAGTTTGTGCCCTCCCTTCAGCAGTGCTTGTGTGCATCTGTCAGCAGCACCAGCTTTGAGAGAAGCAACTGGATGGTGCTCCAGTGTGAGTGCCACTGCTGAGGGGTACCTGGCAGATGGGGACCCAGAATGGGGCTCTTTGGTCCTGGGAAGTGCTGGGCCTGCCACCCTTCACCTGCTGCAGGCTCAGGTTTGGGAAGAGAGGAGAGTGGCTGTGATACAGCCTTTGGTGTGTCAGCAGTGGCTAAGCCATAGCCACTGTTCCCTTGGTGACAAAGGTCTCAAAAACCAAAACAGCTTCAGACCCTGATGTGCTGTCACTGCAGTGTCCCACCTCAATATCCTGGGTGCTGCCATTTTCTCCCATCTCCATAGTGTTGTGGAGAAGGGGCTGCCAGGAGTGTGCTGGCAGTGCTGAGCTGGGCACAGACCTTCCTGCTGTGGCAGGCCCAGCCCCTGTTCTCTGGGGAAGGGTGGGGTGGCACTGTGGCTGTTTCTGCCTTCCTGCTCCACACTGTACAAGGAGGCACAAACAGTGCCTATGCTTCTTCACTCACAGGGGTCTGACGAGGAAGAGGAGGGAGTAACAGACACCTGCCATATGAAGAGTAAGGACTCCAGCAATGTTCCTTCCCAGGTCTGAATTTTTCAGTGACTGGAACTAGGCTGAACTCCTTTTTGCCAGTAGTTAAAAAAGCATTGTGGCTTCTCTGCTGAGTTAGCAAATTCTAACTGCACATATTTCAAATGAGCTGAGAAAGGGAGTTTCGTGTCTGAAAACCCCAGAGAGCTGGGAGGTGGGAGAGAGAAATGCAGGTTCCTAGAGCCCTGTCACCTGGGCTTCACCGTGTGGGTGCAAGCTGGTTTGTAGGAACATGTTTTTGGAGGATAAATGCGTATGTATGGCAAGGAGGGAAATATTTGTGTGGGCTTGGGGAAGCTGTGGTGGCTTGCTGGATTGATTCCCATACTTGTCTCAGCAGGATTTGCAGGAGGAGGAGGTGCAAAACCACAGGAAGGGGCAGCAGGTCGGCAGCAGAGCTTTCCGCTGTGGGTACAAAGGCTGTGGCCGCCTCTACACCACTGCCCACCACCTCAAGGTAAAGCGGGTGACATGGCAGGGTGCAGGCCAGACCTGGCCCAGGTTACACTGCCAGAGCAGAATGCTCCATTGTGTGCAGCTGAGTTATATGCTGAGCTCCCCAAGAGACCCAGATGCGTCAATTGGCCAAGGTGAAATCCAACAGGGAACTGCAAATTCTCTCCCCTGCATTTTTCCACATTTTTCCTTCTTCCTTGCCTTGGACCTCATTTTAGGGACCTGTTCTTCCTTTTCCAGGTACACCAGCGTGCTCACACAGGTGACCGGCCATACACATGTGACTTCCCAAGCTGTGGGAAAGCATTTGCTACAGGTAATAGTTTCTCTTCTGAGCAGATTTTTTCTGTCCAACCCAACCCCAGCTGAGCTTCAGTCCTAACTCTGGTGCAGTAGAGCGCAATGTCCAGAGCATCTAAAGCAAGGGAATCACAGCACAGGAGCCTGCTGGGACTTCACTGATTGTGGGCAGATAATGGTGGAAGCAAGGTTGGAAGTGGTGTTGGGGACTGTTTGGTTATTTCTTCCCTTTCAAGCTTTGCAGACACAACACAGACACTGAGGACTGAGGGTTGGTACACAGCTTGTCACGGTGTTTCCTTCTCCTTACAATATTAGTTGTGGTCTCTGTCCTGGACAGGGTACGGGCTGAAGAGTCACATGAGAACACACACAGGTGAGAAACCGTACAAGTGTCCAGAAGATCTGTGTAGCAAAGCCTTCAAAACCTCCGGGGATCTGCAGAAACACATCCGCACACACACGGGTGAGCAGCACGGGGGAAGAACTGCACAGGGAGACAACCCAGTGAAAGGGTCTTCAGGGCACTGCAGGTGGGTGTGTGGTGGCAGGTCTCACCCACATCGCTCTGTCCATGCAGGTGAGCGTCCCTTCAAGTGCCCCTTTGTGGGCTGTGGCCGCTCCTTTACCACGTCCAACATCCGCAAGGTTCACATCCGGACACACACGGGCGAGCGGCCCTACATGTGTCCAGAGCCTGGCTGTGGCAGAGGCTTCACCAGTGCCACCAACTACAAGAACCACATGAGAATCCACACAGGTAGGAGGGGGCCAGCTCCCCCCAGCCAGCAGCAGGGAGATGGGTGGGGCTGGAAGGGGCATTTCCAGGCTGAACTTTGCAGGGATGGATCTAGGGGTGGCCAGGGAGTTGGAGGAAATAGAAGGAATTACTTTATTGGATTGAGTTGTTCCAGCAGTCTGTCTCCAGCTACTGGCTCTGGTGGGGAATCCCTCCCCAGAGCATGAGGAGGGTGAAGCTCAGCTCTGTGGCCTCTGCCCTAGGAGAGAAGCCGTACCTGTGCACCGTGCCAGGCTGTGGGAAGCGCTTCACAGAGTACTCCAGCCTGTACAAACACCACGTGGTGCACACACACTGCAAGCCCTACACGTGCAGCAGCTGTGGCAAGACCTACCGCCAGACTTCCACACTGGCCATGCACAAACGCAGCAGCCACGGCGAGCTGGAGGCCACCGAGGAGAGCGAGCAGGCCCTCTACGAGCAGCAGCAGCTGGAGGGTGAGTAGCCACGCCCCCACCAAGGTGTGGCAAAGGAGAGGGAGGTGACAGCAAGAGCAGCCACGCCCCTCTCAGACCCACATGTGTGCCATGGCCTCCTGCCTCCCCATCAAATCCAGATCTATTGGAAGGTCACAGGCTGGGAACAGGCCCCTGCCCATTCTGTAGTACAGGGAGAGCTAAAAACTCTTCTTCCCAGGTCATCACTGGGCTGGTGTCATCACAATGTTGTGCTCTCTTGTGCTGGCCCTTGAGGCCACAGGCAGGTCCAGAGGTCAGGCATGTGCTCTCACACTGATAACGCTGCTCTTCCCCTTCTCTGATCCAGCTGCTGACAGACGCTCTCCACTGAAGAGTCAGCATATTGCTTTCTTGTCAGAGATGGAGGAAGATGAAGAGGAAGATGCTGTGCCTACACAGGTCTCGCTTATCTCTCAGGATGGGACAGAGCAGGTATGGACACGGACAGCCTCCAGCATGTCAGGGACAGCAGTTATTATCTGAAGTGAGATTCTGCCTCTACTCAGCTGTGGTGTTCTTTGCAGGGCCTTTTTCCAGTGTTTTTTTTTAGACCTTGGGGCTTCCTGGGCTCTTCCTGCCCTGAGGGCTCCCTCCTAGAGCCTCACCGTCTGCTGCAGTGTTGGTTTGGGGGGTCTCTGCTCCCACTGGCCCCGCTTGCTGATGTGGTCTCTGGGTGTTTGTGTGGTGACTGGCAACCCTTGGCTCCCTGCAGCTCCCAAGCTCTGCTGACCCAGGCTGGATTTGGAGATGTTTTGTCATCACTTGTACACAGCAGCGCTTTTCTTGTACTTCCCTCCACAAGCTGCCCCTGTGCTGACTGGAAAAAACTTCCTTCTGTGGCACGGGGCAAAGGAAACAGCTGCCACGAGTGACCTGTTTCCTCTTAGCCTGAGATGCTCCTGCTGCTGCAATGCACAAAGCTGTCCCCATCCAGTCTGGAGACAAGAGGCTGAATGGGGAGGGAAGATGTGGGAGAAGGAGAAGGGCTGAAGACCCAAGATCTGAGTTCTCTGTCACCAATTTTATCCATGGCCCTGGGCAAAGTCCTTGGAGTTCTCTGTACCTTGAACCTTGCGGAGAGACTGTTTCCTCCTTGCCCAGACCGATGTGTTGCTTAACTTGGGAGTTGCCTAAGACTTCCTGAGCATCTGCTGTCATCCCCAGGTCAGTCTGTCTCAGGAAGAGCTGCAGGCCCTGGGCAGTGCCATCAGCGTGGTGACGCAGAGCGGGGCCCTTGCTGTGCCCGAGGGAGAGGTGGCGGGTGGTGACACTGGGACCCTGACTCTGGCCAACAGCGATGGCACTGAGGCACAGGAGGTACAGACAAAGCTGGGACCATCCCTGCTTCCTCTGCTAGAAAAGAACTGCATTTTGTTTTAAACCATGATTATCTGAACTTTTCTCAGGTGACCATAGTCGCTTCTGGGGCAGTGGTGTCAGAGGAATCGGACATCGCTCCGCTCTGTCATCAGCAGGTGGCATTGCTGGCCACCTCCCATGGCACCCACATTGCTGTGCAGGTACCACATGGCTCTTGCCACCATCCTCTTCACTCCCTGGCCACCCACTGCCTGCAGCATTTGCTCTCTGGCCCTGCTGCATTGCTGCTTGCCCTGGGGGGTTGTTCCTTGATTCCCAGATGCCCTCTGTGCAGAAGACAGCACGGACATCCTCCTGGGATTGCAGAATGCTCCTTTGTAAACAGCCTTTCTGCCCACCTGTATCACCCATCTGTACTGCCCCTCTGTCCTGCTGAGAGCCACCCTGAGCTGCCTTTTGGGGGTTCAGCACTCACTCTCTCTCCCCCTTCTCTCCCCCAGCTGGAAGAGCAGCCGAGCCTGGAGGAAGCCCTCAGCATGGCCACAGCAGTCATCCACTACGAGCCAATGCCACCTGACACAGCCCTGCCTGAGAAGGGGAGCTGAGGCCAGCAGAGCTGCCGGGGCAGGGGCAGTGGCAGCCCCAGCCTGCCGTGTGCAGGGGTGGCAGGTGCTGCAGGCAGGACACAGTGCAGGGACAGTGTCTGAGCTGGTGCCAGCACATGCACTGTGCTGGCCAGGACACTTGACAGGGCAGCACAGGGCTGCTGGGGTGACCTTGTCTGAAGGGCTCTTCCCTCCAGGGAGGGAGAGCAAATAGACTGGGCTGCTGCCTTCTCCTGAGCTCTGAGCAGCAGCCCTCTTTTGAGGGGCACTTCCTGCCCTCTCCCTCTAGGGATGGTCTGACAGCTCCCCTTTCTTGCCCACGCCTCCAGCTCAGGGGCAAGGGAGCAGCATATGCACAGAAGCAATAAAGGCCCAGCAGAGCAAGCCCAGGCTGTCCTGAGCTCAGTATGGAGGGTGACCAGTTCCTGCCATTGGAGCCAGCACTGGGATGGCTCCAGCAGCAGTTCTCCCATCTCTTTGTCACACTCCCTTCTCAAGCAAGGCTTCCATGGCAGACTCCTTGGTTGTGGAGCAGAGCAGCCAGTACTTGAGCCAGGAGCTGAGCTAGACCTGGATGTAAATACTGAGTTGAAATAAAACGAAAAATTTTGTTTTTAAAAGGACCCCCCTTCTCTTTGGTGGAAGCTGGGAGGGTAGGATTGATGCTGGCATTTAGGAGCTCTAAGAATTAAGTGCATTAAGGAGATTTGTGATTTGTGATTGACAACACATGTCCTGCCAAAGCAGCAGCTGTCCCAGAGGAGGGCTGGGAGCAGGGTGAGCTGTACCCTGAGCCCTCAGTGTGTGGCTTGGAGGGGCTAAGATGTGTTCCTGAAATTTCATATCAGGCTTTGGCTTTTCCAGGGATCCGTAAGCTTAGATTTAGGGAACTGTGTCTGTGAACACATCCTCCATCCTCCCCTGAGCTGGGGAGACCTGGGCTGGTGTCCTGCCCCCAGAGGTGCCTTCAGCCCCTCCACTGCCCCCGGTACTGGGTGGACAGAGCTGGAAAAGACCTTCGAGATCCTCGAGTTCAGCTGTAAAGCTGAGCCTGGCACAGGCTCCCGGCAGTCGCGTGGGTCGTTTTTTGGGCATCCCAGAGCAGTTTGCAGAGGAAGAGGTTTCTGCGGGCGCGGAACAGGCACAACCCGAGAAGAGGCCGCGGAGCAGAGTCCCTGCTCGCCTGGTGCGACAGATCCCTTCCGAAGGCAGCGCTGCTAGGGGAAGCTGTCGCTTGAGCCAGGGCGGGGATTTCTCTCCCCAAAACGCAAATTACGACGGAGCTTTTGATCTCCGGGCCGAGCAGAGCAGAGGGCCGGCGAGCAGCGGCCGTGCGCGGAGCGGAGATGGGGCCCGGGGGGTTCCCGGGGCGCCCCGAGCAGGCGGCGCTCCCGCCCCGCGTCCCGCCCGCCCGGGCGGCTCCAGGAACCGGATCCGCGGGCTCGGCAGAGCCGCCGCCGCCGCCGCCAGCCATGGACCTGCGAGCCGAGCTGCTCAAGTCCATCTGGTACGCCTTCACCGCCCTGGACGTGGAGAAGAGCGGCAAGGTCTCCAAATCCCAGCTCAAAGTGAGTCCCCGGGACGGCCCCGGCGCACGGATGGAGGGTGGGCAGCGAGGGGCAGAGCAAGTCCGGGGCTGCTTTGCATCCCCGCGGGTTTCCACGGAGAAATTGTTAAATATTAAGATCAATAAGATATTGTTGTTGCCTCCGCGCTGGTTTCGGAGAAGTTCTCAGGCTCTGTGGCATTTCCCTTAAAAAAAAAAAGAAGAGGGGGGGAATTCATGCTCAAATGTGTTTTCTAGGTGAAAATTATAAGAAATCTAATTTTTAGTTGTTATCAGTTTCTTATGTTTTTCATGGCCAACTGAGAGCCCAAACTCTCTTGATATTTTCTTGCTTGCCGGGGCACCCGTGTTTCTCCTTGCTGAGCCAGTGGGTCAGGAGGTAGGGACAGGTTGTTTTTAAACAAAACTCCTAAGTGCTGTGGCCACAAATAACACAGCACCTTTAAAAACTCTCGGTTTTCCCCTTTTAGCAGCTTTCAGAGGCCTGATGCCCTTAGCCCTTCATCAAACCCATCATAGCTTTAAAAACCTTTTTGTCTGCCCCCTGGCCTGCTGGAACCCACCAGGGAGCCCCATGGCTTTGAGAATAATAGATTTTTTTTAACCTTTGCACACGGTGGGAATGTGTTTTTTTTGTCCGTTTTGGTTCTTAGGCTGGCATTGGGGTTGGAAATGCCAGTTGGTACCAGGGTCTGAGATGAGAGAAGAGACCTGAGCAGGAACATGCTGAGCACGGGGAGGCGTTGCGTCAGGACTTGGCAGTTGCTGCCAGTCTGCGAGACCAGTTGTGAACCACTGCCAAAAAAACCACTTTTCCTCTAGTCCCTCTATTTTATAGGGCTTCCACAGGACAGACTACAGGGAAGGTGCTGGGCTTTGGGTGGGGAGTGTGTTTTGCCCCAAAATTAAGAGTTTTGTTTGCGCGGATCTGGAGGAGAAGCAGCGGGAGGCAGATTCTTCCTGCTCAGCCTTTGCAGCTGAGAGCCTTTGGCTGCTCCCCAGAACTCGTGGCATGTGCCCTGCAAGCCACACTAAAACTGTAGAAATAGCTGAAGGAATTAAGGAAAATCCTAAAGTAGGCCAGAGCTTAATTCAGCTTGCTAATCCCTAAGAGGGCCTGCTGTGCTCCCTTCACAGCATCCCCTGCACCCATGCTCTGGGTCCAGAGCCTGGCCCAGGCATGGGATGGACGCAAAAGCACGAGCAGTGCTTGTCTTGAGAGATCTTTCTCACCAGTGATGATGCTGAGGCCACAGAGACTGTGATTTTAATGGCAGTTTTGTGGACAGTTCGTGCAGGGTCTGCAAACCGTGGTGTAGGGGCTGTGGCGATGCTGGCGATGGCACGTCCACAGCAGCTTTACCCCCGGGGGACATTTCAGAGGAGAAGGGATGTTCTCACACCTTGAGTGACGGGATGGGTTGGCAGCAGATCATTGAACAGCAAAGCTCAGCTCTGGATGACTTTCCACCTGCCTCCAGGCCAGGGAGAGCTTGTTCCCATCCCTAAAAACACCCGAGTTTGCCACAGCCTACACAGGCCAGCCGCGGTTCAGTGTGTAAGGAATCCGGGGTCTCACAGTGTTAAAGCCACCGAGCCCGCTCCAAACTCCTCCAGGGCTGCTGAGCCCTGAGCAGGGCTGTGCTCTGCTCCCTCACCCGGGCGTGTTGCGGCACGAAGGGTCTTGAACAGGGGTGGGAGAGACACCGTGTTGGCACGGACAGCACGGAACCAGCCCCAGAGCTGGGTGGCAGCGTCCCGGGGCTGAGCTCCGGCCGCGCTCCAGGCGGTCGCTGTGAAGGTGTCGGGGTTCCCAGTGTGAAGACGCAGCTGTGGGAAGCCGTTGGGCTCCTTGCAGGGGCACTCTGCTGCGCAGGCAGGCGTGTGCAGATGCCGCTGAGAGTGTAGGTGTGTGTGTGTGCACAGGAAGGAAAGACAGCTTGCGGTCGGGTGCTGTGCGCCCAGCGAGGTCGGGTAGTTTTGTTCCCAGCACAGGCATGCACCAGTCCTGCTCTTGGAAAAGCGTTTGTGCTCTCAGTGCCATTGCACCCCCTCCCCGGCCGGGCTGGAGGGGCTGTGGATGTGGGATGGGTGTGGTCCTCAGCGTGGCCATGCGTGGCTGGAAATACCGAGCACTGCCCTGGTGCTTTTGGGCACCTCTGCTCATGGGTGAAGGGTGTGACAGCGGTGGGACAGGGTGGAGAACAGAAACAAGGCTGGTGCTCAGAGGAATCCAGGGCACCAGGAGGAGTCAGGCAGACCCCTGGCCCCCCGGGCTATCCCCTGTATGCCACAGGGCAAACGTTGTACCTGCAAACTGCTTTCGTAGCATCCCTTTCCCCTGCTGTCATTCTCTTCCTTCTGTCACTGTTTCAGAGCCTGCAAGGGTTCCTGTCTTCAGGCACACCACCATTGACCAGGCCAGGGCTTTCCCCGCCATTTGTCAGTGACAGCACTGCGAGAGGAGGGGCTGTGGGTCGCAGGGTGCCAGGATGGATGGAGGGGCTCAGAGTGTCCCCCATGGTCACAAGTGAGACCTCACAGGGCTTTTTAGGGGTGCTCTGGGAGGAGGGGTGAAGCATGGAGACAAGGGCTCACGTTGGAAACACAGAATGGGATACGATTCCCAAACTTTGAATTCATCCTGATGGATTTGTTACCATCCTGGAGGATGTCCATGATGTTCCCAGGCCTTTTCACCCCTGTATGGAGCCTGGGGCTGAACTGAACCCCAAAAGGCACAGCCATAGTAGCAGTGCTTGGGGCTACAGCCCTGTTGTGTGAGCACAGGGTGGAGTCCTGCTGATCCCATGGGTCCAGAGGGTGGAAAAGAGAAAGAAAATCTGGTCGAGCAAGAACTGTCTCCAGCTGCAGCAGCCATCATGGCCTCTGGCGGCTCCTCTCCTGCTGGGAGGAAATTTCCAGCCCTGTGCGGAGCAGTAGGGATGCTGTTCCATCTCCTCCAGCCCCTCTCTTGAACCCTTGGCAAGCTGCATTGGCAGATCCTGGTACAGTGGGGAGGTGTCAGTCTGGGACGCTCGTTTAACCATCTCCTGCTTCTGGAATGTAAAGGCAAGGAGAGCACCACCTGCCCAGCATCACAAGCTAGAGATGCTGGTGGTGCTCATGGGCAGCCTTGCTCCAGGCTTTCCAGCACGTGGGAAATTGGTGAGCTTGTAAACATGCTTTCTTTGGGAGGATTTGAACAAAACAGCCTGTTGGGAGGTCTTGCTGAATATTTCTGGGGATGGTGTGTCTCCAGATCTCCATTGTCTGCTTCCATTCCAGATAAAACCTTTGCTTAGTTTCTCACCAGTCTTTTCTGTTTTCATGTTTCCATCTGTCTGTGCCCCCAGCAGACAGTGGCTGCTGCCAGGCTGGGCTGTGGTTGGTGCCAAATGCACAGCTTGGGGTGGTTTATCAGCTTTTCTAGATCAGAGCGAGTCCTGTTTGCTCTGAGAAGTTTGAAACAGCCCCTTCAAGAAAGACAGTTGTGTGCCAAGAAAAGAAACTAATGTGGAAAAATCCTCTATTTTTGCCTGTTTCTAAATCATTCTCTAAGGTTTACATTTGCAAATTATGCCGAACGCAAACCTTGACTCAGTGCTGTGGCTGCAGGGAGGTGATGCCATGCAAGGGGGTCAGTGAGGGGGTGGCACCTTGGGGATATGCTGGGGCAGGGCTGGAGGTTGTTCACCTTCTCACCACCCCTTTGTGCTTGGCCAGGTGCTGTCTCACAACCTGTACACGGTGCTGTGCATCCCCCACGACCCCGTGGCACTGGAAGAGCATTTCCGCGATGACGATGACGGGCCAGTGTCCAGCCAGGGCTACATGCCCTACCTCAACAAGTACATCCTGGACAAGGTGAGTTCCTTGGTCATCCCCCAGACCTGCTATTCCTCAAGTGAGAATATTCAGGTTCCTGGGAGCTCCCCCTTGGAAATCACATGCCTTGGTGGGTGGAAAGAGGGTGCAGAGAGATGGGGACTGCTCAGGTGAATGCCAAAATGAGTGAGAAATGTTTAATACTCAGCGTCTCCCTGGCAAGGATGAAGTCATCCCTTTACGTCATAGCTCTGGATGGAGCAGCATCTCTGCCCACGTTTCCTGAAGGGCTCAGAGAGAGAAATCAGCCCCTTTCTTCCTTTCCAGCCATGCTCAAATTTGAGAAGTGACCTCATTTGGCAAAGAGGAGAGGGAGGAGGATGAGGTGCAAGCAGGAGCAGAGTTGGGGTGGGCTGGGACTTTCTTCCCTTTTTCTGTGGTTCAAAGACACCTTTGTCTGGCACAGCCAGAGGTTGGTCTGTGGGTGCTGTTTCCTCCAGGCATGTGAGGAGAGAAAGAATGACTGACAGCTTTCTTCCACTGTGTGCTCACAGAAAGGGGCTGGAGCTGGGTGCAGTAACCCTTTGCTCCCCTGACTCTCCCAGTGTTCTTGTCCCTGTGCCAGTCCCCAGCAGGGGCACTGTGCCAGTCCCCGTGCCAGTCCCCATCCCTGTGCCCATCTTTGCCTTGCCCAGAGCTGGTCAGCAGCTGCCCAGCCTGGTCCAGCAATGCTGATCTTGGCTGCAGGGATCTGGTCTGCAGCAAGCAAGGGCAGAGCCTTCCCCAGCTCCCTCAGCCCAGAGCAGGAGCTGCCAAAGGTCAGCCCAGCCCAATCTCCCCATCACAGAGTGGCCAAAATCCTTCCAGTTGCCCACATGGTTCTTTGGGAGGTGATCTTTAAATCCACCTCTTCTGGTTTCACCATGGTTAATAGAATCCCAGAGGCAGCCTGAAAAGGGGGAAGTGGGTTTTCCTGGTAAGAGAAGCTTTTAGCTTTTGCCACCCGAAGGTTTTCTTCCAGCTCTGCTGCTACAGGCTGCAGTTTGCTCCTGTGCTGGTGGTGCATGGCTCACACAGCTGGGATGCAGCACCCAGGGACAGCCAGAGCTCCTCTGATCCCCATCACAGTTCACCCTTCTGCACCAAACGTGCTGCGTGGGGCAGCTCACGGTGCCAGGACACAATTACAGAACCGTGACAGCAGCAGGGACGAGGCTGGTGGAGGCACCATTCCTGCTGGCTGCCCTCACGCTAGCACTTCCCTTCACTCCGCAGTTCCTCTTTGTGGTTGAATGGGATAACAAGAAACTCAAAACCACGGGGGCATTGGGGAGGTGGACTTGGAGAGCTCCACATCATCCTGCATGTGCTGCACCCCAGGGTTCCTGCTGGTGCTGCCAATCACCCCATGCTTCTCACTGGACAGATTTTAGGAGGGAGGGTTTCTTCTCTCGGGCACTCCCTCCCCCAGAACTCCTCTCTGTAGCTCTTCAGCTCCCCACTCACTCCCTGACTCGTGCCTGCAGGTGGAGGAAGGTGCTTTTGTCAAAGAAAACTTCGATGAGCTCTGCTGGACCCTGACGGCGAAGAAGAACTACAAACCCGACCGGAATGGGAATAGTGTTGTGTCCCACCAGGATGCTTTCAAGCTCTGGTGTCTCTTCAACTTTCTGTCTGAAGACAAATACCCTCTCGTCATGGTGCCAGATGAGGTAGGACCTGCCTCTCCCCCCATCCCTGTCCTCCCAGGGCTCCATGTGCTGTCAAAGCCCCATTTGTGGGTGACACATCCCACTATCGCTTCCCTGGCAGGTCCTTCTGCATCCTGCAAGATGTGGTGTTCCAGGGAATGAGAGAGGAAGCTGGGGGTGGGACAAGGGAGCTGTCTGCCCCGACAGCCACCCCCACTGCCCAGGGGGAAGAGGGGGACTTTAGAGGGGAGACCCCCCCAAAGTGCTGCAGCCTCTCCTGCCCAGAGGGCAGTGGCAGAGCAGACCTGACTGTCCCTCTCCATGGCCACTGCCACACAGTGCTCAGCCCCTGCCCAGCATGCAGAGTGTTAAGGATGAGGTGCCAGCCAAAGAAAAGCCTCTGGCAGTAATCTCCAAATCTCCAAATTCCACAGCATTTAGGGAGGAAGGTTCTCCCTTTCTCTGGGATCAGATTAAACCCCCATGAGAAGGGAGGTCAGATCTGGGGAGAGTGAACAAGTGCAGAAGCCGAGAGTGGCCTCAGCAGAAGGAACGTGTCTGGGCAAATGGCTGCTGTTGCCTTCTACCCCATCAACCTCCTGCGATCAGCAGAAAAGTCAAAATAAAAAAAAAAAAAAGAGGAGAAAAAAGGCAAGAAGCACTGTGCTGCGCAGACGTAGGAGAGCGACCGCACTTCCTGTGCCCTGGGAGAGGTGTTTCCTGTTCCCCAGACCATGAAAAAGTGAATCATTCTGAGCAACTGTATTCAATTCTTGCCCTTCTCACAATTAAATGACATAAAAGTTCCAGCTGGGTGCAGGGACCTTGCTGTGTGTCACCTTCCTGCGTGGCTCCCTGCAGTCGCCCACCAGTCTCAATTCCCAGATCGTGGGCAGAGGAGAGTTTTGCGTGGCAGCAAAACTTGAGCTGGAATAAGTCTTCCCCACATCATGTCAGCCACCTTGACTCTTTTTAAAAGCACTTTATTTGCAGTTTTAAAACGATGCTCGTCTTCATAGGGACCTATCCCCTCCCCAGTGATTTTTGGAAAGCAGTGGTGTTGAGCTCACCATGGCTCTGAGACATCAGTCCTGAATAAGGTTCAGCAGTGCTGGCCTGTACTCCCAAGGGCTCTTGACTGCTACAGAGTTTTCTTACTCTGCAGACAAACCAGCCAAAACATCCCAGCCTTGGAGTTAAAAGGAAAAACCACCCATTAATGGTCAAACTCTAACCCAGTTCCAGCCTCCTGAGCCAGCCTGCTGCCTGGAATTCCTCAACCATCACAAGGGGTGATCCCTCTGGGATTAAGGTCTCCAGGCTGGAGAGAGACATCACCTTGGCCTATCCAAAATAGGTCAGTGGGATGGGAACAGCTCTGGCTTCTTCCTGTCACTGAGTGTCCCCATCCCCACAGGTGGAGTACCTGCTGAAGAAGATCTGCACAGCCATGAATGTGGAGCTGAACTCCTGCGAGCTGGATGATTACCTGTCCCAGGAGCCACAGGGGCAGGGCGGGCTCACGGTCTGGCAGTTCCTGGACATGGTGAACTCAGGGCGGTTCCTGAGGGGCATTGAGCAGGAGGCCATCAGCATGGCCGTGGAGGAGGTGTACCAGGAGGTCATTGAGGATGTGCTCAAACAGGCAAGGAGCCCACATAATCTGGGGCACAAGTTCTGTCCTGTCCCCAGCACGGTTTTGATCTCCATGTCTCTCGGGTGCAGGGCTACCTCTGGAAGAGGGGCCAGCTGAGGAGGAACTGGTCGGAGCGGTGGTTCATGCTGAAGCCCAGTGTCCTGTCCTACTACATGAGCGAGGAACGGAAAGAGAAGAAGGGGAGCATCGCTTTGGACAAACACTGCTGTGTGGAGGTACAGCCTGGGCCATGCTCAGCCTGGGGACAGCAGACCCTTTAGACCCCAGGAAGTGAGACCCAAGAACACACAATTTCACATCCATGAGCATGGGAGAGCCAGTCCTGGGCTTGAAGACGGGGGGATAATGTGCAGTGTCGGGGGGTAACTGTGCTGTGTCCTCTCCTGCAGGTGTTGCCAGACAGGGATGGGAAGAGGTGCATGTTCTGTGTGAAGACCTCGTCCCGCACGTACGAGATGAGCGCCTCTGACACCCGGCAGCGCCAGGAGTGGACGCTCGGTCTGTGCCCACCCCATGCTCCTTCCCCAGCTTCCCCATGCCCCCTGCACGTCCCCACTGACTGTGCCCTCCCTCTCCAGCCATCCAGACAGCCATCCGGCTGCAGGCTGAGGGAAAGAAGTCCCTGCACAAGGACCTGAAGCAGAAGCGACGGGAGCAGAGGGAGCAGCGGGAGCAGCGCAAGGCGGCCAAGGAAGAGGAGACGCAGCGGCTCAAGCAGCTGCAGGAGGAGAAGGAGAGAAAGCTGCAGGAGCTGGAGCTGCTCAAAGAGGCCCAGAGGCAGGCAGAGATCCTGCTGAAGGAGGAGGAACAGCGGCGGAGGCAGCAGCACGAGGAGATGCAGAGGACCCTGGAGATCCAGCTGCGGGAGGCTGAGCAGGTGGGTGCATCCCATGCTGTGTCCTGCTCATGGGTAGGTGCTTCCTTCTCCTTCCTTTGCCCAGGGCTGCCCAGGGGTTTGGATGTGCAGTGCTGCTGCCACCCATCACCTCTGGGCTCTCTTGCGCCCGAGATCCCTTTGAGCAGGAGATAAGGACAACCTGCCTCAAGGGGCTTTAGCTGGGGCACAGTGAAAGGCAAGTGCTGGTGGCAGGCTGGACAGGGAGCCTGTTTCTCACCGCAGAGCCAGCACTGGCTCCAAATGACACAGCCTGAATCCTGAGCAGGAAAACAGCTTTGCTTTGGACCTGTCACTATGGGCTGCCCTGGTCTGGCCCGCTCTACTCGGTGGGCCTAAGTGGGATCAGGGGACACTGGTGGTGGCCTGGCCAGCTCATGGCTCCTGTCCCCGCCGCAGGCTCGTGCCTCCATGCAGGCAGAGATGGTCCTGAAGGAGGCAGAGGCAGAGCGGCAGCGCAAGCGCATCCTGGAACTGGAGGACATGCAGGAGAGGCTCCAGGAAGCTCTGCAGCAGGAGGTGAAAGCACGGCAGGATGAGGAGGCTGTGAGATATGCACAGGCCAGGTAGGACCAGGGCATCCCTCCCCCTCCTTGGGCAGCCCCGCTCCCAGGACAGCAGCTGGGCATGGGGAAGTGCTCCCCAGGGCAGCTCAGTGCTCCTGGGTACTGAGGTGTGCTGATGACTTCCCAGTATTTAAGCTGAGACAGGGAAAGCTGGTGGAAGAAGTGGCAGAGGAACATTCTCACCTCTTGCTCTTGTCAGGCTACTGGCTGAGGAAGAGGAGAAGCTGAAACAGCTGATGAAGCTGAAGGAGGAGCAAGAAGAATATATCATCAAAACTCAGCGGGAGAAGCAAGTCCTCAAGCAGGAGATGGAGAACAAGAACAAGTGCCTGGAAGAAGCGCAGAAGCAGCTGGAAGAAGTGAGAGTGAACAGGCAGCGGGTGGACCAAGATGTCATGGTGAGCATTACATCAGTGCCACATCTGTTCACACGGTGAACCCAGGGACTCCCAGAGTCACCTCCATACTGGGGAGGACCAAGCTGGAATTGCTGTGGGGGTTTCTGAGCTGTGCCATGTGCAGGCACGGGGTGATGCAGTGGCTGAGACAGGACAAGCATGTCCTGCCCTGGGGACAAAACACTGGTGTCCAAAGTGATGTTGACAGTGGGAGTGTGTGAAGGGGAGAGGGTTGGAGGGGGAGTAGAAGGTCTAGAGGAGGGTGAACTGGGTCTCCATCCCAGAGGGAACCTGCAATGAAGGGAGGGGAAGGGAGACCTGTGCCCACAGTCCCAGATCAGGGGCAGTGGGGCACCAGCTCACCCCTTTCCTCCATCCCCTGCCAGGCGGCCCAGCGGAAGCTGCGACAGGCCAGTACCAACGTCAAGCACTGGAACGTCCAGATGAACCGACTGATGCACCCCATCGGGCCAGGAGGTAGGAGACCAGCTGACCCAGCTGACCACCCTTCCCTGGACCTCCTGAGCACAGCCATGCTGGGGCATGAGCCCAGACCCCCACCCATCTTCCCCTTTTGGGGGGCATCTGGTGGCTTGAAGGACTCTCAGAGAAGATGCCCCAGCGCCTCTTGCAAGGAGGCACTCTGCAAACCTTTTTCTCAACTGAACAGTTGGTTTGGGCCCCAGGTAAAACAACTCTCTTTTTCTGTCCACCCCAGACAAGCGAACAAACGTCAGTGGAGGAGTCTTTGCTGGCTACCAGCCCCTTCTGTCACGGAGAGATTCTTCCTTCAAACTCAAGCAGAGAGTGGAGGATACAGGCAGTGACCCCACGAGGGAAAACGGCAAGGAAAACGTGAGCAACGGTGGGAACAGCAGCGTGCTGCCATCTCCAGATGCGGACACCATGGCCACAGAGCCCACCAATTAGCCCACCAGGATGGCAGCTGGGAACGCAGGGCTCAGCTTGTCCCACCGAGTGGACGGTCAGTGTGGCCATCTCTGGATGGAGCCAGAGTGGGGACCAGCACAGAGCCTACAGGGGACTGCATAAGGCAGAGGTGCTCCCATTTCCATCAGTAAAGAGCTGCAGCCAACACGGGCCAGGAGGCACAGGCAGCCCAGTGCTGGGGAGAGGGCAGTGGGACCTTCTCCTCTGCACTGTTGGACTCAACTCCTTGCACTGTTTTACACCCTGTACGAAAAAGGAGCCACCGGTGGGTCAGGACCCTGTGACCTAGGGCTGCAGTTCCCTCTTGGTTTCTACAACAGCCCTTCTGCATCACCCACTGTGTTCCAGGTTGTGGGGCATTGCCACCAGCCAAGGACACCTGCACTGGCCAAACGGGGCCTTCTTGTCACCCCCACACCACGCCAGGGTGTCCCTAACTACAGCTACCACTGTGTTCCTGGCCGTGGTTGTTAGTACTGGAGTCACTTAGCAGAAACTAACAAGAAATAAAGCTTTCGGAGCTGCTGGCCATGGACCTCCTGCCCCACACACTAGTGCGGGCACCAGCCCTCTTTCCTTGGCAGTGTGGGGTTTACATTCTCCCTGTGTGAAAGAGCCCTTTGAAAGGAATCAGCCACAACCTGTGGAAAGTGGCCCCACCAGCAGATTTTGGGTTGGTGTGTGGAGGGCCAAGAGGGACACAGAACAAAACAAAAAAGCTCCAATAACACACCAACATTGGGGTTAGTTTTTCAAACACCTCTGTATAAATACAGTCCCAGTCACCTGTGCCTTTGGGGTCTTTATTGTCTGGGGCATAGAGCCAAGGTCGCCTCTGGAACAGGCCCTGGGAGCAAGCTCTGCACCAACTGCGTTGCTCGGAGAAGAGCTGAGTTCGTTAGGGAGATTATGATCTGTTTCCTCCGGGGCCTCGCACGGCGCTGCCCCCGGTCTCACAGCGTTTCTCAGTTTTTTTCCATCGCAGCCGAAGGCTCGGCGGGCCCCAGGACAAAGCAAAAAGTGTGCCCGGGGTGGCCCCGGCCCAGGCCCACGTGGCCGCGCTGACGCACAGCGGGGGCACGGGCAGTACAGAGGCTGCAGGTCAAATGCATCACCTCTCTCCGTTCCCTCTGCCCTGGGACACAGCGGGCTGGCCCTGAGCCCTTGGTCTTCCCCTTGCGGGGTCCCTGCCTGCTCTGCACCATCCTGGCCAGACCACCTGGTCACAGGATCCCGCCACTCTGCACGGATTTTCTGGGCAGAGTGAGCCCTTCCCAGCTCTGCCCCCAGGCTGGGCTATTGTCTTCTGTCGAGGCGCGAGGGGGCTGCGGTGCGAATTGCGGGGGCCGAGGGGCCACTGGCGCTGCTCGGGCTCCTCGGGCGCGGAGCCAACCGCGCTAGCGTAGCGCCGTCGCCATATTGGGGCGCCCTCAGGCCGCCCCGCCCCAAGGAGCCACGCCCCCAGAGTACGCGACAGGCAGCGCCTACACTTCCCATGAGGCCCCGCTCCCGCCGCGGGATGCAGTGCGGGAGGCTCCCGACAGGGGGCGGGGCGGGGGCGGGGGCGTTGCCGTTGCCGTGGAGACGCGGGCGCGAGGCCCCCTCCGGCGGCGGCGGCGATTGGCCGCGCGCGCGCGCG
>WEKY01061362.1:587638-645585 GCA_013390045.1 Picathartes gymnocephalus | reverse complement strand
CGGGGGGTGTGAGGGGCTGGGGGTGTGACAGGGTTTAGGGCAGCGGGTGTGAGGGACAGAGGTTGGTGCAGAGGGGACATGGGTGCGAGGAGCTGGGGCGTGAGGCGTATCGGTGACTTTAGGGTTCAGGGTATAGTTCCTCTTGGGAAGTCAGGGGAGACTGAGGACGGGACATGGCCCACACCGGAGGAGGCTTAGGGGGACAGTGTGCCCGTCTTCTGTGCCAGGGTGGGGTGGTGGAGGGGGGATTGCCCTGGGGATTGAGGGTACCAGGCACTGCAGCGGTCTGGGGCTGGAAGGAGGAGAAGCAAGAGGATCAGGGTGGACCTTTAACACAGCATCCGGTGAGGGGCTGCTCCATGAGGAAGGATCTGAGATTCTTTTCTCATCCCTCATATCTCCACATTTCGCTCCGTCTCTCCCTGAGAACCCAGATGAAGGATATGCTTGTGGGAAGGATCAGATGTGCCGTAGGATCCGGACAATACCCATCGTGGTGCTGCAGAAGGGTCTGAGTGGTAGCTGCCCCATGAATCAGAGTCCCAGGGCTGATTGCAGTGTTGGTCTCTAAACCAGTGACCTGTGGGTTGCGGCAGCCCATGTCCCGTTTCTTGTTTCTGCTCCACTGTTCTCTCCTCCTGCCCTCTTTGTGCAAATCCCTTGTTTCCTTCAGCAGAGTATCCTCTTCTGTACAAACATGCTCCAGGCTGAGGTGGGAGTTTTCCCGATGACTTGCCAGGGACAGCAGAGGAAGCATCCAGGTGGGATGTGCTGGCAGGTTCCCTCCATGCCCTGCTGAACTGGTGCAAGTGTTGCCTTGTGTATGGTGTGATGGGCATGTCCTGGCATTTAGCTGTGAGCAGGACAAGGTGAGCCAGTCATTTAGTTTTAATTCTCAGATCTCTGGCGGCAGCAGCAGAGCACTCTGGTCTGCAATGGGAGCGAGCTCAGGGTGTGATTTGTGCACTCCCTGCATGTGATTCAGCCCTCATTGACAGTGTCAAGGCTAATGCTGTGTTACTGAATTGGGATGAGCTTTATTGCTGGTGGAGGTGGAGAAAGCCACCTCCTGATATGCCAGTGGGGCTGGAATGACACTGTTCTTTGTCAGAGAGATTAAAGAGAAACTTTGTCAGGATGGTTTAGAAAAACTGTCCTCTATGTTAGGAGAGAAGGGATGAGAAACCTGTTCTGCTGTGAAAATGAAGTTCCCAAGGGGCAGTTTTGTGGCCCCACTGAGGCAGAGGCTGGTGCTGAATCCACACTTGACAGAGCTCTGGGCTGTCCTCAGCCCCTACCTTCAAACAAGGGCAATCACTGTCTTCAAGAGGATGTGACTTTGACATCACTGATTGGGAAATCCTGATGTGGTTGGTGCTCCAGTGCAAGGGACTTAGGTCGTACTTTTGGATCTCACACTTGTGACCTCCTCTGGATATACCTTGATCCTGTAGGGAACACCCTCCACACTCAGGCCACTGGGATCCTCAGCTTTTGAGGCAGGGGGTTCATGTTCTTTTTTCATCCTCCCCTGGGCAGCTGCATCTGCCACTGCCATGTCAGACTTGGAAGGATGTGCAGCACTGGGAGTTCACTCTCAGGAGCACTCACAGGTTGCTGCTGAGCTGCCCGTCCTGGTAGGGGCTGGTGATGCTGGTTTATTGCTGGTTTGTTGTTGGTTTGTTGCTGGTCCTCACCTGCCTCACAAGTTGTCCCATGTCAAGGGCAGTGATACAAAACGGGGCTTTTCTGTCGGAGTGGAAGGAGCAGCTAAGCCTGGGTAATGTCAAGAAGGGTATGTGGGTACAGATAGCATCATGTTCACAACATCTTTGTTTAATGTTTTAGTCCAGTTAGTCTGCATAACTGTCTAAAAATAGGACATATTTTCTCTAAGTCCTCTAGTTCAAAGCCTCATAAGCCTTTTTTCTTCTGGCATTAGTCTCTTCCTTCTCTTCTGAGCCTGAAATTCATACAAGGCAAAGTTATCAGGAAAACCAAGAAGAGTGAATGAACTCTGTTGAATCCTTGAGTTTCAGCCACCCAAGAGGAAGTTCATTAAAGTTGCAGGAACTTTCTGGCAGCCTCTTGAAGGTGGGTTAAGCAAGCTGAGTAAACAAGCAGCCTTGTGGCAACCATAGACCTTTTTCTAGCATCAACTTTGTGCATTATCATAAGACTTAAGGGTCATCAGCCTCTGGCTGCAGGTGACCTAAGGCAAAGGTGACATCCATGGTGAGGGGATGGGTCTGTCTCTGCTGGGACACCCCAGGGTTTGCTCTACCTCCTGGTCTTGGGACAGATGCTGCTTGTGGCAGCGGCTTCCTGCAGTCACCCTGGCCCAGGGTTTCAGTGTGCGAAGGAGGGAGTGTGTGTTTAAATTTCAGAGCTGCTGCTGGACCCAGCCCAGTGCTCCCAGCAGCATAAATATCTGGCCTTCAGCACAGCCGTGGAAACTTGCTCTGTGTCCTCCTGCAGATTGCTCCAGGTCTCGGCTGTCTGTGCTGACATGGTGACCGAGCGGTGGCTTTCAGCGACAGGCAGACGGGGACAGCTGCTCCGCAGAGGTAACCCTTCCCTTGGCATGTGGGCCACCCACCAAGGCACTTAGCAGTGTTTCTAAAAACTTGGGGTAGGGAAGAGCCTGGGAAGAGCACTTTGCTTCCAGCAAGTTTCACTTTGTCCATGAGCTTAAACTTTCTCAAATTTCGTTTTAAATTTAAACTCTGTACCTTATTTTTTTTTCGGTTTCTGAATATGATCTTATGGATTACTTTAGGAATACACTGTGAAGACCATGGTCTAATCCTGTTCTCCTCAGCTGGCTCTTGCTGTCAAAGCATAGTGACATAACATTCCATTGTTTCGCTGATGTTTATGACTGAAATTGGCTCTTGCAGATGGGGGAGGGCACATGAGATCGAGGGCTGCGTGTGGGTAACCAATCACCCAACAATCCCACACACGACCCAGCAGTGGTGCTGGTGCTGTCTGTCAGTGTCGGACGAAGATGAGCAGGTCATGGCAGAGGCAGGACAGGGGTTTGGAGGAGGTGGTCAGCAGGGCCGTGGGCAGGCAGTGTCCTGCCCGCAGACCTCTGAAGTGATTCCTGGAATCAGCAGTGCTCAGGATGTCTGCACGTGGCTGTGGGTGTGTGTTTGCCACAACACAGGTCTGAGGTGTTGAGCTGTTGTGGGTTCTGTGTCAGGTTGGTGCAATGGTTACGCCATCCCTGTTCTGGTATTCAAGACACAGACTTCCAAGGATCTTCACAGCATGTGGAGAGGATTTTATAATGAGCCCCATGAGGCTTTGCTGATCAGAAGAGCATTGTTGTACAGAATTGCTTTATGGCGTTGATGGGCTCTGTCTTTCTTGCGTGATGCCTTTTGACAAATATGTATTTTTGTACAGTACATCTTGTTGCTCTTTGGGGAATATTTTGTCTGTGGCTATTGAATTATGGACTGAAAATCTGCAAATGTTCTTGAAGACAGAGGAACTGGCACAACAAGAGACTCTTGGGCTCCTCTGAACATCAGAACCTGACATAAAAATGATGTTTTAATTGGGTGAGATGATGTTACAGTGCTTATGCCTGAAAGGTTATTTGCTGTCAGAGCCAGGCTGGCTTACCCTGACTATGACATTTTAGATGTCAGGGGTTTTGTGGTTTGTACTGACTCTTGCTTAGAGCAGGAGCAAACTGATAACCACAGATTTGTTGGGTTGCGTTGCTGCTTCTCATCAGGTGCTGCAGAGCAATCACGGCTTTTTCCAGGTGTCTCTGTTCAGAGATGCACTGCTGCAGTAATTTTGGAGACTCTGGGAAAGTCTGGACAAGCAGAAGTGATTTCCATAGTGAGGACAAGTAAGATTTTTCTGTAGAACTAGTTTTATTTTTTTGTTAATACTCTGAAATGTGCTTGCCTTGGCAGAATGCCTAGGAAATTACTTTCCCAAAGCAGGGTTTAGAGTGGAACGATTGATGCCAGTATGAATCCCTTTGGTCAAAGAGATTGTGAAATGCATCTTCCCCAAAATACATGTTTTGAGATAACATTCACTGGAGCCCTGCTTGATTGCAGGCAGGGTTCAGAGCAGAACTGTCTCGAGATGTATCCTAGTTTCATTATGACTTCTTGAAATGCTTTAATATTCACTGTTTCAGTCAGCGTCTGGAAAATGTCTGTGTTCTCCAAGGCTTGGCCAAGAGCTTGTGAACATCTGGGATCGTTTTGGTCAGGTCTGTTTGGCTTTGCAAAGGGCTCTGAAATGTATGTGTATGTTGGGGTGCTTTCCTGGGGACCTCACGGACAGGTTCTGCTCAGAGTTTTGAGTTTTGTGAAGTCTGTGGTTTGCAGGGGAATCCTGACCATGGAGGAGGAAGTGGCAGGATGAAAGCACGAGTCAGAAACAGAAGCATTTGTTATGGTGCTGGGTCAAGCCAGAATCTGTCTCTGGGGCTGGGGCATAGCCACAGCCTGGTAACCTCCACGTTATCCAAAGTTGTTGCCATCATGCTGCATTTCCTGATTTGCCCCAGTCTGGAAACTGGAACTTGAAACAGCAAAAACCAGAACATACATGTTCAACCCTTAACAGAGATGTGGGATGGAGACAGGGAATGGTTTTGGTGATTTGAAAGGGCAGATGAGCTGATAGGGAAGCATTTCCTTGATGCACTGTTAAGACAGACTTCACTGCGAAACACATGCCTATGTCATTAGGACAGGCTTTGTCAGGCCTTTTCTGGCAGAGGTTGTGTGAGATGGCTTCACAGTAAGCAATACTTTGTGCAGTCATCTTGTTGATGGGAACCTAAGCTCAAATCCCTATCCTGCCTGACTTGTTACAAACATTTTTCAATGGAACTCTTGATTTCATCATAATGCAATCTGGGATATTTCTGAAAATGCCCAAATCAGCTTTTCACCTTTAAGTTGTTTATATGGATTCTGCTAGAGATGTTGGCCCTTGAAGGCTGTTAACCCCACAAGGGCTGATGGTCAGAGACCCACATCTCTTAAAATATCCATGGGTTCTCGTGTCCTTGGGAGTAGAACTTGTGTTTTGGAACCTGGGGACATGGGGATCTCTGGAAAAGGGTTGTTGGTGAGCATGAACTTGAGGAGCCTGCTGAGCTGCCAGCAGCTGGCTGTGGCAAGAAGCAGTAGCTGTTGGCTCACTGTGAGCTCTGTGGCTCACCCTGTACCCCCAAGACGGTGCCAAAGGCATGAGGATGTTGTGGAAGGTGCGAATGCTTTACTCAAGCGTTTTGTTTTCTGGGGGCTGAGGCAGAAATCCAAATGGTCAGAGCACACTGTGAGTCTTGGCAGGATCACACTGACACAGGCGCTGCTCCTTTCCCTGCTGAAAAGGCAGGGGAATCTCTGTTCTCCAGGCAGCTATTGCTGCATGAATGTGGCCAAAAATAGTAAGGAAACAGCATTCCCATCTAGTTCCCTGAGAGGATGTTGTACTGGTTTGTGTAGAAAAGTGATTCTGGTGTTCTCTGGAGGTTTTCTTACGGAGACTGGGACCCCTCTGTTTTCCTGCTCCGTGGCTGAAGGGGAGCTGCAGCAGACACAGCAATCTGCTTGATCCATCTCGCTGCGCATGTTCCTGGCCCTGCTGAATCATCAGAACTTGTGCCTGGGCACAATTGCTCTCTGTCAGCTGTGTCCTGGGATCAGAGCGGTGTGGCTGGTACCCAGGGTATTTTGCTAAAGTCTACAAAACCAAGTAGCACTTTTCTGGGAGTTCAAGTGTAAACATAACAAAACTTACAGCCTGACAGATTTTTTTTTTTTGCCTGATTAGTCCATGGGATCTGAAATCTGTTGATGCAAAGAGGAGGAGGCTTGCTACTGGTTTTGTGGGTATTTTCCTGCATCTGGGAGCACTGGCAACGTGGCAATAAAACCTAGGACCCTGCTGGTTGTTTGGCTCCAGCCTGAAGGCTGCATGCATGTGTGTGATCCTAAGTGACTCATCGGCCCACTGCTGCTTTCCTGCCCCCATTGCTTTTCTGGAGAGCTGATTGCCCCTTCCAAAGCAGGGGTGGCACTTGCTGGTGTCCCAGTGACCCTGACACTTTGGGGAATCTAAGCTGGGTCCTGGTTTGTGCAGCACTGCCAAACTTGGCCTCGCTGACTGCCAGGCCAGCAGTGCTCCCGTTCACAGCCACAGCGTGTTCCACTCACTACTTTCTTGGAGTTGCATATCAGTGCTGCTCTGAGTCTGTAACACCCTGTGTCCACTGTTTGCCTCGGGAAGTGGTGTTGCTGTTTCTGTGAGCTCCTCCCTTCACCAGCCCTGTTCTATAATTACTGATGTTCCTGAAACTGGATCCTTCCACGTGTCCTGCTCAGGTTCGGGAGGAGAAGGGGTCCCTAAGCAAACTTACTGCCTTGGAGTACAGCCAAGAGAACTTCAGCAGTTAGGGAAAGCATCATCTTACAGTGAGTTCTGAGCCTTCAGCCTCCTTGTCTTTGGGAAGGTAAAGGAAAGGGGAATATATCCCAGACAGCTTCTCTGGTGTGCGAGTGCCAGGTTTGCAGCGTGATCCCAAAGCATTGCCACAGTTTCACAGCCACCTCTGCTGTGCCCAGGGCTGTGGGGGGATGATCCTCTCTCCTTGCAAGACATAATGATCTTCTCAAATAGCAACACTTCTGTGCCATTTCCAGCACTGAGAAGCCCCAGTGGTGTCGCCTTTCCAGTACCTGCTTGTTTCCTGGCTGCTGTCCTTGTTCCGATGGGTCAGACCCACGTGTCCCTCCTGGCCATGGGTACTTTGGGCTGTCCTGAGTTGACCGCGAAACACAAATACCAGTCAGCAGTTGGCAGAGTGAGATGCGCCAGTTTATTTCCTGAAAGTCGGCCTGGAAATGCCTTGTACAGGAATGTACAACAGGAGAAGATGGTCACAAGCAGTGCAGGGAGCTGACCTGGGGCTGGGCAGGCCAGACCTGCGAGTGTGACTGCAAACAGGTGTCAAAATCTGTAATACAGGAATAAACAATGACACTTGGCACTGATCTATTGCTCTGCACTTCCAAAACATGCTGTCTCTATGAGCTAAGGCAGCCAGGGAAGGATCAGGAGGGAAGCACCATAAAAATCCTGCATTTGTTTCTTTGTGGTGTGTTTTGGTTTTGGTTGGGGTTTTTTTGATGATGGAGGAAATGGAGATATGGGACTTGACCAGATTTGCTGAAGGTCATGGAGCAGCACTTCAAATAAGAGCTAACAAATGCTCAACTCTTCCGTGCCTGCCCTGCTGCTGCCCTTCCACCAGCATCAGCCACAGAGCCTGATGAGGGCAGGGAGTCCCTCTGCTGGGAAGCTGTGGAGGGATGATTCCTCTGTCTTCCAGTATCTGCCATCTCAAGATTTTGGAGCACATCTCATGCATACTTGAAGCTGCTGGAGCCAGGGATGGCTGCAACTCCTAGAGAACAAGCAGCCTGGCAGACCCTGCTTTGTGCATGGCTGAGAGTTCAGTGCCCAAAGTCTGCTTTTTTTCTGTGTCTGCAATACCTCTTGCACTCTGAACAAAGCCAGCAGCAAGTTCCTTTTGGAGCAAAATGTCGTGACCTGGTTTTGGGGACAGCATCAATCATGGTACAAAAAGAGAAGAATACGGCAAGTTTCGTAACCTTTTTAATGAGCTGGGGTTTCTTCTCCCCCTCCAGTGCCCAGGAAGTGGGTGAGTTAAAACATGCAATAGATGTGTGATTCATTTTGGCAAGCCAGGCTGCTCAAGGCAGCTGAGGGAATCTCCTGCACCCTGTGTCACATATCCTTGAGTAATTAGCAGCAGCTAATGGTAATGGCAGCTCTGGCAGCACCCCGCTGCTTAATGAGCCCAGCTCACTGTTGGGGAAGAACAGGTGGTCCACACAGCCTTGGAGACAGAATCGCAGGACTGGACTCTGGGGCATGGTACAGCATCTAAGCAGATGCTCCAAGGGGAAGAATCTGGCCCAGAATGTGCAGCCTGGTCAGTGCTGTGTGGGAGGGCTCTTCCTTGCTAGCTCTGGTAGTTTATTTTTGTGTGTAGCTTGCCTTGCGGCCAAGACTTTGAGTAAGGGAGGAAACACTCAGCTAGTAAGTGCTGCTGAAATCTCATTGGCTAATATGGGGATATGCTGATCTTCCAGGAGCAAACATAAACATGTTTTCAGTGTTCGTCTCTCCTGTTTTGTACTCTTAGTTACCTTTCCTGTATTGCAGCATCTGCTTAGCTCTTATTTCGCTTTTATTAGTAGTAGCTGACGTGTAGGAGGAGGAACAGAAACTGGCACTTGATCAGCAGATCTTGGAAGCAGTGACACAACCTGAGGACGTCTGCAAAAGGTGGTCAGCCAACAGCAATCACATCTCCTTTATGGATTCAGGTCAGTTTTCGATTGTGGATTCAAAATGTGCTGCACATCACAGTGCTGCCCTACGGAGGGCTGAGTTCTCATCTCACCCCTTCTGTTTCTTTTGGCTGTGATTCTGGCAAACATTCTTGTCCAGAGGAATAAAAACACAAGCCAGGAGTGCTTCCATGGTATATTGGTTTCCTTTTGCCATTCCTGATGGCCTCTTTTACAACCTGAACAGCTAGTTTGAGCGGATCAACTCTGTGACTTGACTCTTGGGAGGTTTGAACCTTTCTTTGGTGCTTTGCTTTGCTTGGGAACTCTGAGCTTGGCTCCAGGGTCTATGTACTAATCAGCAGGATTAGCTGCCAGGGGAACTGCCAGGCCACAGGGGCACAAACTGTTGGTTGATGAACTGGAGGCTTGGATCTTGGTCAGCTCTGGAGAAGTACTGCCTTCTTGCAGGGAATCCACACTGAAGATCCTGTTAACTTTTATTCTTGCTTTCTTCCTCTTCTGGTTGTGCCACGTCTCTCTCCCTGTTCCTACTGATGGTTTAGCTTTTCGTAGATGCCAGCTTCTAGGAAAGACAAATCTGTTGCCCAAGCTGTTTGCAGCCAGCAGGCATCAGCCCAAGCCCAGAGCCAGCAAACAGACCCTCCCTGCACTGGCTGCAGAGGAAGCTGCTGGCTCAGCCAGGGTTACCAAAGCTTCTTGGAACAGAGATTGAGGCAAGTCATGAGATGCTTGCCCTCTTGCTCATTCCCATCCTGTGGGAAGAGAAAGGGAAACAGCTTTGCTAGATTCTCTGGATACTCTTAGGAAGAAATTCAGTCTCCATCCTTGTTTCCATCAGTGTCCTGTGACAGCTGCCAAATGGAAAGAAGGGGTGGGTGTCTATGACAGGCAGAAATCTCTGCCCATCTTCCTGCGGCTTGAAGTTTGTGTGCTGTGCTCTGGCACAGGACTCAGCCAAGAGGAGGAGACCAGGTTATCCCTGCTGCTGCTCTGGCAACTTGGCCACTGGATGTGGAGGCACCAAATGGCTGGAGAGGTCCTGGGGTGGAGATGGGCCCTTTGGCTGTCCTTTGTCATCCCCAGTACTGTCCCACACAGATTCCAGGCTGTGGTGCTAGCAGGCCAGGTCCCTCCTTGTGCTCAGATGGAGAGTTTGGACAAACCTCTGGAGAGCTCCAGCTTCCCAGGACCTCCTGTTTCAAGGGAAGGGCTTGCAGGGGAATGGAGGGGAGCATCCTTGGTGAATCTCCACAGTCTCTGCCTGCTGCCTCAGTGCTGTACCTGGCATGGGGGCGAGGGCTGAGGTCCCTCTCCTGCCGGGGGCTCTGCTCAGCTGTCTATCTCCTCCAAGGGGTGCACGGGCATGGCCCACGCCCAGCCCTTTGCCCAGGCAGCAACTGCCTTGGCCCTTACCTGCCAAAGGCAGGGGCTGCAGCCTCCCGTATGAAATCAATCCTCTTTTCCAGTCTTCTTCCTCTATCCCAGTTATTTAGAAAATGGGAAAGGCTAAGGGAGAGGCAGGTGTGCAAAGAGCTCCTGCAGCTCCCCTCTGCCCAGGCCCCTGAACTCTTGGTCTGCAAGGAGATATTCATACAATACATTCGGAGCCTTCTGGTAGAAGCTTTTCTCTTTCTGGCTCTCCAGCCACTCTGAAAGGGTGGGATTCACATCCATATCCTTTCTGTAATGCCGGCGTGCACATGAGCAGCCTTAGCTGGAGTCCTGTGGAGCCGTCTGTCCATGTCTCATCCTCTGCTTTCCCCCTGCTCGCACCCATCCAAGACCAACTCCAAGCACAGTTTTGGAGCTGCTGTTTTGGGAAGCCAACTGCATGCCAAAAACTCGCTGCTGCCCTGGGAGCACATGGCCCTGAGAAGACCTGGCAGATGGAGGACAGCACAGCAGGGATGTACCCACATTATTCCAACATGTCCTATGAGACTTCTGGAGCAAAGCAGAGAACTCTGTCTGCAGTGGGTATAAAGCAAGGGGCTTGTGCTGGATGTCAGGGACAAAGGGAATCTAGTGAACTGCTCATTAAGCTGCTGCAGGATGGATTTTCCACTGTAGCTTCTCCTGCCACAAGCTTCCCCCACTAACTGCTCTTCCAGGCAAAAGTGTTTCCCTGATGTTTGTGTGATCATTTATATATAACCCTGAAAACGATGAAGTTCATTACCTGCCATCTCCAATGAATAGGTTTTCCTGCCTGTCTGCCATGTCCCACCGCGTGGGATGTGCGAGTGGAGGCCAAGGATAACACAGCCCTTCAATGGTCCCTCAGTGCTCATGTGGAGGCACGGGAAGGGAGCACCCCTCTGCCTGCTCCGGCTGCCAAGGAGCACAGGGCAGTGTGCTCACTGTTGCCACTAATGTACCTCGCCTGGACACAAAGCCACCTGTCCTGCAGTCTGAATTCCCAGTGTGGAGGGAAAAAACAAAGCCCCCTCAGCCACAGGAGATGCAGGCTCTGGTGCAGTACCAGCTCCAGGGGTGACTTGTATCCTGGCTCTGTGACATGTTTGTGTTCACTCTCCCACCTGCAGGTTTTGTTCTCTCCCTGAGCTGCTTCCTTGCTCTTTCAGGGAGCTCTGACCTTGATGTCTTTCCAGCAATCCAAGGAGCTGGCTGCAGTTCAAGTTCAAAGTGCCAGGTGTGAGGGTCTGCTGTGGGAGAGCAAACAAATCCAGGGAGTCCTGGGTCACTGCTGCCCTCTCCCAGCAAGCCCTGAGCTGTGCTGTGGGATTGGGCATGGGGCACAGATCATCCCAGAGCTTGGAGTTGCCCTTATACGAGGCCCCTTCAAGATCTTCCATTAGTTTAATTTGGGTCTGCGAGTTGAGGCTTTCTTGGTTGAACCTGGATTTCAGTGGCTTTCCTGATGGATATTTCTCCACTTTAAAATAGCTGTTTTAAGAAAGTGGATGGAATTTTACCTAAGCTGGGCTTGAGATGTTAATTATTCAAGGAAGAGTCAGTTTAGGAATCAAGATCCAGCATGGTTGGGAGGGAGATCGGAATGGCTCTGCCATAGCCACGGTACCGGTGCTGCATCATTTGGATGGCTGGAGCTCTTTGTGTGCTCTTTGGGATGGAGTAAGGCAAACAAGGAGCGGAAGTGTGTGGGGGAGGATGGGGCCGTTCCTCCCACAGGAAACCCAGGATTCAGACGCTGGTTGGATTGTGTGGCTGTTGGGATCACCCTGCTGGACCCATGGCTGAGCACGGCCCGGCAGCTGCGCAGAGCAACAGCAACATGTTCAGCCCTGCTCTTGGCAGAGGAGCCAAGTGAAAACAAACACAAAGGCTGTAACTGGCAGCACTCTGACGGGAAGGAGTGCGAGTGCAGGGCTGACAGGAAGCCATCAGTCTTGCAGATGGCTTGCATGGGCCAGCAACTTCTAGCCAGTTCCTGCTGCCGCACTGAGCCCCACTCCCTCAGTATCTTCCACTCACAGGCACAGCACTTTCTGATCAGCTGCTGCTTCCAACCCAAGCTCTGCCATGGCTGAGCAGGAACAGAGGGTGAAGCCAGCCCTACTTTGATCATTCCGGAGATGTTGGTTCTGTCAGACCCTGGCCCTGGCTGCCACCATCACACCCCAATTCACTCTTGGCTCTGGGAGACATTGTCTGGGGCAGCGTTTCTGCTATGCGACTTGCAAGCTGGGGACCGCTGGTCTCTGGATGGCATCTGAGCTGGTCTGTGGTCTGCTGGGCTTTAAAAACAATTCAGTGAGTTTTTGCTTCCTTGAGTCCTACAGAATGTTTATTCCAGAGTGCAAAGGGATCTTTAAATGGCCGCAGCTCTGCATGTCTCACTGGCCGAGAAGCAAGCACAGAGCAGGACTGGTGTGGTTGGAGACACACTACCCTGCTGCTGAGCTGCTCCGTGCAGGCACTCAGTGGCCTCTCTCCATGTCCTGCAGGCTAGCAGGAACAGCCTGGTGGGGTCCATCTTGGATAGACGCGGATGATGCCAGAGCTATGACAGGGATTGCAGTCTTGGCACTGAGGGGTGATCAATTATGGAACAACTACAGGAGGAAGTACCTGAGGTCAAGGAAGAGGAAGAGGAAGAGGCAGTGATGGTGGCAAGCGGAGCCTCAGACCCAACTGGAGGACCAGACAGCTCGCTGCCTTCAAGCAGCTACACAGGTGAGTGGAGCCACAGGAGTTCATCCTGTGGAGCATCCAGGCACCCATAGCCCCCAGGCAGCTTGCTCAGCTGCAAGGGCAGAGCATCTGTCCCTGAATGGAGTTCAGCTGGTTTTAATCTATTCCCTTTGTGAAATAATGCTCCAAGTTATGAAGAGGCTGATTTCTTCCTCTTATGTCACTGCACAGCCGTTGGCAATGGGTTGTGGAGTGAAAATTAAAAGGACAAGCAGGTAACATTTTGCTTCAGAGCAAGGGGCCTCCCAGGGTGCTTGGAAATACTTTCTTGGACACTTCTTGAAGTTCTAAGTGCAAAGTGATTGTAGGAGGTGGGAGAGAAGGTTTGTGGATGCGGAAGAGGCTCCTCTAGAGACCTTGATGTTCCAGCTGGGATGTCCTGTGCCATCAGCCGGCCAACCAGGGATTATAAAATCTGCTGGTTGGGTTTTCATTGCCAGGACATGAATGCCAGAGGGAAGAAAGGAGCATTGATGCGAAGTCTGAGCTGCAGGGGTATTCTTTGCTCTGTTCGTGGCATTTGCCTGCAGCCAGTGCCAGGTTCCAGATGTGATACCAGGGGCAGGCAGGACAGGGCTGGAAATTCCTCATCAGCTCCACGGCTGGAGGAGCTGGCCATGCCAGGAGCTGGCCCTGTGACTGTGACATGGAAGGACGTGTCTCTGTGTGTGTTTGCAGACCTGTCACAGAGCTCCTCTCCCTCACTGTCGGACCAGCTGCAGATGGGCTGCGAGGAGGCGGCGCTGGGAGGGCTGAACGTGGAGTGCAGGGTCTGTGGAGACAAAGCCTCGGGCTTCCACTACGGCGTGCACGCCTGCGAGGGCTGCAAGGTGAGTGCCAGGGAGGGCTGGCTTCAGCAGCACCAAGCAGGGGTTAGACTCAGGGACTGGGCTGCCTCCTCACACAAGCAAAACAGGGATTCGGGATTGATTGTAGAAAACTCAACTGAATCTGCCTAGAATGTGGCGAGTACAGGCAGGCAGCAATTGCTGCCCTGGGAAGGTGGCTGAGACCTGTATGGCCCAAATCTTGCCTTATCATGTTTTGCTGTGTAAGGCAAATCCATCAGTCCCCACAGGGACCCTGAATTTTCTTTTAAAGGTGGTTTCTGTGCTGCACATCAGCAGTGAGCTGTGTATTTATCTCCCTGGGATCACTGGCTGCAGCTTGGATGTTCCTCTGGAATTCTTTGCCCTGCAGCAGATCCAGCAGGGTTGCATTAGCAGCCCAGGTCCTGCCAGACATTCCTGCGAGCTGGGCTTGGCCCATGGCTTGTTCCTCCAACCTTCTCTGTGGGCTGCTGGCACAGTCACACACCACCCACCAGGCATGGGGTGCCCTCCATGCTTTTCCCTCTGCAGCCCCTTTGTCCCACCACGTGACTTCTTGCGATAGAGACTCTGCTTGCATCAGAGGGACCCAGGGGTCCCCCTCCTCACCTCCCTGAAGCTCCTGGGGATAACAAACCGGCCTGGTCCCAAGCCATAGGCAGTGCTGCTCCATGTCCCCCTGCTCCCTGCCTGCAGGGTTTCTTCCGCCGGACGATCCGCATGAAGCTGGAGTACGAGAAGTGTGAGAGGAGCTGCAAGATTCAGAAGAAGAACCGAAACAAGTGCCAGTACTGCCGCTTCCAGAAATGCCTCTCGCTGGGCATGTCACACAACGGTGAGTGTCACTGCTGCCCACAGGCCTGGCCAGCTGGGT
Organism: Picathartes gymnocephalus; assembly: GCA_013390045.1. Lineage (NCBI taxonomy): Eukaryota > Metazoa > Chordata > Aves > Passeriformes > Picathartidae > Picathartes > Picathartes gymnocephalus. The sequence continues at coordinate 631,312 of WEKY01061362.1, read as the reverse complement.
GACACAGGGCCAGCTGCCCTCCTCTGAAGGGTGCCCATGGCCTGCTGTGCTTTAGCCCATGGCTCTTCTTGCTAGGGGATCATTGAAACCCAATACTTCAAGCATTTCATTCCCACCATGCAGTACAGCTGCTGGCACATGGCTGTCCCTTACCAACTGGCCCAGAGGGAACTGGCATACAGATGGTTCTTCTGTGCTGGGATTTTTAGATTTCAGGTGCAAGAATCTCTGACCCAGACAAGCAAAGGTGTTTATGTGGGAAGCAGGGTTTGTGCAAGAGCCCAGAGGAATGGGATGGGAGCCTGGTGTGAGGAAGCAGCAGTGGCTGGTTCATGAAGGTGTTGATACTGCAGGAGCTGCAGCCTGGAGAACCATTGTGTTGTGTAGCTGCAGATGTTCTCCAGCAGACCTGTCTGTCTGCAGTAGCAGAACAAACTGCTGCCTCTCTGGATGCATTTCCTGGGGTTCCCCTGCTGTTCTGACCCCCAGTTTTGCCCCCCAGCAATCCGCTTTGGGCGCATGCCAGAGGCAGAGAAGAGGAAGCTGGTGGCAGGGCTGACAGCAAGCGAGATCAGCTGCCAGAACCCGCAGGTGGCTGACCTGAAAGCTTTCTCCAAGCACATCTACAATGCCTACCTGAAGAATTTCAACATGACCAAAAAGAAGGCAAGAGGTATCCTGACCGGGAAGGCCAGCAGCACCCCAGTAAGTTCCCTCCCAGGGTAGGTGGGTTGGCCATGGCCAGCATGGGGGACTGTTCTCTGGGAGATGCTGCATAGCTGCCACAGAGATGCCCTGCTGCCATAGCTGTTCCACATACACCATTCCCACCTGCAGCCAGGTGGGCTCTGCATGTCCTGCCCCTTGCTGGGAAAAATCCCATTGCTCTGCAGACTTGTGCTGTGGTGGGTGGGTGCAGATTGCCTGGGCACTGTCAGCCCCAGAGGCAGGGCACAGTACAGGGACAGGCAGACAAACGTGACTGTCCTGGGCAGAGCTGACACCTCCAGTCCCCACAGCAGACTCCTAACTTGCTTCTTGTTCAAGCAGCCTTTTGTGATCCATGACATGGACACCTTGTGGCAGGCAGAGAAGGGTCTGGTGTGGAAGCAGCTGGTGAACGGCATCCCCCCCTACAAGGAGATCGGGGTGCACGTCTTCTACCGCTGCCAGTGCACCACGGTGGAGACGGTGCGGGAGCTCACCGAGTTTGCCAAGAGCATCCCCAGCTTCATTGGCCTCTACTTGAACGACCAAGTGACTCTGCTCAAGTACGGGGTGCACGAGGCCATCTTTGCCATGCTGGCCTCCATCATGAACAAGGATGGGCTGCTGGTGGCCAATGGGAACGGCTTCGTGACCCGCGAGTTCCTGCGCAGCCTGCGCAAGCCCTTCAGTGAGATCATGGAGCCCAAATTTGAGTTTGCTGTGAAGTTCAACGCACTGGAGCTGGATGACAGTGACCTGTCCCTGTTTGTGGCTGCCATCATCCTGTGTGGAGGTGAGTGGGTGCCCTTGGCCATGCCAGGGTCAGGAAGAGTCTTCCCTACTTAGAGGTGGTTCAGAGGGGGCTAGGGGAGCTGAGCTGCAGCTGGCCCTGAGGTCAGCTAGGGATGTCTCAGGGGCATGAGAGAAGAACTGAACATTTCCAAAACCAAAGCTTCTCTGTGGTGGTGATGCCTGGCAAGGTTGGACTGACAGCAAGGAATGTAGAAGTGGCATCTCCTCATGTGCTGCTGTGGGATACGTTGTCCAAGGGCACGCTTTCTCCTTTCTAGCTGATGAGGTTGAAGTCACGGTGGGTGGGTTACAGTCCCTGGCTCCCTTTCCCCAGGAGGAACATGTATCTTGGAGGGCTGCAGCATGACCCTGCAGCTACCATGCTTCCTCTCCACAGACCGCCCTGGCCTGATGAACGTGAAGCAGGTGGAGGAGATCCAAGACAACATCCTGCGAGCACTGGAGTTCCACTTGCAGTCCAACCACCCAGATGCCCAGTACCTCTTCCCCAAGCTGCTGCAGAAGATGGCTGACCTGAGACAGCTGGTGACAGAGCACGCCCAGCTGGTGCAAAAGATCAAGAAGACAGAGACAGAGACATCTCTGCACCCACTTCTGCAGGAGATCTACAAGGACATGTACTAAGGACCTGTTATTTATGAGAATGAAGCCATGGATTCCCATCAAGACTCTTTGTACAGGAACAAAGAAAACCCTCCCAGTGTCTTCCATTTCTCCTACTGGAAACTCTTTTCTACATGACCCTGACATACGGTACATAGGGCAAGAATGCCGTCAGGATTTGCAGCTGCCTCCTGCTCAGCCAGGGCTTCCATTAACAGACACTAACAAATCTGCAAAGCTGCTGTTCCCGTTCCTATGGCCCAGCTCTGGCTGCTCCCGGAGCAGAGCGGCCGCCCAGTTTACATGGCTGAGGCAGTGAGGTTCCTGTGGCACCCCAGGTCCCCAGGGTGGGGAGCTCTGGTCCTTAGGAGGGCTGAGAGGGTGCAGGGGCCAGCAGGGCTGACAGCAGCACTTACAGTGTGTCTGTATTCTCTGGTTAGTTTGCACTCCAAGGACGTGGTCCTGAGCTGTGAAGTCTCGGACAGTGTGATGAAAGGATGTTTCTCTTTCCCAAAGAAAAGCTGGAGTATTTGAACACGGGTAGGGCTGTCCCAGCGGAGACCCTCAGCTGCAGCCCCCCCATGCTCTGCAGTGTGTTCCTGTCTCCCAGTGGGACTGTGTGAGCTCTGCCTTCCCGGGTGCCGTGTGGGAGTCTTTGCTCCAGGCACCCTTGTTCCATAGGGAACGTGTCCCTTGGCACCTCAATATGAGAGAGGGAGGGATGGGGAAGTGGGAGGGAAAGGATTTGACTCCTTAAAATTCACCTTCAGACCAGAGGCACAGAATCCATGGCTTCCACAGGCTGTTCTGCACAGAGGTGAGTTACAGAAAAGGTGTGTGGAAGGTCAGGGGCCTTGAGCTGGTCAGGGTTTGGTGTCCTGCCTCAGTTTCCCCTCTGTGAAAGGGACCTGGATTGTCACATGCTATCTGCTCAGAGCAGGAGCACAAGGATCTGTTAGTGCATTAGTTGCAGAGAGCTTTGCAGCTGTAAATGCCAACGATTTATAAACAGGGAGGGGGTGGTTGGGATGCTCACAATGGGCAGGAGTGAGTGTTGCTGTGTCAGGGAAGCTGCCAGTCCTCCTCTGCCACTGTTCCCAAGAGTGGGAACAGCTCCAGGCTTCGAGGTCTGCCTGAACCCAGCACCATTCTGGGACTTTACCTCACAACGTCTCACAGCTGTAGTGAAACACCACTGCCTGGGCCAGGCCAGGCCCCTGGTGTGGGGGCTGTGTCACTTGGGCTCGGGATGGGGGAAGGATGGACCTGGGAAGGGCTGTTTTCCCTTTCAGGATAATGGTGTCTGACCTAAGAAGCGACACTTCCCTGTCTGCAGCTCGTAGTCCCCTGTGTCCTGAGCAGCCTTATTAAAATACTGATATTCCCAAGGAGGGGTTGTGGGAGCAAATTACTTGGTTTTATTTTACTTTCCTCCTCTTCAGGGTAGCAGATTTCCCTGGTGCAATAATTCCTTTAAAACCCAAAGGGGAAGAGCACTGGGCTTTCCCTCCCGTGTCACAGGGCTGGCCGATCCCAAACCTCGCCCTGCTGCCACACTCCACTCCTTTTGCCGTGCCTCAGTTTCCCCGCCCAGCCCCTCCCCACCCTACCTCGCAGGGATGTTGGGAATTACCGTTTCTGAAGCACTTTGAAGCCCTCTGGGGGAGGGCAGTGGAGACTTGCGTGTGCTGGTCGGAGCCCGGGGGGTTTGCCCTTCCCAAAGCCCCCGTGGTGTCCCCACCGCGGCCGCAGTGCAGGACTCGTGCCCATCACCTGGGAAACTTTTTGTTCTTCCTTCCTCGACAGTATAACAACCCTCAAACTGAAATGTATATTTTTGCTAGAAGTACAAACCTCCAAGTGTTTTTAATAATATAAATAGTGTCCACAAACTGACTTGACTTTAAATAAATCTGAACTAAATATTTAAGAACCTTTTAACGTCCAGCCTGTTTTTGGGGGATTTCTCTCAGCACCTGGGTGGGGGCTATCCGTGGGAGGATTTCCAGTAGAGGTGATGGAGTTTGCTGTGATTTCCAGGGCTTTGCTATGATTCCTGGGGCTCTGTAATTCCCAGATCTCCAACCTGCTGTGGTTTTCCTGCCTGCAAACCTAAAGGAGTAGAAAGAGCCAATCCTGAGAAGATTCCAGCCTCAGAGCTGGGTGCTTCCTGCCCCAAATGCTGCGGGGTGGAGCTGGAAATGAGCTGAAAACACCCCGAGAAGGCGAACAATGAGCTCCAGGGCGGGTCACGTTCACGCCCTTGGCGCTGCCCTTGTGGCGTAGCACCTGAGAATTTGCGAGTAGGAGCTGCAGACCCCCAGGCTCCCCCGTGTCCGGCTTGAGTGCCCTGGGGGAAGCTGTTCTATTGCTCCCTGCCTCTCCCATGCAGCTGGGGGCACATGGAGCCGTGGTGCTGCTGTGCAGGGGGTACCTGACTGGGGACCCTGTGTGATTTACCCCAGCAGGCAGCGAAACATTACCCAGCCGTTCACTCCCTCCCTTCCCAGTGGGATGGCGGAGAGAACTGAGAAAGAAGTGAAATCCACAGGGTGAATTAAAGACAGTTTAATAAGACTGAAAAGGAAAGGGAAAAAGTAATGAGAAAAGAATTTGAATTTACAGCATTTAGTGATGCACACTGGAGTGGTGCCCCCGTGCAGGCTCCTCACTGCAGGAGCTGCAAAGTCCTTGACCGAGTGTAAACAGTGCTCACACGCGCGGCTGCTATCAGCCAGCCCGGGCTTGTCCTCCGCCCTAAACACGTGGCCCCGGCTACCAGGGGAGAATTATCCCAGCCGAAGCCGGGACTCACTGAGGCTATAAATAGCCCTGGGAGGTGTCCCAGCCCCACTTCGCTGCTGGGGAAGAGGTGGAGCCGGGCTCGATGATGGCATCTGGGCCGTTAAGGGCCGAGGCAAGCTGTCTGAGACCCCTGTGCAGGTAAAGGCTTGGGGATGGGATGGCTGGGAGCAGATTTTGGGGGAGATAGGCTGGAGATGGGCCCCTCGCTGTGGGGGTAGGGAGTGGATTGGGATGGCCTTGATCCACCCTCCCACCGGAGATGGGGGTGGGCGGCAGCATTCCAGCCAGGCCCCCCCTTTCCTTCCAGCCCCAAACCAAGGGCTCCTGCCCTTTTCCCTGTCCCAGCCCTCGGTACCCCTGCTCCCCCAGTCCTGAGGAGAGCCCCCAGACAGTCCCTGTCCTGGACTTCCTTTGCTTTGCAATTACTCAGGAGATTAGGCTGGATGGGGCTGGGAGAACCCTGGCTCCCCCGGGCTCTTCCCTTGGCAAGGGCTCCTGAGCCCAGGCACCAGCCAGGGGGGCTTCCCAAATATGTCCCCAGCCAGACAAAGCTGGTACCCGGTGGGGACGCTAGAGCAGGGCTGGAGCAGGGTCTGAGCCCAGCCATGCGGCTCCTCTGGCTAACAGGAATTTTGCCCGTGGATCCTGTCGGAGAGGCCAGAGCTGCCGTTTCTCACACGACAGAAAATCAGCCCAGGCCTGCAAGTACTTCCAGCGTGGGTTTTGCCGTTACGGAGAGCAGTGCAGGTAAGGGAGGGGCTGTGAGGAGGGGCCTGATGCCACGAGGACGGGCTGGGAGCCTAGAGGAGTCCTGCTGGACTGATGGGACCCTCTGTCTCTGTCCCTGGGTTCATCCAGCTACCAGCACATCCAGGAGGAGCCAGCACCAGTAGGGACCCAATATGATCTGGTGCCCCGCCACCAGTGGGGCCTGGAGCCTGGTACTGAGCCCACAGCCATGGGCCGGGACCAGGAGGGAGCCCCGGGCACCTCGGACCCTTCTGCCTGCAGCAGGACGTGTGTGGCCTTTGAGTTCCCAAAAGTGGAGGTTGCAGTGGAAGAGAAAGACAAGAAGAACATACCAGCACTTGGTGATACACCCTGTGGGGCCATCGGTGGAGAATTTGTCCCCACAGAAGCTCGGGGTGCCTCAGGTAGGTGCTAGGCTGCCCAGGAGACTAGTGGGGTGAAGATGCTGGGGTGGTTATGGTGAAACAGCCTGTGCATGTTTCTGCCCGTGACCTAAGCCCAGGCCAGGCTGGAGCTGTGGAGAGCTCTCCAGTGTGGGACTGTCAGTGCTGAAGCTGCACACTCCGAGCAGCCCACCCAGCTCTGATGATGGGCCAGGATGTGCTTTTCCTTTCTTAAGAACTCTCCTCCTGCAGGCTTCCAACCACAAGGGCCAGCACTGGATCCAGACTCCTCTACCCCTGGCGAGGCAGTTGTGAAGATGGCAACATGGACTGGCCCTGCAAAGGTGGGTTTGGGGTCTCCTGTGGCCGGGCACTCCCCTGTGATGTTCCCAAGGCGAGGGCAGTGATGAAGCCAGGGGGTTGCCATACCGTGCTGCTCCACTTGCAGGTCTCTGCAGAGCCAGGTGCTGTGGCAGCCCTGGTCACCACCGCAGTGCTGAGAGCCCAGAGTGAGGCCGTGGTGTGTGGCATCTGCATGGACAGGGTGTATGAGAAGCCTCTGCCAGAGGAGCGGCTCTTTGGGATCCTCCCGAACTGCAGCCACGCGTACTGCGTGGGGTGCATCCGCAAGTGGCGGCGCAGCCGGGACTTCCAGAGCACCGTCATAAAGTGAGTGGGGATGGGAACATGGGAGGGTGGTCACCGTTCCTCCTTCTGCACCCTGAAATTCTTCCTTGGGTCTGGTGACGTGGCTTTGGGATTGGCATGACTTTCCTTTGGGAACAGGCACTTGGGAGTGGTGATGAGTATGAGGGTGCTGGATGAGGCCGCGGCAGCAGGACCACCCAGTGTGGGTGCTGAGCCCGTGCTCCCTGCTCCCTTTTTGTGACACCCAACTGCACCCGTCACCCTCACCCAGGGCCTGCCCAGAGTGCCGGATCACCTCCAGTTACTACATCCCCCACAAATACTGGATCTCAGATGTGGGTGAGAAGGAGAAGCTCATCAGAACCTTCAAGGCACGGACAGGGTGAGTGTGTGGCGCTGCTGCGGGTGGCAGGGCTGCCGGCTCTGTACTGCTCTGGGAGCTACACTCACGGCTGTGCTTGAAATCCCACAGGAAAATCAGGTGCAAATTCTTCGTCCGTGGGCACTGCCCTTTCAGATCAGAGTGCATCTACCTGCACGAACTGCCCGCCCGCCGGCTGCGGCAGCGCAGGCGGCAGCGGCCGAGGATGCCCACGGTAAGTGGGGTTGGCACATCCCGGGGCTGGGCTGGGCGCCGGGAGGCCCTGTCTCATCCTCCTTCCTCTGCTGCAGGTGTTCATCCCTTCTTCCTCAGAGAGCTCTGACGAAGAGGATGAGGAGTTGAGCACGCTCGACTGGGCTATTACCCTGGCCATGCTGGAGGCAGAATTTCCCTGCTCAAGTTACAGCCGCGAGATGCTTCTCCTTGACCTCCTCAGTTCCGACTGAGCCGTGGGGGCCACGCTGGGCCTCGGAGCGTCTGCTTTTGACTCCTGCCATTGTTTTGGGGTGGCTCCAGCCGTGGGGGTGTTGCAGTGATGGGGTGGGATGGGGAAGCAGTCTGGCTGGCATTTATGGGTGCACTGGGGGAGACTCAGGGCACAGCCCCCCCTGCTCTTGCCCTCGTCCTCTCAATGGTGCAAACTCTGCGCCCGTGGGAGACCCACGGGTGGGGCTGGGCTGGGTGCTGAGGGGCAGCAGGGTGGTCTGACATCCACTGGACGGGGCGGGGGTGCCGGGCAGCACGGGGGCACTTTTTTAAAATTCTTTTTAGCCAAATCCGGGAATAACGAAATAAAACGGGTTGCGTAACATCACGCTTCCGGGGTGATCTGTGGGCTGGGGGATCCAGCCTCGCGGGGGAAGGCGATGTTTGGGTTGGAATTCAAGGGATATTTGCATAATGAGATGGTTTGCGCGCGGTCGATTTGCGTTTCCCGGGGGCGGGGCCGGAAGCGGCGCTTTGGGGCCCGGGGGCGGCGGGCGGAGCCCGGCGGGGACACCCGTGAGTGTGCGGGGACATCGTGAGTGTGCCCGGGACTGCCGCGGGAGCCCCACCGGCAGCGCCCCCCGGGAGGGCAGCGGGGCTTGAGCTGGGATGCGGGGGCTGCCAGCGAAGGGGTGTTGGAGGGCACGGAGGGACTCCCGGTGCTCCCGCCCGGCTGCGACCGCGTGACGCTCCCGCATCCTCGGGTGGCCAGGGCCGGCTAAAGGCAGCGCTCGAAGCTGATGCTGGGGTCGGCGCCGAGCACGGCCAGGCAGGTCGTGATCGTCCCGGGCCTCCCTAGTGTCACCCGTGTCCGGTTCTCGCCGGTGTGACCGCGTCCGGCTGTCCCGGTTGTGACCCGGTCCGGCCTCCCCGTGTCTCGCAGGCGGCCCCCGCCGCAGCGATGGAGCCCCGGTGCCTGCCCTGGCTGCAGACCTGTCCCCGGCCGTGCCGCCTCCTGCTCCACGCTCTGTCCTCCGGCCCCGGCGGGGCGATGGCCGCGCTGCGGGTGCTGCAGCGGGGCCAGCCCCGCGAGGGACCGGGACAGGCGTTCCCCTGGCAGGCTCTCACCGCAGCCGTGTGCGCCGAGGAGCCCTCGCTGGAGGGGCCGCAGGACACCCTGGCTGTGTGAGTTTCTAAAACTCGGTGTTTTGCGGGAGTTTTGGGTGTCAGGTGCACGATTTGGGAGAGCACATCTGCTTCCCCCAGTGCACCTATCCATACATCAAGTTGGAATCATAGCAGCGACCCACTGGTGCCCCAGCTTGTGTCTGCAAAAGCTGGTGAAGGCGTTAGGGGCCTCCTCTTGCTCCCTAGTGCTGTAAGACTCTGCTCCACGGGGCAGGTTGGGGTCAGGACAGGGCGATTTGCTCTGACCAGTCTCCTCTCCTTTTCCAGCAAGCCACGGCTGCTGCTGCTGCCCGTTTTGTGCCAGAGAAACCTCTTCTCCCTGCTCCTCGTGGTGCAAGATGCAGTGCCAGGGGACTGCCTTGACCAGCTGCTCCAGGCCTTGGAGCAAGATTCCCATGTGGATCCCTGGGTGCAGACGCTGGGGGATCTGCTCCGGCAGGGAACAAGGGCAGAGGATGGCTCCCCACCTCCCACTCCCCTGTCTTCCACATGCCAGGAGCAGCTCAGGGGCTTGTGCCAGAAAATTGCCCAGAAGAAACCAGAGGGGCAAAGGAAATTGAACTGGTGCTTCAGCAAGCAGAGTCCTGGTGCCCCTGACTCTGTGCCTCAAGAGGGGAAACGCAAGAAAGTGTCAGAGGAGAGCCTGGAGTTGGACAACGAGAGAGAGGGGAAGAGGTTGTTGCTGGAGGAGGTGGCATCTGAGCCCCTGGGGCCCCAGGAATGTGGGGATGTGGCAGGGATGGAAGAGGAGGTGCCTGAGGAGCCTTCAGGGGACACATCTGCTCAGAGCACAGATAAGGCTGCTCCGGACAGCTCCCAGCAGGATGCCGCTGGGGAGCTCAGGAAGATTTCCCAGACAGAGCTGGCAGCAGAGGTCCAATCCTTTGTCCAGGTACTGGGTAGGATTTGCTGTCCCCTTCCAGCCAGTGAGCCTTTACAGCCTGATTCCCATTCCTTCATCTCATTTCCCTCAGATGCATGGACAGAGGCTGAAAAGGCTGCTGCTGCAGGAGTCCAGTGTAAGTGGTTGCTCCTGTCTCTCTCCTGGAGCTGAGGCTCTAAACAGGCTCATGCCAGGGCCTCAGAAGGGGTGGAAAAGGAGCTGGATTTCACAGGGCCAGCTGGATGGGGATAAAAAGCCCTGTTGTGTTGTCACTTCCTCTGGTCTGGGATACCAACACCTGCCTGCACCTTGCAGGTGTGAGGGGCTGCCTGTGGGCTCAGCACTGACAGACACTGGGGGAAGGGAGAAGCCCTGGAGCTCTATTTTGTTGGTTGGTTTATTTGGTGCATTACTCGGGACAATGTTTCCCTCCAGCACCCTGAGCCGAGAGCCCCACCCGAGCTGAGCATCCTGAACAACTGCTCCCCCAGCCAGGTGAGCCCCAGCATCCCGGCTGTAGCTGCAGCCACTGTGGGGCCTGCTGCTGTCCTTAATGTCCCTTCCCCTCTGCCATCCCCAGCTCGAGGGGCTGTGCTCCTTCCTCCAGCTCTCCACCTGCCCGGAGCCCTTCCTGGTGCGTTTCTGCAGCTGGCTGCTGCCTCTGACCCCTGACCTCAGCTACACCAGCGCAGCCATCCTGGCAGAGCAGCTTTTCCTCAGGCGAGTACGTGCCAGGGCAGCAGAGGTTTCCTGCTCCCCATTTCCCCTTCCACTGTCCCCACCTCCTGCCTTTTGCGTCCCTAGGTCCTGTCCCTCGCCCAGCCGCCTTCCCGACACCTCATGGCTGCCCTCACTTCGTTTTGCTCCAAGTATTCCCATCCCTTCTGCCGTGTGCTGGTGGCTGCGGTGCTGCAGGAGCCAGGGGAAGGTGTGCTGGGCTGGTGGGAGGTGTGGCTGCCTCTGGGAGCTGGAGAGGGGCCCCAGCTGCAGAGTGCTCACTCCTGGGAGACATTTGTCACGTGGAACAGGTGTTAGGAGGCATGGGGCTGTTTATTCTGGGCAGGTGAACATTCAGGGGTCGGGGTGGGAGATGGGTTTACAGATGCTTGAGATGGAGTGGGAGGGTCTGCCAGGCTGGCTTCTGGCTTCATTTTTCCCAAAGGACAGTTCCCATACCTCCATGATTGGAGATTCCTGACAGCTCCTAATGCTTGGGCTGGAGCTGCCCCAGGGTGGCTCTGCTGGCATGAGGAGAAGATGAACCCCTGCCACAGTAACATCCTCTTTTCCCAGAGACTGGTGCTGTTTAAACCCTTGCTGCAGCTGGGCAAAGGAAGCAGGATTATCCTGAGCAGTAGAAGGGGGCACTGCATGGCTTCTGCCTGTCCTGATTAGGACATACACCTGTGTGAAGGAGTGCCAGGAAGGGCCAGGTAATCCCCATGGATTTGGCAGCCTCTGGAGGGTCTCCCCTGCTGCTTTGCCCTTGCAGGTGCTGAGCAGACCAAGCTGATGTGTGAGCTCGTGGAGGAGTGCCTGGAGCCCCACTCAGTGCACCTGGTGCTCAGGTGAGGGGTTACAGGGCCAACAGCTCTGCTTTGGCCTCACGCCTACCTGGATGGCTCCAGCCATTTGGGAGCACCAGCAAAGCTGTGAAGCAGCACCTTTCCTCTTCACTGTCCTTCCAGCCAAGTCCTGGAGGTGCCTTTGTCAGAGAAACTCCTGCCAGTGCTGCAGGCCGTGCTGGGGCGGCAGGTGAGGCGCCCACCTTGTCCCATGGGTTTCCTTGATGACTCTGGCAGTGCTGGAGCAAGGACCTACTCTCCTACCTGCTCTTGGGTCTTTTCCAGGAGGTGCTGCCGCCTGAGCTCTTGGATCTGCTGGTCCTGACTCTGTGCCAGCAGGCCCCAGCCTTCGCCATGTCACTCAACTACGCCAAGCTGGTGACGGCCGTGCTCACGGTGTATCAGAGCCAGGTGAGCGAGGCCAGGCTCAGGTCCTGCAGCTCCTGGGACCTGGCCCAGAGGTCCCAGGTGGGCTCCTGGCAGGGCAGCACCCTGAGCTTGTGCTGCCTCCATCCCAGGTCACCCCAGCTCACCGGAGCAGTCTGGCTGCTGTCCTGGATCGGAGCAACGCGGTGCTGAAGAAATCACTGCAGGCTGTGCTGGAAGGGGCCAGGTGAGGTGGGGACAGGGGTCCCTGTCATGGGGGATGGCCTGCTCTGCATCCTGGGCTGCCCCAGGGGTGGGGAGCCACAAGGTGCCACAGCTGCCGTGCCAGAACTGTGATGGAGCTGTGCTGTGGTGTGTATGGCAGTGGCTTTCCTCTTCTTGATTTCTGGTTTTTTGGGTTTTTTTTCTCAGGTGACCACCAAAAGGAATCATGAGATGACAGCTGCCTTGCATGGAGGACACTCACTGCACAGCAGCAGCCACAGCCCAGCCCTCACTGGGTTCCCCCTGCGAGCGGGGTCTGTTCCCCACAGAGTGCCCAGGGCCTCCCAGCAGCACCTGCTGTGAGGGGGCTCTTGCTGGGCAGTGCCATCCCAGGCCCCCACACTCCCTGGGGCTCAGAGAGGTCTTGGTTGAACAATTAATGTATTTCCAGGCATTTCTGTGTCTGTTCTCCCTCGGGCCTGCCATGCTCAATAAGGTGACCTGGCCCCCTCCTGTGATGGGGGCTGTGGGGGCCAGCAGGACACAACCCATGGGGGAGTTCCTGAGTTCTTGCTGCCCAAAACACATCGCTGAACGAGGACAGATGTTGATTTGAGGCTGCATGAAGTTGATAATTCTGGACTTAATTCACTATCTAGATTTTGCCTCCGCTCATTCCAAGGCACAAACTTTGTGCACGTCCACTTTCCTCCACAACAGCCAAGCTGGTTTTGGAGTGATGCAGGCTGGGCTGCTGCTGTGTGTATCTGATCTGCTGGGATTTACAGGTCTCTGGGTGCAGGAGAGTGGGATTTAGCTGAATTCCAGCTGAATTTAGCTGGAAAACTTGAGTCTTCTGCTTTAAATCTACCTTTCTTTCCCATTTGCCTGGCCTGTGAGGGGCCCTGCTGTGTGTGACACATTTCTGGTGATGATGACACTCCTCGTTGCCCTGATAGAAAGCGCTTGTATAGCATGACTGTGCTCAAAGTTCTATCCTGTATTCTTGAAAGTACCCACTGGAAACCTTGTCTAGGCACCTCCTGGTCTGAGAACTGGGAAGAAAAGGGTGGGAGAGAGTGGAGACTCAGAGAGATAGAGCTAGGGTTTCAGTGGAGGTTTTGAAGTGTTGCATAGCTCAGGAGCTTTTTAAAAATCCATAAACATCCACAAAGGGAGAAGGAGAATTAAAACATGCAGGTGTGATGTGTGAGTGCTTCAGGTTTGCTTGTTATTGTTTAGATCCCAGCCAGAGGAAGGAAACTCTGAAGCTTTAGGTGACACTCTTAAAGCTGAGAGCACAGATTTCTTTATATAAGAATCTCCTAAGCTATTTTAGGTGACAGTGGACTGATGAAGCTTCAAAGTCTGCATTAGCTGGAGGACAAAAACCTCCGGGGAGCCAGATTGTTGATATGTTTGCATTCCAGTGAGTTAGTGGCTGAGTATAGTGAAGCTATTGTAGGGCTGCCCAAAATATGACATAAATAGAAATTGTGCCATGATCATCAAGGTCTAAGCCTGCTCTTCTGGCTTTATTAGGTAGCAGGCTCTGATCTTTGCAGTTTCCCTGCAGAGCTTCTACCAAGTGACCTTGGTGTCATTGTCCCCAGTGCTCCATCTGGCTGTGGCTCTCGGTCACATGGAGATGACCACTGGCTTGTGGAAAGAGCCTTCTTAGCCCTGGTATTGCTCTTGGCTGCAGCTTATCATGTGCTGTGGGTTCCTCTGAGGTGTAAATGCAGGTAACACTCATGTAAGGAGAATTGGGAGGAAACCCTGGGGACACTGCACATGCTGGTGGAAAACCGCTTGTTTGTACAGAAGTTGGCAGCACCTGCACAGAAGACTTTACTTTTAACTTCTCTTGAAGTTCTTTCAAGAACTTTAAAATTCATCCTAAACAGTGCAGAGAGGTGGATGCAGCATAAAACATCAATCAGATTTTATAGTTCAGCAGAACCTTGGCCAAGGGGACTGGCTCTGTCCTTGTCCTGATTTTAGAGCGGTGTTGGTGAAGGGAATGGTCTGAAGCTTTGTCTGAGACCTTTCCTAGGCTGAAGGTAGAAGGCAGCATGTGATTTTCAGCCAGTTTACTTGTGATACTTGGCAGTGGTTCCTTACCTGCTTCCTCTTCTGTTTGTAGAGTTTTACTTCACAGTACAGAGGGAAATTCCCTTTTTGGATTAGTTCTTGGAGTTTTTTTGAGGGAAGTTCATCATATGCAATTGGTCGGGTTGTCTGTCCGCTCTGCTGCTTCCACACCCTCCACAGGGATTTTTGAACCAGTTTCATGACAAGATGATTCCTCCATTCCCCAGGTGCCTTTGTAGGGCTGTGCTCAGGCAGCAAAGAACCTCTTTGGGGTGAGCAGAGGTGTGGGGTCCATGGATGTGAAACACCAGACATCAGAGCCATGTAGGAGCCTTGGGCCATGCAGCACCTGGTTGGAAAGGGCTGAAACTCAGTGTCTTTCCAGAAAATGGTCCCTATCTACCCCCCAAGGGGCTGCCCCTCTCCAGACAGGAGTTCCAGGTTGTTGCTGTGTCCCCTTTTGCAGCAGTGCCAGGGGTTACCCCACTTCTCCCCAGAGGTAACTGCGTGTCCAGTGACAGCCTGTTAATCTCCTGTGTAATCCCCAGCATGCTGATGTAGTTCTGCCTGGAAACCTGGGGCCTGTGACACCCAAATGTGAGGCTGAACTGCTCTGGGGGAGGCTCAGCAATATTTTTTTTTTTTTCACTTGGGATTTAAAACTGAATAAAAAGAATGCAATTTTCTTTCTCATCTGTTTTTTGTGAGTTTTTTTTCCATCAAACTTTTAATCATAAGACAAAAATAGTGTTCTCTCTTGGGTAGCATGGTGGCTGCCAGGTCCCTGTCAGCTGGGGAAGGCAGAGCCACAGAAAGGTGAATTTGAGGGAGGTCTGCGGTGCTGTTTTGTGGTTGGGCCCCTGCACAGACCTGTAAATCACGCTTGTCACGTCAATGGTAGCAGTCCGTGTCAGTCTGAGCAGCTTTCTTCCAAGAAGTGGATAATCCTGATGACCACACTCTGTGATCTGAGCTGCAAGTTCAGCTCAGCTTCAGGAGCCCTGGAAGATGCTGTTGCTGTAGCTGCTGTGAGGGACCTCGCTGGAAGGAGGACGGGTGACAAAGGCAGAGCCTGCAGCCACGTGCTGGAGATCTGCCCTGGGCTGGAGATGTCCCAGCAGGGTCTCCTTCCTCCCTGCTGAACAGGTCTGTGAGAGGGGAACTGGGCTGCTTTTCCTTGTTTAAGGCTCTGTGATGCCTAGACTGCAGTCACGATTTAGCCGCTCCCAGGTTAAAAATAAGGCTAAAAATCCCTGCGTGCTTTTAGTAAATGCTTTTAGAGGCTCTTTGAACGGGGTGTTGTGTGAACAGGGGCATCGCCTGTTGTTAACCCTTCCCTGAGTGGGGAGGGAGCAGAGGCACCAGTGTAATGGTGTCCTTGGGCCTGTGTCCCCACGGGGCAGCCCTGGGCCTGCCAGGGCACCAGAGCAGAGGCCACGGAGCCTGATCTGCTGCCAGGTGCCAGCTGCTGCTCCTGGGGAGGAAGCTGGGGCTCTCTGCAAGGGTGTCCATCCTCCACTCCCCTGGTTTTGTAACCCCTGGGGCTGCGTTCTGCGCTCTCACTCTGGCAGGGGGTCAGAGCCTGGGCCAAGCCTGCCCCAGGACTGGGAGATGCTGTTTGCCCTCTCAGGGCTTAAAAGGTCTGCAGACCCCAAGGGGTCCACTGGGTTCCCTGGCCATGGGGGAGCAACAGCAGCTGCCTCCTGGTAGTGCTGAGCACGGAGCCCGACTCACTGTAAGCTCATTAGGGGAAGAAAGCGGCTTTAGAGGATGGGATGGATTTGAGCAAAGGGGTTGGGCCGGGGATGGGGCAGCGGGGGGAAAGAGGGGCTGCTGAGAGGGGCAGGAGGGATGGGGGTCCTGGGCAGAGCGGCTTCCCTGCATCACCAAATAAGATGCTACAGGAGCTCCTCATCAGCTATCCTGGTTTAGCGTGGTGCTGTGCCCCCCGTGACAGCACAGGGGGGATCCCCCAGCTCTCCTGACTGCCCCCACCCTGCCCTGAGCCGCCTGCCAGGGAGATGCTGAGGCTCAGCTCTGCTCTGCTCTGCTCTGCAGACACCGGGCACGGAGGGAGCAGTCCCGGTCTTTCCCAGCTCTGCCACCTCCTCGGAGCGGGTGCAGGATCTGGCCCCGCACCAAAAGCAGAGGTTTCCTGGCCACCTGCAGACCACTCTGCCCGCCCTGGCCCGCGCGGGGAGCTCCCAGCCGCTCTCATGCATCTCCTTTAAAGGCCTTCTCTCATCGGGCTCGTTCCCGGCAGCTCCGTCTGCCGCAGATGCGGTTGCTCTGCCCTGCGGGGAGGCTCCGCCGCCGGCAGCGAGCGCCGTGCGGGGCCCCGGCACCCCCGACCCAGCGACCGCCGTGTCCCCGACCCCCCCGGGGCCCAGCAGGGCTGAGTGCCGGCTCCGAGCTGGGTGGCCCCAGCGCCTGCCTTCGGCTGCTTGAGAGGAGTTCAGGCAGGTAATGATGTCCCGGGGAGCGTTTGGTCGTCGCTGAGTTGAGGGAAAGCGCCCGGTCTGGCATCCCAGGGGGTTCCTTATGCTAAACCAGCTGCGTGTCTCGTATCTTTTCCATCTGTAACACAAAGAGAAGGAGTGAGTGTCTGTGAGACTGTCAGAGCTGTGGGAAGGCAGCAGCCTGCAGGGTCTGCCGTGGCTGTGATGGATTGAGCACTTTGCAGCAGGGACCAGCCCTTCAGAGCACTCTGGTGCTCCTCTGGGTGGAGGTGTCAGCGACAATTCCCACTGTATAGCTGTGAAATGGGCTGGCTTTGACAGGTGCCAAGTGCTGCTTTTTACACCTTCATCAGAGCTGAACAGGCCCTGGGAGCTGGGTGATGGCCCTGCGTGGTGCTGGGCTGACCTAGACTGAGCTTGGCCAACGATTTGCACGGGCACGTGGGGCTTCAAGCAGTCCCAGCTTTTTGTCCCCCTAGATCTGTCTTGCATTTCCTGTCCTGGACAAAAAATTCTCCTTCTGTCCCATATCTGCATGTCCACGGGCACAGCCTGCGAGGAGTCGCTGCGGGACAATCCCTTGTGCACAGCGACTTTACCCTGGGCTGGGAGAGGGGCTCTGTGGACTTTCTGCATTTTTCTCTGATTCCTTAAACATCGTGAAACAGCTTAAATGAGTTGTCCAAGATCCCTTAGATTTGGAAATATTTCATATTTGTCTCTCTGGGAGCTCAGATTGTCCTGTCTGCAGCCTG
Organism: Picathartes gymnocephalus; assembly: GCA_013390045.1. NCBI lineage: Eukaryota > Metazoa > Chordata > Aves > Passeriformes > Picathartidae > Picathartes > Picathartes gymnocephalus. The sequence goes on along the minus strand of WEKY01061362.1, from coordinate 614,259 downwards.
GAGAACAGGGAGTTGCTCCCACTCTGCATGGGGTGCTCACACCGGTGGGTGGCTGCAAATTTCCCTCCCCCCATGAAGCTGACCCACATCACAAGCCCAAAATGAGGATTGCCCTGGGGGAAGAAAATGGGGGTGGCAAGCAGGAAAGTCCACCCTCAGCACTGCCCAGGAATGAGGCTTGTATTGAATTTCTCATTTTCCTTGCTCCATGCCCGCCCAAATCCCACCAGCCTCCTCCTGAATCACAGCAGGCCTCCCCACCTCTTTTCCCACAGATGCCTCCACGCTAAGCAGAGGAGCTCGAAGCTCCTGCTGGGTGAGAAAACGCTTTAAAAATATAACATTTAGAGGCGTTCTCCATCTGCGCGCAGCTAATGTGGGTCTCTCACCATAGGTGTGCTGGTCCTGGAGCCTCTGCACTTCACAAATGAAGCCACTGGAAGGGACCTCGCTGGGACAGGGGGAGGAGGAGGCGCAGGGAGCGACCCTGGGGCGCCGGCGGCGGCAGCGGCAGAGGACGAGCTGCAGACCCAGCCCCTCATCTCTCAGGTATGTGCACAAAAAGCTCACCCAGCGGCTCTTGGGGTGCTGGCAAGGATGGGACAGCGATGGCAGTGCCAGGCAAGAGACACTGAGCATCATTTTGGCATGGTGGCCCCTTCTCCTGCAGCCACTGCTCTCGGGCTCACCAGGAGGTGAGGGAAAAGCCCTGCTGTAGCCCATTTCAGAGCCAGGGGTAAAAGTTTGGGGGTTCAAAGCCTCTCCCCCTCAGCCTGGGGCTGCAGAGGGCTCTTTGCACAGCAGCCCCTGTAACTCCACGCACTGGTGACCTTCCATCCCTGGTGGCCTCCAGCATCAGTGAGCAGGGATGCTACAGAGCTGCCAGACCTTCTGGCACCCAGGAGAGGCTTTCGGGGTGATGAACCCATCCCAGTGCACTTTTAGGGCGGCCTGCCATCCCCATGGAGGTGCTGTGAGATGGTGCCTGGGCTCCGGGTTTGTTGTGGTGCTGGGAGAGGCCGGCTCGCAGCGAGGTCCGCTTGGCAGCCAGAGAAGAAAAAAAAAAAAAAAGAAAAAAGACAGTGCTGAGGCAAAGCACGGCAGTGGCTGGTGACTCATTGCTGGCTGGAAACGGCCTCGGCGGGTCCTCTGTGGGGCTCTGCAGCGGCGGCAGGAGCAGCAGGAGCGGAGGGGGCGGCTCGCCCGGGGCAGGCAGAGCGGGACGGGGACGGAGCAGGCTGCGGAGGATGCTCGGGAAGGACCCAGGTCCGGAGCAGCCCCATCGAGGGAGCTGGGGGAGCGTGGGGGTGGGATGCTGCCGATACTTCCTGAGTATCTTTGGGGTTTACCCGGGATTCCTTCCACAGGGAGCAGCAGGCAGAGCTGTCCGGGCTCCTCACATCTCCGGATGAAGGTAAGGACAGCCCAGGCGGGGATGGGGTCAAAAGGGTGGGTTTTCCGTCCTCCCTCCCTGAGCAGCAGGAGGGTGTCCCCTGGCCTGGCAGCACCTCCCTGCGACCCCTTCCAGCCCTGAGACCCCAACCCCATCCCCTGGATTTGCTTCACCAGCTGTAACCCACCCTCTGCACTTGCCCTCCTCCCCCCATCCTGCCCAGCTGAGCTCCAGCCCCCTTAATCCCACAGGGGTATTCTGGGGGGTACCTGCCAGCTCACGTCTCCTGGGAGCCTGCCAGTGGCAGTTTTGGTGGTGTCTCCTGAAGTGGTGTCAGGCTGGGGAGGGGACCCTGCTGCCCAGCTCCCACCACCCTCTCTGTCCCCAGGCAGGATGAGCAGTTCCCAGGGACACCCAGGTGGGATTTTGGCCGGGAGCAAGCAGAGCATGGAGCAAGTCAGCGAGGTGAGAGGGAGGGGAGGCCAACAGGTGGGGGGGCCTTCCCTGCCTGGTTCCTTGGGCTCAGCCAGGCCCCCAGCCCCTCTGTGCTGGTCTCTGCAGCACCAGGGAGAGGTTTGCTCCAACAGCATTTTGTGCCTCTCAGGAGCCAGGCAGGGCCGTGCAGGAGCAGGCTGTGCACCATGGGGACAGTGGCAGGAATGGAGAAGGTGGGTGAGTCCCCATCCCTCATCCCAGCTGGGTCCCCTTAGGGGAAGGCTTGAAGAAGTTGGGGGAAAGTGTGGAAACAACATGTTCTGATGGGGGTCATCTCCCTTGGTGGGGACATGGGAAGGGGAGACTGGCCTGGGGGGACCTAAAGCCCCCCTGATGCTGGGGGAAGGATTGGAATGGTTCCAAAATATGGGCACCTACTCCCTGACAAGACAGGAGGGCAGAGGGAGGAGGAAAGGCCAAGGGGAAGCCCTCACTGTGGTCTCTTGTGGCCCCACTTCCTTCCTGCAGATGCAGAAACCCTGGAGGAGCCGCTGCTCAGTCCCCTCAGTGAGCTCTCCGTGCTGGACAGACTTGGCTTGCACAGGTAAGACCAGTGAGCACCTGCATCCCTCTGGGGGCTGCAGGGCAGGGGGTCCCAGGGCACAGCACCGTGCAGAGATTGGACTTTCCTCCTTTTCCATTGCACAAGAGCTGCTGTCCACACAATGGGCACTTGGCTTCCCACTTCTTGTGGTGGCTGGCACCCCTGGGAGCAGAACAAGGGCATTCTCAGCATGCAGCCCCCATGATGCCTCCATCCCTGACAGCACTTCTCTTTCTGCAGGGTGGCTTTGACAGAGCAGGATCTGGAGGTGAGGGCTGCTGGGGGCTGTGGATGGGCTGGGGAAGGGGGACACAGGGACGGACACCTGGCTGGCTCGCAGTCCCATGGCTGTGTCCTGCTCCTTCAGGCACCGCAGTCCTCTGGCAGCCACCTTATAAACCCTTTCCCGGGGATGCTTTTGGCATTTGGAGGCAGCTGCATTTCCATGAGTCCGTCCTCTGCGTGCCCAGCAATCCCACAAAGTGCTCTGCAGCTGTTGAAGAGCGCCCTTAGCTGGGGAGGCAGCGGGAGCCACGCTAATAAAAATAATTCCCCTGCGAGTGCCAGGGCTGAGTCAGGCTCAGCCGTCAGCCGGACCCGCAGCGAGCGCTGGCGTCTGCCCGGCGCGTGCTCTTGCCAGGAGGGCTCAGGATTTCCATGTGTTATCGGCTGCCTGGGGGATGTGTCTCCTCGGGCTGGCATCTCAAGGGACTGTCCCCAGCATGCAACAGCCTAAGGGGTGCTGGGGCAAGGAAAGTGCTAATTATCTTTAGCACTGCCCTGTTTGGTGGCATGCTGGGAGGTCTGTCTGTGCCTTGGGGACAGCAGGACATGGCCCTGGTGGCTTCCCTTCACCTCTCACCTCCCCACTGTGCAGGCAGCCTTTGCCCACCTCGCCCTGGCTTTTCGCAGCGACATGTTCACCCTGCAGCAACGGGTGCAGGTGGAGAAACGGGCACGGGATGCAGCAGAGGAAAACATCCAGGAGGAGCTGGGGCAGTGCCGAGCTGCCCTGGAGGTAGGTGGGCACCAGGGCAGGGGGGCTGACACGTGCTGGGTACATCCAGCCCCAGAGGAGTTTGGACGACTCAAAGTGCCAGCTCCAGCAGCTCCATCCTGTTCCCCCACAGAGGCTGGGCCGATCCTGTGCCAATGCAGGCTGCAAGGAGGTGCTGAAGCAGCTGCAGCACAACCTGGCCGTGCTGTCAGCAGCTGTTGAGCGGGCAACCAGCGCCGCCGAGAAGCTGGGGGCTGTCCACCAGGTATGTACACAGCCCAGGGCTGGGAGTGATGGAGGGTGCTACAGGCAGGCTTGGGGACTCGTCCCTGGGCTCGCAGGTGTTTGTCCCTCCTCCTCATGGTGCTGGCCATGACCTCATGTTTGCGCTTACCAGCGTGCAAGGGACCCATCCGCCTGCCCTTGGGAGCGGGAAGGGGAGGCACCTGCACTCGCTGGGTGGAGGCACCATGGGATGCACAGGGAGGGACTGGCAGAGACCTGGCTCCTTAGGAGATGGGGGCCCTGATCCCCCATCCCGCCCGGCTGCAGGAGGCCCGGATGAGCCGAGCAGCAGAGGTGATGGTGCAGCACGTGGAGAACCTGAAGCGGCACCACCTGCGGGAGCATGCGGAGCTGGAGGAGATGAAGCGACTGATCCAGCAGAACTCCCGCAACCGGCAGCTGGCGGAGACCCAGGGTGAGGTGGGCTCTGCCTTCGGGGCCTGTGCGAGTTTTGCACGGAGCAACCCTGCAGGATTTGGTCCCCAGCCCCTCTGGGGCGTCAGTGTGACCCCACACCACAGAGCCAGTGGGTGCTGTGAGTTGAGCAGCAGTGGTGGGGAACAGCTGATGGGGGTGGTGAAGGGAACAGCTGATGACAGTTGTGAGGGGACAGTGGAACAGCAGATCAGTGTGGGAGCAGGTGCTGGTGGCCAGAGAGCCGTAACCCAGCTGGGACTGTGGGGCAGTGGGGCCCCATGCACAAAAAGGACTCTGTTCCTGAACACCAAGCCCCACACGTGCCATTGCTGTGCATGTGCCCGGGTCCCCCTGCCCGGGGCAGCACCTGTGCCACGCACAGAGCACATGGCCAGGACAGCCTTCAGCAGCAGGGAGGTTTGTGACCGTCTGTGCATCAGCCCCATCAGAGTGTTGGGGGACGATGTAAGGCAGCTTCTCTTTGCTCCCAGATGATGTGGAGCCACGGCTGAGACTTCACCCCCTGAAGAGAACTTTCCAGCAGGTAACTGGTCCCAGTTCAGGAGGCTCGGAGCCACTGCCTCCCCACGCCCTGTTGCCCTCCCTCAACCGGCTGCCCCCATACACCCACTAGTCCCCAAGCAATGTCACTCCAGCCAGCTGCTTGCTGCAGGGAAGACCTGCCGGAAATGCCAGGGATGAGGCAAAATGTAGGGGCAGCCTTCGAGGGCTGTTGGTAGACAGACAGGGTGCCCAGCAAGCTGGGGGCTGCCTGTGCAAGAGATCTCAGGCAGATCCTTCTTCCATTGCAGGGTCACAGTGCAAGAGCCACAGGCTTGGCTGTTCTCTAGCACCAGCTTGAATCCAACACTGATGCCCCTGTAGCTCAGGAGGTAGGGGAGGGGGGTAGGCAGCCCCACCAGGACAGCTTGCAGCAGTAATGACAGGCACAAACCTCTTGGCTTTGACCTTCCTTGGCCTTCTGGCTTCCCCCCTTAGCTCCAGGGCCAGTGGGAGCTGGCAGAGTCCCGTGGTGTCCCTTGCCCGTGCTGGGGAGGTGATGGGGAAGGAGGAGGTGAGAAGCAGCCACACCCACACAGTGCTCACCCCCAGCCCCTCTGTTGCAGGGGTCTGCCCGCCGCAGAGTCAGCATCGCCGTCATCCCCAAGCAGCTCTTGGTAAGGACGTGTTTGGTGGGGACAGCCAGGAGCTGTGTCCCCAGGCTCGGTGCTGCTGGGGCTCCAGGTCCCCACTGATGCTCCCACCTTCGGTGCCCAGCCAGGTGCCAGCCCTGACAGCCGAGCAGCCCCAGCAGGTGACCCGGAGCCAGAGGGGGCCCAGCGCTGGCCCAGCATGCAGAGGTAACTGTGCTGGGTGGATGGGAACCCACGGCACCGACTGCCACTGGCCCACGTGGGACAGCACTGACCCCGTCCTCTCCCTCTCCCTCCCCAGGAGCGAACTGGAGCCACAGGGCCAGGACAGCGCTGTGACTGGGAAGCTGGTGGCTGAGGCAGACGGCAGAGACTCAAGTGCGGGGGATGAGGAGCCAGAGCAGCTTGGGCTGATGTGAGCAGCATCCTGCGTGTGCCCAGCATCCCCCCATGGCTGCTGGCCTCTCTGTGGTCCCCAGGTGGCCAGCACTTGGGCAGGGGCTGGGGGATTTAGTGGTGCAAGGCCGGGATGTTGCTTGGCTGCCTCAGCTCAACCCCACTGTGCCCCAGTTTTGCCCATGCATTGTGGGTTGCCCGTGCCCTCCTCAGCTTGTTCACTTGGGTTAGTAAAAGGGCCACTGAGGTTTGGGGCGGAGTTAAACATCCTCCTTGTCTCCAGCTGGGGTGGAGGTGGGATTTGCTCTCTCCCAAGGATGACAAGTGTCCCTGGTCACCTTCTCCCCAGGTCCAAGGGGTCTGCAGCGGAGCTGTGGCGTCCATGGCTCTTCTTCCCACAGCACTACTGGGTATTCTGGTTGCTTCTCCTGAGCATCGCCTTCCTCCTCTTCATCCGTGTCCTGGAGCTGCAGCAGCTGCAGTCTGCAGCACCATCCAAGGCCTAGCTGGACCAGGGATGGGGAGCTGAGAGGCGTCTCTGCTCCTTCCCCACATCCTAAAACACCAAAACCCTAGAATAATAAAATGGGAGGAAAAATAGGGGAATTGTAATGACAGAGCAGGGGGAACATCCTGGGGTAGGATCGAAGGTATGGTTGGCACCCCCATTTAATCATGAAGGGTTCAGGGAGCTGCAGAAGTTCTCACTGATGCTGTGAGTTGCCTGTTCTCAGCACATCAAGGGGTGCAGGTGTGCTCCCACCTGTCCCCTGTGCTGGCGGCAGCCCAGGCTGCCCACAGCCGTGGGTTTGCATTAGAGCCGTGTCCCTCAGTGCCACCACGTGCCCTCAGTCCCTGCTGTAATTCACATCTAATGCTCCTTTGCTGCTGCCCGGGGGACAAAATGCTGGGGCTGGAAGGCGCAGGTCCGTGTTCAGCCTTTCCCACGGCGCCACAAAGTGCTCACAAACAGAGGGAGCTCTTTCCGATGCCTGGGAAAAGCGCCCGGTTTGACTCAGACGCTCCGTTTCCGTGTCCGCCCCAGCCTCTGCCGGCCCCGAAACACGGGTGGGCTTCAGTGCACCCGCACCCAGCAGCTCTACAGGGACCAGAACAGCCCGGCCGAGCTGCCATGGTGGGGGTTCTGCACCAGAATCTTCAGGAAGGGGTCGGAGGGGGCTGCAGAGGGGAGAGATGGAGGTGCCGGGCTGGTCACCCTCCTTGCCGTAGCTGCCGGCAGTGCCACAGGTGACTCAGGGTGACCGACGTAACCAACGCCCGTTTGCCAGCTCGCCCCGTGTCCCTGAGTCACCGTCCACAGTCTCGTGGCCAATTGTCCCCGTGCGTCACAGCACGCGAGCCCCCTTGCCGTGACACCCGTCCCGGCACACGGCAAATGTCCAGCAGCACCCCGAGGACATCGCCGCCAGACACCCCAAAAAGCACCCGGCCGGCAGCGATCTTCGGTGACCCCGGGGGCTCCCCCGCCCGCCCCAAGGTACCTGCACCCCACTGGGACCTTTCCCACCCGGGGGACCCAGGTGGAAACGTAATCCCAGAAGTTTCCACGCGAGCTGTGGCGGTCGGGGTCCGGAGCTGGCACTGGGTGGGTCTCCCCCGCCCTGGACCCTCCGGTGCCCCCAGCACCTTCCTGGCCGGTTTCTGGCTGCGGGGGGAGCAGCACAGCGGCGCTGGCGGGGGGTGAAGCGATTTGGGGTCATCACCGGAGTCTTTTTGTTTGCTTGGTGAAAAGTCTGGTTTCTCACCCTAAAATAAAATAAAACGCAGCTGGGGTTGCGCTGTGCCGCTCGTCCCGCTGTTCCAAACCTCCCGGCGCAACATCTGCAGCGGCACAAAGCGGGGATTGCCCAGGGGCCGCCCCTCTCCCGGCACCGCCCGGCCTGGGTCCCCCCGTCCGCGGGGGAGGGTCGGGCAGGCGAGGGGAGGGGAAGGCCGAAGAGGGGGAGGGCAAAGGAGAGGAGGGCCGGGCCGGGCGGCAGCTGCTGTTTGCGGAGCCGGAGCTCGTTTCCTGCTCGCCGTCGCTCGGCTGCGCCCAGCTCCGGTCCCTCCCCACGCCCCGGTCCGTGCCTCAGTTTCCCCCTCCGAGAGGCTGTGGAGGTGAGTGGGGGGTGAGGATGGGCAGAGCATCCCTGGGCGTGGGGGGGAGGGGTCAGGGCTCTGCTGCCCCCCGGCCCCGTGTCCCCCCTCTCGGTGCCAGCATCCCCACGGCCGGTGCCCTCCGCCCGCCCCGCTGCGAGCATCGCTGCGCAAGGCGGGGACGGGGGGCGACAAAACCGAGGGCTGATTCTGCCGTGCTGGGGAGGGCTCAGTCCTCCCGAACCCGTGTGCTCCGTGTCCCTGGGACGCTCCGTGGCAGGGGAGCGCTTTTTCTCCAGCTGATCCCTCCCCACAGCCTCTCTCGGGGGCAGCGGGGTCCCCCCAGCTCCATCCTCGCTGCTTTTCCCCTCCACCCCTGACCTCTGCTGCCCTTGGGACAGAGGGAAAAGAGAGCGGTCCCTGCTCCTCCTCCTCCTTTCCCAGAGCCACCAGTGCTCCCAGTGATGAGAAGGATGGGGTGGGAAGAGCTTTGCTAAGATCCATGAGGGATGCTCTGTGCATCATCATGGAGATGTCTTTGTCACAGACGTGGTTTGGGGTAAAGGAGAAGCAGGAAGAGCAAAGTGATGTGGGGTGTGAAGGCTGGCTGTGACCAGACTTCCTCTTTTTACCAAAATTCAGCTGCAAGAGGCAGGTCCCTCCGTGGGCTGGTGCTGGGCAGGGGTGACAGGCTGAGCAGCAAAAATAGGGGGGCACGTTTGCTCCTCCCCAAGTGTTGTCTGTGGCCCGAGCTCCCCGGGACACGGCCAGGCTGTGGCTTGTGGATCCTCAGCAAAGGGTAACCCAGATTTGTCCCGTCTCCTGAGCCCTTCTCCCCATAGCTCCATGCTGGGGCCTTGCAAAGCTGGGGTGTGCTCATGCACTCATATCCCTGCCTCAAACCAGAGGAGCTGACAGGGATTATTCCCTCCCTCCAAGGATTAAAACCCACCCAAATCACAGCAAGTTTCCACAGCCTTGGCCAGGGTAGTCTCCCTGCCCAGTCCCACACCTGGGATGTTTTTCCTGAGCCCAGTAAGGCTTGTAAGAGCTTCCAGTGCCTTCACCCCTTCCTGACATCCTTCCAGCTCAGCTGGTAGTTGGAAGCTTTGGCCAAGCTGTTGGGTGGTCACAAGAAACGCTCCATCCTGCCTGCTGGCATTTTGCTGGAAGGGCTCTCGTGGGGTCCAGCCCAGCTCAGCAGCCTGGCCTGTGCTCTCCAGGCTGGATCCCAAACCCAGAACAGCCCGTCCTCGCTGGGAGCCAGCGCAGCAGCAGGGAGGCGATCCACTGAAAATCCTCCCAGCTTTCATCAGCTCAGGAGCCATGTCCTTTCCCACCCTATTTCCATGTGCCTGGAAGACACGTGAGCTCCCAAGCAGCTTCCCCCACCTTCTCCCAAGAGGCTGCTTCTCTGCCTGCAAGGGCAAGAGGGAGACCGTGACCTACAAGGTCCCTACTCCGGGGGTGCTACCCATGTGTCAGACCCGGGTGATGTCCCCATGGGCATTTTTGCAGCCAAGCAAAGCACACATGAGATGAGTCAGGGCTGGCTGCACCCCCCCTCCTCCCTGCTGCTTGCAGGAACAGTGTTAAGGGAAGAAATGCAAAAGGCTTTGATGGGGAGAGCAGAGCCAGAGGCAGCCTGGCTCAGACTGTGCCCTCCTCCACTGGCCTTTGTGCGCTGAAAGCCGTGGTTTTGCATCAAACCTGCAGGAATTGAGTTTTCCTAGGAGTTTCTGACCTTGCTTCCAGTTGTCAAGGGGCTTTGAGTGTGCCAGTGCTGGCAGGATAATCCTTTCTGTAGGAAACTGTAACACAAGGCTTGTTGTTCTGCCTCCTCTGAGCCTCCCTGCCAAAGCGGAGGGGCTGGAAAGCTCTCCCGGGCAGCACGCTGCCCCTGGCATCATGTCCAGTGGAAACCAAGGCCAAGAGATGGGCTTTTTTCAGAGCCTGGGGCTGCTGAGGCTGGAGTAGATGGTCCCAGCCTGAGCAGCTGCCTTTGTCCCATCTCCCTGGGGCTGCTGTGGTGACCTTGGCAGGTGCCAGTGCCATGAAATGAGCTCCTGGGGGACAACCCATCTGCACAGAGCACTGGTACCTGGCCAGCCTGTGCTGCCTGGGCAGCCTCTGTGGTAGGAGGACAGGTGGGAATGCTGCAAACTGTCCAGGGAGGTTCGCAGCACTGCCTCAGTTTCCCCAGGCTCATCCTGTCCCGCCAGCAGCGCTCAGGGGAAGAGCAGAAACCTGTCCCCAGGTCTCACAGTCCTGTCATGAATACATAGGCCATGTCCTCTGTCCCCACGCTGCCACTCTGGTGGGTGCCAGCCCCTGCTGTGCCCCGCTGGGTGCCTTACTCTATATCTGCCCAGGAAGGAAGTGGTTAAAATGCCCGAATTTCCTGACTGTGATGCTGGAAGGGAAGGTGACCTACAGAAGTGATTGGAGGGAAGGTGACCTGCAGAACTGCTTTGCATGGCACATTCTGGTGTCGGGAAAGACCTGAGTGAGACTGAACTTGAAATCCAGCTAGAATTCGGTCTTTCCATCCAAAATTTAAGCGCTTAAGTAACTCCTTTCTCCGCCCACTCCCAGCCCCCTCCTCCTGAGGGCAGCCTAATTTATTCATGGCATCCTTGTCCCACTGCAGGGGTGGCCGCCACCTTCCGGGTGCTGCCGCGTGCCCACGATAACGCTCAGGGGCCAGAGGGCAAAGAGCGGTGGTTCAAAGGTGGGAGCTCTGCGTCTTCCCGAGCCTTTCCAGCCCATCCTCCTTGGCAGCACCGTGTCTCTGCCAGCTGCTTTGCTGGGCTGGGGGAGCCTTTCACAGCCCCAGGGCTTGGCCACAGTGGCCGGAAAAGGCAAAACTTTGTTCTTCGTGCTCGGGCTGGCAAGATAGAGGGCAAAGAGTGGTGCTAGGGGCAGTGCTGGGAGTGGGAGACAGATGGAAGGAGAGCTGGTCCCCTGGGAGATGCCAGGGGCAGGGGGGTTTTGGGATGCCCAGGGGGAATGTGCTGCACCCCTCCTCCCACGGCTGCTGTGGCTTGATGGGACTGTTTGCAGGGTGATTTGACTTTTATTTGATTTCCTCACCGGTGCTTCCTCTGTGCTAATCTGCTTCCACCCGCTCCAGAAGTGGTAGAAGGGGAGGTGGGGGAAAAGGTCACTCCAGCCAGGCTGATGGGATGGATCCAGCCCTGCTCCCTGCGGCCCCAGGGCTGATCTGGCTGGTTTTTGCAGCAGCTGAGGCTGATTCCTAAAGCCGGGAGCTCCCTCCCATCCCCCCCTAGTGAGGCCAAGGCAGCGGAGGAAGGAAGCGGTATCTTTACTCCAAAACAACTCGCTCTGCTCTTGGCTGTTGCAGGTACGCGCTCCATGGAGGAAGCCACTTACTGCTGCCACAGCCCTCCCCATCCCCTCCCCTGACGCCACCGTGGCAGGGTGACACCGTGGCTCTCTGGGTGCTGCATCCGGGGACAGTCCCACCAGCTGCTGCCACAAAGTGCACCAAGTTTGACAGTGCCATCACCACCCAACAGCACCTGCAGCTGGGAAAGCTGGCACTGAGACACCAGGTCGGGTATCAGCTGCGTTTGGGGGTGGGGATCCAGGAGGGTCCCTCCCTGCTGACCTCTGCTGTCCCTCTGCCAGGCCTCTGGGTGACACGGGATGAGTGTGCCGGCCGATGAGCTGGGCAACCCGGCCCATGCCATCTTTGAGAGGTTCCTGCGTGCCGGGGAGTGCCGGGAGGTGCTGGGCTGCTTTGTGGAGCTGTGCCAGCAGCTGGGGCTGCAGGGCAGTGGGCTGCAGCTCTACCACGGCCTCAAGGCTGCCCTCAACTACTGGAATGCCAAGGCCCTGTGGATCAAGCTGGATAAGAAAGCCGGGCACAAGGACTATGACCAGGGCACAGCCTGTGCTGGCACCAAGGTACCCGGGATGTGGGGTGAGGGGTTGGGGTCCCTCCCTGCACTGTGTCCTTGTCTCCAGGGTGAGAACATCCCTTGGGACACTCTGGCTCCCATCCCAGGAGGATGCAGGATGTGCCAGGCAGGAGGTTGATGGAGTTTAATGGGACAGGATGTTAATTAGCACTGCTCAGCTCCTCATGGCATGATGCCACCTCAGTGCCACCCAGACAGCAGCGTCCTTCCTCCTCCCAGCTGCCTCTCTCTGGGGACTTCCCCTGGCAGGGCTGAGGGACCTGTCAAGTCCTTCCTGGGAGGAGCATCCCAGGTAGGATGTCCCCTTGGGGACATCTGTTCCCTGTCCCACAGATGATGGCTTTTGTCCTGACTGCTGTGCCCTGTTGTCCCAACCCTGTGCAGAAGCTGGCAGGAGACCAAACTCATGTCAGGGCTGCAGCAGATCTGCACCTTATCTCATCCAGTGCTTTAATTGCTGCCATTGCCCTGGGTGAAGGCAAGGTCCAGGGGGTGGGGGGCACCTCGGTTTGCAGGGAAAATCGGCCAGAAAAGGGGAATAGTGGGGAGGCCCAGATCCTGACCCAGCCAGCAGGGAGGTGCTGCCTTTGGGAGTGCTGGGAGGTTCACCCCAACCCCGCTCTGGGGCCGCCTTCACCGCCCATCCTGTGCCCTGGCAGTGCCTGGTGGTGGGTGCTGGCCCCTGCGGGCTGCGGGTGGCCATTGAGCTGGCACTGCTGGGTGCCCACGTGGTGCTGCTGGAGAAACGCGACTCCTTCTCCCGCAACAACGTCCTGCACCTCTGGCCCTTCACCATCCATGACCTGCGGGCGCTGGGCGCCAAGAAGTTCTATGGGCGCTTCTGCACTGGCACGCTGGACCACATCAGTGAGTTTTATTGGCACCAGGCCCTGAGGTCCCTGACTGTGGGGAGTCCAGGGACCCAGGGGTGCAGCCCTGAGTATCCCTCTGCCCTCTCAGGTATCCGGCAGCTCCAGCTGATCCTGCTGAAGGTGGCTTTGCTCCTGGGGGTGGAGGTGCACATCAACGTGCAGTTCGAGGGCCTTGTTCCCCCTACAGGCAAGGCAGGTATGGTATCTCTGCAGGGCGGGTGGCATTCCTTGGGACAAGGACAGGGCTGCAGGTGGCCTCTCTGAGCCCCTAATCCCTCTGCTAGCCCAGGGCATGCCTTTTTGAGGGGAATGAGATGCAGCCCTTTCCCCGCTCCCTGGGGACCAGCACATTCATGACCTCTCCTCTCCCTGCAGGTGGCTGGCGGGCTGTGCTGCAGCCCAGCTCCTCTCCCCTCACCCACTACGAGTTCGACGTCCTTATCTCAGCTGGCGGTGGCAAATTTGTCCCTGAAGGTGACAACATGTGCCCCTGCAGCCCCAGGACCAGTATGGGGGGTGGGTGGGGGCTCACGCCTCTCCCCTCCTGCAGGGTTCAAGCGGAAGGAGACTCGTGGGAAGTTGGCCATTGGCATCACCACCAACTTCATCAACCGCCACAGCCGGGCCGAGGTGGAGGTGGCTGAGATCAGCGGCGTGGCCCGAATCTACAACCAGAAGTTCTTCCAGAACCTATACAACAAAACGGGTCAGTGGTCCCAACCCCCACATGGGGGGCATTGGGGGCTCCTCTCCCCTCCTGAGGGAGCTGGAGCCTCAGCCCCCAGTGATGGGGTGCATGTCCCCACGTGGTACCCCACTGCAGGGGATATTTGGTGTCCGAGCCCAGTGCTGGGACACCCCGTGGCCCTGGCTCAGGCCCTTTTCTGTCACCAGGCATCGACCTGGAAAACATCGTGTACTACAAGGACGACACTCACTATTTCGTCATGACGGCCAAGAAGCAGAGCCTGCTCAAGAAGGGCGTCATCCTCCAGGTGAGAAGGGCAGGATCTGGCCCAGGGATCCCACAGCAATGGGCAGCTGAAAGCCTTGAAAATGGGATGCAAATCATGGATGCTGTTTGACTGCATACCTGGGGTGGTGGGGGCTGCAGCAGCTGTTGCCTGTGCTACAGGAAAAACCCTTCCAGGGTATTCAGAGCGCAGTGGCACAGCTGCACTCCAGAGCTGGGGGCTCCCAGGCTGGGGGACAAACCACCTCCCACATCCCAGCCAGCTTCACCCCATCCCCGCAGGACAAAGCGGACATCGAGAGCCTCCTGTCCCCAGAGAATGTGAACCGGGACGCCCTCCTTAGCTATGCCAAAGAAGCTGCCAACTTCTCCACCAACTACTGCCTGCCCGACCTGGAGTTTGCCCTCAACCACCGGGACCTGCCTGACGTTGACATGTTTGACTTCACCTGCATGACGCGCTCGGAGAACGCGGCGCTGGTGCGGGAGCACAACGGGAGCCGGCTGCTGCTGGGGCTGGTGGGCGACTGCTTGGTGGAGGTGAGAGTTCCCCTGCAGCACCACCATGCCCGCATTTTCCTCTGCCTGCATGATGCATTGGTTGCAATATATTTCCCCTCCTAAGTGTTTCTCATCCCAATTGCCCAGTGCACCCCATCCTTGGGCAGGCTCCCAGGAGTGGCATGTTTTGGGGAGGTTATCCCCTTCTCCAGCCCCACTGGAGATTTGGGGTTGGTTCAGGATGGAGGAGCAGCCCAGCCCCCTCCCCAGACGCAGCTGTGCTGGTTGGGGAGGAGACAGCCACCCATCCTCTTCGTGCGCGTCCTGCCGCCGCTCCCTCTTTCATCCCCGGCCAAGCCTGGCAGCTCTCACTCACCTCTCAGCCTCCTCCCAGCTGCCCCGACCAGCCATGCAACTCCAGTTCCAGCTCTGCCTTTCCCTTCGCAGCCCTTCTGGCCGCTGGGCACCGGGGTGGCCAGGGGCTTCCTCGCCGCCTTCGACGCAGCGTGGATGGTGCGGAGGTGGGCGGCTGGGGTACCCCCGCTGGAGGTGCTGGCTGAGAGGTGAGTGTGCCCATCCTGCCGGGCTGGGTCTGGAGCACGTGAGGATGGCAGCAGTGATGATGGTCACTTGCACCCAGGGAGAGCATCTACCAGCACCTCTCACAGACCTCCCCAGACAACACCAACAAGAACATCAGCCAGTACAGCATCGACCCAGCCACGCGCTACCCCAACATCAACCTGCAGGCCATCAAAGCCAGTCAGGTACCAGGCCAGGTCCTGCCATGGGACAGCCAGCCAGCCCAGCCTGTCAGGGTGACACTAATTTACCCGGTCCCCAAAGGGTGTGAGACTGAAGCTATTAGTCCCCAGAACATTGGATACATTGCCCATTGGGGATGACGGAGGGTTCTGGAGAGTTGTGTGGGGGTGTCCAGGTGTACCCCTTGCCAGGGCCAGCTCCCTGCATGGTGCCATTGGCTCTGTACCCACCACTGGCATGTCCCCAATGGCAGGTCAGGGACCTCTACCTCGTGGGCATGGTGGAGGTGGACCACAAAAGGAAGAGCAACAATCGGCTCAGCACTGGTAGGAGCAACCCACCTGCCCCAATTCCTTCTAGCAGCCCATGCCCAAGGGGCTCCTGCCCTGATTTTCCTCCCCATCCTTGTTTCTTGCACCCTGGCCTGTGTCCAGCAGGCTGTCCTGCTGACACCACTGATTTCTATCGCCTCTGCTTGTGGCCCATGTGGGGACACAACCCCCCTGCTGCCTTCTGGGGAGGAGACTGTGCCCCTCCAGCCTGCGCTGATGCTGAACCATGAAATATTGACAGATGCTTTATCAACATATTTATTGAGACTTGCAGGGATGGTTGTGGGGGGGACAGGGGGTGTCTGAGGTTGCTCCCATGGGATCCCTTCCCTGTTAAAGCACAGATACTGAGGCAGGAGGTGGACTGGGCAGGACACAGGAGGTGTCCCCTGTCTCTGCGGAACGGGGACACACAGGCTGCCTCCCCAGCAGCCCCTGGAGCTGTCTGTGAAGAGCTGCTGAGCTGGTGCCAGGCCAGCACGGCTGGATACCCTGGTGTGGCCGTGACCAACTTCAGCACCTCCTGGACCAGTGGCTTGGCCCTCTGCGCCCTCATCCACCGCTTCCGCCCGGACCTGGTGTGAGTGCCTGGGACCCCCGGAACCCTCCACCCTGCAGAGCCCACCCTGATGGCAGCTGTGTCTCCCTGCAGGGACTTCGGCTCCGTGGACCGCCAGGACACCATTCGGACCCACCAGATGATGCTGGACATAGCAGAGCAGGAGCTGGGCATCCAGCCTGTCCTCTCCAGTGCTGAGATGGCCAGCATGACAGAGCCTGACCGCCTGGACCTTATCACCTACCTCAGCCAGTTCTATCAAGTTTTCAGGATCTCTCCAGGTGTGAGATTTTGGGGGGATTTGTCCCATCCTGAGCCCTACTGGGCTGGGTGCTCTCCTCTTTGTTGGGTGGGTCCCACTAAAATGGCCATGTCCTGTGCAGAGGTGGAGGTCAGCAAGAAGCCACTGTCTCCCCGTGGCACGCGAGGGGCCATCCTCTTCCTCAGCAAGCTGCAGAAGAGCCGGAACCTGGCACACAAACGGGCCCAGGTGAGGGACCCCCACCCAGACCCTCAGGACACACCAAAACCCTGCCCTCTCCCCACCCTAACCACCCCCTTTGGATCTGCAGGACAGTGCCCAGAAGGACACCGAGGTCAAGAGGAGCTGCAGGGACACCGAGGTGGGTCTGCCCCAGGCACCCCGAGGGGGGCTCTGCTGGGGTGCAGCTGTCCTGGGGGGAGACCGGGGGGGCTGATCCTCCCCTCGGGTCACTTGTAGCTGGACACGGGGCTGGATGGAGACACTCCGGACAGTGCCCATGAGCCGCGGCAAACCACCGTGCTGGAGCCAGGGCAGGTTGGTCCTTGTGTCACCTTGGCATGGAGGGTCCAGCTCAGGGCAGGTGGGCACTGGGGGGGCACCAGTGGCTGGCAGGGCCAAGCCAAGGGCTGGGACCAGGGCTGCGCAAGCGAACGCCCACAGGCTCCCAGCTCCTCCCTGCCTGTTTCCTGACCCAACTGGTTTTCCGGAGCCAAGACTTGCCGCTCCCTCAGCCATCCAAGCACCCAGACCCAGCGCTGCGAGAGGGGCAGAGCCCTGCCCCGTGCCCCCATGGCTGCTGGCACAGCCGTGGGGCAGGGTGGGTGCCAGGCCCCCGGTGCCACCCCAGCCTGTCCTCTCCTCCCGCAGCCACCGAGGGAGAGGACAGGGGAGAACAGTGACGCCTGCTACTTCTGTGGCCGCCGTGTGTACATCCTGGAGCGAGCCAGCGCCGAGGGACGCTTCTTCCACCGCGGCTGCTTCCAGTGCCGGCGCTGCGGGGCCACCCTGCGCCTGGGCGACTACGCCTT
The DNA here is from genome assembly GCA_013390045.1 of Picathartes gymnocephalus. Taxonomy (NCBI): domain Eukaryota; kingdom Metazoa; phylum Chordata; class Aves; order Passeriformes; family Picathartidae; genus Picathartes; species Picathartes gymnocephalus. The sequence goes on along the minus strand of WEKY01061362.1, from coordinate 597,242 downwards.
CAACGAGGAGGATGGTGAGGCGGCTTTTGGGGACAGGGAATGCTTGGGGCGCGACTTCTCCACCTTGCAGGTTGTCACATGAGTTCACCCCCCTTCCCCCCAGGTCATTTTTACTGCTCACTGCACTACCCCAATCCACCCAGCATGGACCTGCCCCAGGATGAGGCTTCAGCACTGCCTGATGGGGTAAATCACCCTAAATCCCTGTAGGTGATGGAGAAAAAGCAAAATGTGGAGGGGGATGCTTGGGTGTGGCCCTGTGCTGCATCACCCCTCTGCTCTGGCTCTGCATCATCCCTCTACCCCTCTAGGATGCTGATGCTGCTGCCCACCCACCCTCAGATGCTGGAAGCCCATGTGTGACCCCCATGGGATGGGTACCCAGCCCACTTCAGCCCACTCCAGCAGCCCCACAGCCACGGGAAGAGCCTGGGGAAGTTGAGAACACTGCAGGTGCTGGTGACATGGAGGAGCAGGAGCTGCTGGCACAGCCTGGGGGGGATGTGAGGGCAGAGGAGGTTCCAAGAGCAGAGCCCCAAGGGACAGCAGAGGAGGGTGAGGAGAGTGGGGGCAGGAGGAAGATTGTCCTTACACCTCTGGAGAAGCTCAGTCTGTCCACGCTGAACCTCGCCAGTGAAGCAGAGCCCGAGCCTCCACTGAAGCCACCTCGTCTGTGGCTCCAAGCAGCACCTGAGGCCCTCCCTGCCCTGGGGCTGGGACAAGGCGCCTGGAAGGAGGAGGAGGAGAAAACTGACATGGAGGAAGGTAGGTGGTACACACTGGAGTCTCCAGACAAGCAGAGCTCTCAGTCCCTCCAGGACCCTGCTGTAGCCCACATCTTCACACCTTGCTCAGGAGGAACCAGCCTGAAATGGCTCTTTTCTTGGGCAGATTTGGAGGAGAGTGACAGCAAGGAGGAGGAGGAGGAGGAAGAGGAGGAGGAGGAGGAGGAGGAAGACACAGGCCTTGGCATCATGAAAGAGTTGGTGAGAATTTTCCCCAAGTGATCATGGCCCCACCAGCACAGGTGGTAGCTGGGGCTCTTGCTCCTTTCACAGAGGCATCGGGTCTGGCTCAGCTGTGGCTGCCAAGGCAGGAGGTGCCTGGTGCAGGGACTGACTCCCCTGCCCGTGCCACCATCCTTTCACAGTACCCAGACCCCAGGGAAGAGGAGAAATACCCCACCTGGAAGCGCACATTGGCCCGCCGAGCCAGGGAATCCCAGATGAAGCGGTTCTGCAGAGCCCAGGTAACCCCACAGGGGAGAGCCAGGTCCCCAGTGTGGCATTGCACCCTGTCCCCTCCATCCTGCTGCTGGTGGCCACATGCTGGCAGGTGCTGGTCTGCAGGTGAGTGCTGCCCTTCTCTTGCAGGCCATCCAGAGAAGGCTGGAGGAGATCGAGGTGACATTCCGGGAACTGGAGCAGCAAGGCACAAAGCTGGAGAAGTTACTCCGGGATGAGAATGGTAAGGCCAGGGTGGATGGAGCACTGTGACCCTGCAGTGGGGGTCTGCACCCTGCTCACCATTCCCCTGTCCTGCAGAGAGCCCAGCTGACCAGCAGACACAGTGGACAAACCAGCTGCTGTACCTGGTCCAGAAGAAGAACAATCTGATGACCGAGGAGTCGGACCTCATGATCGCGTAAGGCTTGGGGGATGCTCGCTGGTCAGTGTGGGGGCTCAGCTCAGCCCAGTCCCTGCGAGCCCAGTACCCAGCACACCCTGTTCCTCCCCACAGGGTGCAGGAACTGAAGCTGGAGGAGCAGCAGTGTCAGCTTGACGAGAAGCTCCGCAGTTACATGAACAAGAAGGGTGAGTGCCAGCACATGCCAGGGGGAGGATCCCTTTGCATGGTGTGGGGAGCAGCTCAGGGCTTGTGGCCTTCCCAGCCTTACTCTGGCCCCCTGCACCCACAGATACCCTAAAGACACCTGAGGATGAGAAGGCTGAGCAGGAGATCCTGAAGCAGCTGGTGGAGGTGGTGAATAAGCGCAATGTCCTCATCCAGTTGCAGGAGGAGAAGCGGCTCAGTGAGCTGCGGGCCTGATCTGCACAGCCCCCGGAGCCACTGGATCCTCCCCAGGGACAAACAGAGTGTGTGCGACTCCCTCTGAGCATCACTCTGAGCGACTCTGGGGGTGCTGGTGCCCCAGCTGCCCACAGGTGCTACAGCAAATCCAGCTCCCTGCTTGCCAAAGTCTGTCACGGACCTGCTGGTGGATGCCCACGAGGAGACACCAAGGAGCACTCAGCTTTGGGGTGCAGAGAGGGCATTGCTGTGCATGGCTGGATTGCCTTTGCCTTGTGCTTGCTGGGAAACAAGACTCACAGGGGACTGCAAAAGGGGGCTGTGGTGGCTCCCAGCAGCAAGGAGGTGACTGTGGCCACCAGAGGCAGCCCACAGGGCAGATGCCACATATGCAGGGGCACCATCAGGAGTGGTCCCTTGAAGCCACCCTGGGACATCCTTCCCAGCTGAGGGCATCCATCCCACTCTGGACTGTCCATCTCAAGGGACATGTGGCTGTACAAGTGGGGGTCAGTGACAGACTGGGCTGGTCCAGCTGCTCTGCACCAGTGCTTTTGGATGCCACGTCCATGCTGTCCCCAGCTGCTGCAGGAAACCAGGGTCAGAACCCTACCATGAGCCCCTTGGGCCAGGGAAGGGCTTTTTGTCCAGTAGCTCCTAAGGGAATTGTGCTCAGGGCCAGCACTGTAACACCAAGGACAAGGGACACCAGCAGCTGTGCTCTCCTTGCCCCTTTGGGATTTCTTCTGGCAGGGCCACACTGGCCTTTGCACAGACCTCAGACACCCCTGGAGTCCCTGGCTGTTGCAGGGTGGCCTCTGTGGCCCAGTGGTGCTCATGGCAGCCCCAGATGTGTTGGGAGGTTCCTCTCTTAGCAACACCACCCTGTGCTCAGCCCTCATCCTGCCATTCCCCTCGGCACCTCCTCCAGCCCTCCCTGACTGTACCAGCCCTACAATCCTCCTGCAAGCCCCCTCCCTTCAAATAAAGCCCCCCTGACCCAGCGCCGAAGATTAAAGTACAGCCTTTATTTTCCATCTGAGTCAGAACTGGTTGCCAGAACAGCCACCACTGTAAATTTTGAGGCCACCCCAGGCAAGGGGAGCCTCAGCCTCTCAAGCCTTCCAGCCAAGCCAGTGGGTCCCTTTCTGTACAAAAGAGTGTATTTAAAAAGACAGCAATAAAAATCTGCCTCCATCGTGGTTCTCACAGGGGTCAATGCAATAAATCTACCCCAAAAATTTTAATTTCACCCAGAGGCAGCTGTCAAATCTGCACTACTGCATTGGCTGCAGTGGTGCTCACCTAAAACCTGAAGTCAGCTAAAATCAAGGATCAAAAAGGGGACACGCTGGGGCTAAGGGGACATTGTGGGACACCCACAGCCTCAGCTCAGCCTTCGCTGGGATGCTCCTGCAGCGCCCGCAGTGCCATCCGCATCTGGTCCTCGGTGCCGTGCAGCATCTTCACCTCCATGGTGTGAAACACGTGCAGACCGGTGGCGAGGACAAGGACGCCGAGGGCGAGGAAGGCCAGCAGGCAGAAGGAGAGCTTGGGGAAGGGCTGCTCCGTGCCCAGTCCGGCCAGTGTGCCCAGTGCAGCCGCGGCCTGGAGCAGCAGCAGCAGCAGGGCCAGCACAGCCATCCTGCCCGAGGAGTAGCGCTGCCGCTGTGCTGCCCGCAGCCCCACGCCCACCTCTGTGCGTGCCTCTGTCACCACGTCTGCCAGCACCAGGTCTGTGGGAACAGTGGCCCTCAACAGGGTGGGACCCCCATATACCATTCCTATGCCCCCCCATATCCTCCTCCCCATCCTCACTGCTCTGCAGCCCTCCACAAGCAGCACCGCAAGGGAAAACCTCCCGAAGAACTCCTTCCAATCCCACCAGTCCATCCACCAGCCCTCCCAGCACACGGTGGATGCTGGCAGCAGCCCCCCCACTTACCAGCTGTGCCAGAGGTGGCACCCACAGGCTGTCCCTGCCTCTGGATGTGCAGTGTTGCCATCACGGCTTCATGGTCTGAGAAGGGGATGTCCATGCCCGGGGCTGGCCCCATGGTGGTCTTCAGCTCTTCACACTTCACTGTGAAGCTGGAGATGGCCTGGGGGAGGAGACAAGGGGGGTCACACCAGTGCCTCACCCCCACCACTCACAGCTGGTGGCCCAAGGCTCCCCGTTACCTTGTAGAGGATGTAGTCAATGCGGATGCCCAGTGGGAAGGGCAGCAGCTCCGAGCTGTCAGTGAAGCAGTTGTCAGGGACAAGGGTGCAGCCATTCTTGCAGCCCTGAGACAAGAGCCAGGGTCGGTGGGGGGCTCTTGGTGTGCCCTGGGACCCCACTCAGCCCCTCAGCTCACCTCAAAGTGCATGGCCTCAGCAAAGGCGTCCCGCAGCCCCGTCCAGCCACACAGCAGCCGGATGCCCACATCTTCAGGGTGCATGTTCAGGTCCCCTCCCAGCAGCACCACATCTGCTGCCTTTGAGGTGTGTCTGTGGGGACAGAGGTGGCTGTCCTTCCCTGCCCTGCCCAGCACCACACTGGAGTGACTGGGACCTGCCCAATGCTCCTCAGCCTTATTGCTGACTGGGACTGGTGCCAAGTGGGAGCTCTCTACAGTGCAAGCCCCAGGGGCAGGGGTGACCACACACGTCCTGGGGACCTGCAGGGGGACATCCTGCAGCCACTCACCGGATGAACTGCGCCAGCTCCCAGGCCTGCACCAGGCGGTGGGGCAGGTAGGCGTCCTTCTCCCGGCAGTACTCGGCGTGCAGCTGGAGAGAGAGGGAAAGCAAAGGGGCTCTGACTCCCATGCTGACACCTGCCCCGCTCCCAGGCTCCTGCAAACCCACCCAGCACCTCTGGCTTTATGTCACCCCCACTGGGGAGAGCCTGGGATGCTCACCCCACTGCATAACCAGGTTGTGGGTCCCTGCCCCCTGCCACCACCCCCCGAGCAATATTTTATTAAATCAGTGGAGGCAGAGAGTGGAGAGCAGTGGTTAAAGCAAGGGGACAGTAAAAGAGGGGCATGGCCGCTCATTCCCGTCCTCCCCATGTTGGGTTCTTCCCTGGGATGCTCACGTGGGTGACATAGACATTGAAGATGATCCCTGAGATCTTAATAATGACAAGACCGACGGACTTGCCGCAGAACCAGTCCCCGTGCTGGAGCTGCCAGAGGGGAAGAAGGGCAGGTCAGGGCTACTGAGGCTCTGTGGGGATAGTGTCATGTGTACCCCACCCCACTTACCATGTACGGGTACCCGTTCAGCGAGTACTGGTAGAGGAGTGTGTCCAGGATGGGGAACCTGGAGAAGATGCAGAGGCCACTGCCGATCACCCCACTGTGGGAGGGGAAAAAGCACAGTGAGGAGATGTGGTTCCCAAAACCTCTGCCTCCCCTTAGCCCTGAGCCAGGAGGACTCCCCAGATGCTTGGATCCCAGTGCGCTCCTGAGAGCATCCCACTGCCCAGGCAGGGGGTCTCCCACAGTGACAGAGGTGACCTAAAGCATCTCTGCACACAATAAACCCTGAGGACATGGCACAGCCCTGGCACTGCCCCACAGACAGCCCCGGGGGGCTGACCTTGCCCTTCTCACCTGCGGAAGTAATGGGAGAAGGGGTAGCAGCCTGCTAGTTTCACCTTCAGGTCACTGTAGTCCTGCTCGCTCCACACCTGGAGAACAGTGGGATAGGCTGAGAACAGTCACGCTCACCTCCCAGGCTGGGAATGGGTGCACTTGGAACACAAACTGCTCTCACCTCCTGGAGCAGCACCAGGTCAAAGTCTTCCCGGCGCAGCGTGTCCCCGATGAGCCGGACGCGCTCCTGCCGCCGCTTGCTCAGGTAGCGGATGGCCCTGCCAGAGAGGGGTGACAGTCAAAGCCTGGGGAGGACAGGGTGATGGGGGCTGTCAGGGCCCATTGTGACCCGAAAGGAGGAGAGAAAGAGGGCTCCAGTACCAGCAGAAGCACGATGCAGATGGGAAAGATGGGAGGGGAAAGGGCCATGCGAGGACATGAGGACAAGAGGGATATGCAGGGAGGCTGTTTGGGGACAGCTTCTCCTGCCTGCAGAACTGAGGCAGCTCATCCTTGCTTTGGGTGCAAATGGGGGTTTTTTCTGGGGCTAACAAGCTCAGAGAGGACAGGAGGCACTACCCAGCCAAGCACCTCATGACCCTCTGGGGCTGGGAGAGTGGTGTGACTCCAAAATGAAGGCGACATGAAGGTAACCCCAAGGCGGGACCCCCCTCCCAGTGCGGTGCCCCCATCTCCACCCACACAGCCTGGCACAGACCTGGGGAACTGTGGACTCACCAGCAGTTGAGGTCGAAGATACGGAGGCGCAGGGTGGGCTCTCCCTCCATCATTTCTCGGGGCTTTGCGGGGGCTGGAGGGCAGCACCGGGCAGAGGGGAGACCTGCAGGCAGCGGGTTGGAGTGACAGCCCTGGCGAGCCGGTGCAGAGTGCAGGACAGAGCCAAGGAGACAGGCTGGGAAGGCGGAAGTGCTGAGCCAAGGCAAAGGCCAGGAAAGAAGGAAGAGTGCTCGGGGTGCTCCAGGCCTTTCCCCTCCTTCTCTGCACGCAAGGACCACCACGAACCCCAAAATGCCCCCATACAGGGATCCATGTACCCAAACCACTCATGTGACCCTTCATCCAGTGGCTGGGGACACCGGTGGGCCAGGGATGGGGTACAGGGATCAACCCCTCTGCCTGTCAGTGAGCTGTGTTCCAGGATGGACTTTCACCCTGGTTTTTAAGTAGAGCTGCGAGGAACGGACATGGGACACCGTCACACACCTCCCCACTCGGAAAGCCCACGGATCTTTTTCGAGACCCCAAACCTCGGCGGAACCAGCAGCTCCCGAGCAGCCCCAGCTCTCCGCCAGCCCCGCTTCTCCCATGCCTGACCCCGTGAGATTGTCCAGTTTCCGGTTTAGAAGCGAAAAAGAACAACCCCGGAGCTCCAGGATGCCGGCGCGGGCAGCCGGGCTCTGCCTGCCCCGGCGGGACTACCGAGCGGCTCATCCCGTTCCTGAGCCGCGCTAATTAATGCCGGCGGCTTCTACCAAGCCTAAACCCCCAGGGGCGCTCCCCGCTCGCCGATGGATGCGGCAGGCGGCGGGGACAGCAGCGGGACAAGGAGCGGGACGGGACAGGGACAACAGGTGGAGCCGGGACAAGAGCGGGACAAGCCGGGGAGCGGGGAAACAGAAGAGCGGGGAGAGGAGCGGGGCAAGCGGGGGAGCGGGGAAACACGAGCATCGGAGCTGCAGGAGGAGCGGGGACGGCAGCGGGGCAAGCGGAGGAGCGGAGCAATAGGAGGATCGGAGCTACAGGAGGAGCGGGGACGGCAGCGGGGCAAGCGGAGGAGCGGAGCAATAGGAGGATCGGAGCTACAGGAGGAGCGGGGACGGCAGCGGAGCAACAGGCGGAGCGGGGCCGGGAGGAGCGGGGCGCGGAGCGATCGGCGGAGCCGAGAGCGGACCTGCAGCGGGCCGGGAGCGGCGCGGGGCCGCGGGACTACGCGTCCCGGCAGGCAGCGGAGCGCGGCGGAAGGGGCAGGACCGGGGCCGGGGCCGGGAGGGAGAATGGGGCCGGGCAGGGTGGAGGGGCTGTGCTGGGTGTGACGGGGCGCGCCGGGCGTGCGGGAGGGGTGGTGCGGTACGGGCGGCTCGCAGGGCGGGGGAAAGCGGCCGGTGGTGAAACATGTCCCCTGAGTGTAGGACGGGCTGTGTGTACCGAACAGCCGAGGTGTTCAGTGCTGGGACAGACCAACCCTCTGCGACCCCCTAAAACGTGTGTTCCTGAACCCAGCGATGCTGCGGGGCAGCACAGGGAAGCGTCTGCCATGGCCAACCCAACCTTTCCCAAGCCAGCCCTGCAGCAGTGATGCAAACGAGAGCAAAACACAGCTGGAAGTGGCATCCTGGTACCCAGGAGAAGCGTCACCCAGCCAAGGGGTTGCAAGGGACATTGCAGCTCTCATAGTCCTGGCTGTTGAAGAAAATCCCAAGAAAAAAACCAAGAACTTCAGAACTACTTGAGCCAACCCATGAACAAATAATTTTAATGTTTTTTTTTCAGCAGACTGTAGTTTTCTCGGAGCTCCACAGTCTCCTCTCTTTGAAGTTGGACAGATACAGTAAACACAACAAATATATGATACAACCCATCACAGCTGGATTAAAAAAAATACACAAAAAATATAATACATAAAAAAATGGATTTTTAACATTGTGGACTGACACAGCTCTAAAAATGGTGATTGTAACCCTGGTAAGCTTTACAAAGTCTTTAAAAAAATAAAACAGTACTTCATGTGAAATTCATAAATACACTGGAGGAGAACGGAGGAGCTGGGGGTGGGGGAGTTGAGAAAGTGTCTCTGGGATCATTACTAAACCCCAGCCAGGGCTGCTGGGGGCACCAGTCTGTGTGCGTGGGGTGCAGTGTGAGCCCTGGGCTCGGTGCAGGCAGGAGGGAGGGAGGGATGGAGGCACAAACCGGTCCAGTTAACGAAGAGCTTCGTCCCCCATCAGGGCTAGGAGCGGGGCATGCCTGTGTTTTATGGTGGGGGAGTTTTCATTCCCAGAGTTTTATATCAGTGAGTGAAACGGAAGAAAAAAAAAAACAAACCAAAACCCCACAAAACAATAAACAAACATGCTACATACAAGAACTTGGCCAGAGAGCCCCAGCACAGCCCCGGCATGGTAAGCCAGTGTCTGGCCTTGGATTTTTCCCTCTCTCTTTCCCCCCCTGCTCTGTCTGCCCTGCTCACAGCAGCCGCCTCAGTCCAGTCCCACCACTGAGCCCTTGGCCCAGCACGGGGCTGGGGTGGCTCTGCCCCATCCCACAGGGATGGGTGGCTTTTCCCAGCAGCAAGAGGTCGAAGTCCCCATGCCTCACAGGACACGTGGCACCAAAGTGGCAGCCAAGACGCTTTCCTGAGCTCTGGGGCTGTTCCTGCTCCTTGCACTGGCAGCATTCAGCCTAAACCTGTGCTGTCCTCCTCCCTAAGGGGCTGCAGCGCCACTCGAAACACTCCTGCCCTCCTTCCCACTGCCTTCACTCCCCTGCCAACATGAGAAACCCATGCAGACCTGGCCACCTCGGGCTCCCTGTCCCCCTGCCAGCCTCCTGCCACCCTGCTCCCTGCCACCTCTGTCCCTCTGTAACCCTCCTGCGCCCTGGGGTTGCTTTCCCCAGACTCTGCCCTTCCAGTTGCAGCCTCAGGACTGGGCACTCTGCCTTGGTTTACTTTGGGCTGCAGCCACAAAAATACCTCCAAGCTGGCCCAGTCCCTTATCCTGGCACCCCTCCTGTTCTCTGTCCCCTCTCTGTCTTGTCTTCTCTGTCCCAAACTATGCCCACTGACAGCCTGGCCCTGCATTGCTCAGTATGTTTTTCCCTGCACAAGTCACCTCCCTGGCCACTTCCCACAGGATGCAGGCGAGCAGACAGAGCAGTCTGGAACAGTCATCACAGAAAAAAGGCAAAAAAAGGTGAAGGAACGAAAAAAACCCCAAAACAACAACAACAACAACAACAAAAACAACAAC
>WEKY01061362.1:564510-578176 GCA_013390045.1 Picathartes gymnocephalus | reverse complement strand
CCACCCCGATTGGCCCCCTCCCAGCCTCACAGCAACTGGGCCCTCCTGGGGGGACACACACATGGGGACAGACAGGGCCAGGTGCCACGCAGAGGCAGCTGCCCCTTGGGGTGCCCGTGCCAGGCAGGAGCTGGAGGGTGGGTGACAATGGGGGTACCCCTTGCACAGCCAGCACGGCACCCTGGTGTCACCCTGAAGTGCCGAGCACAGCTCCCACCCCTCCTGCCTCCTCGTTAGCACCTAGCAGGGGCCAGGTCTTACAGGGTGTCCTTTAAGCTCAGGTGAGATGACACCTGCAGAGGGGACCCTGCTGCTGAGCCCCAGTTTGGGGGTAACACCATCCCCCTTTGCATGCCCTGCTCCTGAATCCCATCCTCTCCCCACCCCCCTACCCTGCCCGTGGGAAAGAAGCTCCTGCACCCATCCTGCCTCACATCGTGCCCCAGGCTGCACCCTCACAGCCATCCCTGTGCCCACGTGCCCTGTCCCTTGTCCCCTTCCCTGTGATTCATCTGGACCGTGCCATTCCCTCCCGAGAGGGCACGTCCTCCTCCAAATTACCACATTCCCCAAATTCCTCTCCCCTGACACCACCACGTGAACCAGTTGGACAGGCTGGGTTAAAAATAACCCATCCAGCAGCCGAGTGTAGCAAGGCCCAGTGTGCTCGTGCTGGGTCCTGGCTCCCCGGCTCCCACCTGCTTTGCCACCCCCGCAGCGCGGCAGGGGCTGGCACGGCCACGGGCACCCATGGAACTCCCATAAAGAGGGGTGGTGAAGGAGAGCAGAGGCACTGGCACACCTTTATGCTGCATGCTGGCATTGCCTGTGCTGCCAGTGCCCCGGGTATGCTCGGTAATGCCAGCCAGGGGTCCTGGGGGTCCCAGTGGGGAGGTGCTGGGGAAGGTGGGGGGAGATGAAAGGCAGCCGGCAGGGGCTGCTGCCTCTTTAAGCAGCTGCCAGATGTCTCTGAAAGGCTGGAAAAACCGGTTGGGGCGTGCTTCGAAGGGCCAGGCTCCCCGGCGGCACTTCAGCTATTCCCGGAGAAATCCAAAAAATGCACACGCTTGGGAAGCCCTGTGCTCCCCCGCCTCCCCCTCACCCCGCTCCTCCACCAGCCCTGATGCCGTGGGTTGGGGACCCTGGCAAATGGGGCGGCACATGTAGCTGGCATGGGTGCTCTCCAGAAAGCCTCGTCCCTTCTGCCCCTCTCTACTGGCACTGGGTGAGCCACTGCTGTGACAGCACATCCTGGACAGGTGTATTTTGGAGGCTGGAGATGAAGATGCCAGCCCTGGTCCTGTTGTCACCACAGGATGATGGTAATATGGCAGCCTGTTCCTGACTTTGAGGTCACTGGCCCTTGGGAGTGACATCATGGGCTGTGTAGGTGAGGAGGAACCAATCCTTACCCTGGCAGGGATAGGGAGTTTTGGGAGCCACCAAAAACGAGGCTGACACCTCCAAAATCATCACTCCAGTGGGGCTGACCAGCCCCGCTGCCACCAATGAAGTCACCAAAAACTGAGCAGGATGCAGGTGGCCCAGGGTGGGTGAGTGACCCTTGCCACAGGGTGCTCTGGCCACCAGGTCCGGTTGGGGAAGGTTTGGGTTGGGATGTGGAGGCACACGGGAGCAGGAGGGCTGGGGCTGCCCTGGCCCCGCAGTCCCGCGCCCGCTCCCTGCCCAACAGCTTCACCAAACCAGTCAGTCCGGCAGGGCCGAGAGAGGGAGGGAGCGCGAGGGAGAGCCAGTGCAGAGGGAGGGGACACAGGTCACTGCCACCTCCCCAGTCTAGCTCTGGGATGAACCCGGGCCAGCCATGCTTTTGGGGTTAGGGGATGCTCGAGGGTGATGCCCCAGCGTGGGTTTGGAGCAGGAGGTTTCACCTCAGGCCTGGCCTCCCCATCCTGCCCGGTGCCTCCATCCTGCCCCCATCACTCACCGTACATCTTGCCCTCATCTGAGAGGATGATTTTCCGCCGGCCGCAGGGTGGGTAGATCGCCAGCGCCTCCTGGAAGCTCTGCTCGATGTCTGGACTCCACACACCCTCGGCATCATTGTCCAGACTCTTGTCCATGCCGTCCTGGCCATCTTCCCGCCCCTCCCCGGGGCTGCCGCTGGCGTTCCAGCTGTTGGACGCTATGGTGCTGGCTGCTCTGGGCTCCGACCCCGAGCCCCCACGGATATGCGACAACCTGCTGGGGCACAGGGGACACCTGTCAGACCCAGGAACCCTTGCTGGGGGCATGGGGTGCAGTGACAGCATGGTTCCAGGTCTGTTCCTGGCCCTTGCCCTGTTCCCACTTGCACCCAGAGTAGCACCTCACTGTAGGGCATCAGACACACAAACAGGCTTTCCTTGGGGGCAGAGCATGATTTCTATGAGTACCCCCAAATCCAAGTCACAAGTGACCACACAGGATCCACCCAAATAAAGTCTGGCAAGGAAACTGCCTGGCTACTGTATTATCCATACAAGGAACTTGGGCACAGGGTGTTTATGGCTGACACCTCGGGACAGGGTGGCAGCAGCCCCACAGCCTGTGAACCCTGACCCTGCCAGCACCCACTGCCAAACAGCAGTCTCTTTGGGCAAGCTGGCCCAAAAAACACCCTTAGGCCTCAATATCCCGGTTCCACCATGCCTGGCAAAGGCAGAGCTGGGATTTGAAGGGAGATGATGAGCAGCTCCAAGCCAGACCCCACTAATGGGAACCAGGTGGCCAGAGCCGTCCAGCAGCCCTTCCCCTGGTACCAGGAGAGGCCCCCCACCCTGAGGATGCTCAGCTGGGGCCCTGGGCCCTCTCCAGCTGGTGGGTGATGCTGGGGAGCCTTCAATCCTCCTCCTCTTCCTCCTCCTCCTGCCCAGCTCCCAGCGCAGCGTTTCAGTGTTTTGCAATAACATGTTTGGCGGCAGCTGCCGGCGGTGGGAGCGGAGAGGTGTCTCCTGCGCCGCCGCGCTTCCCGGACGGGCTGGGAGTGTACAAAGGTCTCCGGCACAGACATCTCCTTTTAAAGGAACTGCTGAGCCCGCTGGCTCAAGAGCGCTGCGAGGCCTTGCTGCCTCTTTTTTTTTTTTTTTTTTTTTTTTTTGTTTTTTTTTTTTCCTTTTATAAAAAAAGAAACTTAGCCCCCCCATCCCTCTCTCCCTCGTCGCGATGTGATGTCAGCCCCTCCGGTCCCGCCGCCCGTCCCTGCCCGCGTCCCCCCCGCTGCCGCTCCCCCTCTTGCTGAGCACTGTGGCCAAATAAGGAGAACTGGATTGTCGGATCGAGCCAGCCGGCCAAGGGAGGGATGGCGGCAGCGGTGCCGGACGGGCCAGCGGCACCCCGGCTGTGCCTGCTGCTGGGGGCTCCGTGGGGCAGCCCCTGGCTGGGATGGAGGGTCCAAACCCAGCAGGGCATTGGGGATGGGAGGGCAGGGGAACACCAGGACCAGGCATTGCACAGGAACAGTGAGGGTGGCATATGGGGCCAGGCCCAGTGGGACCCTCACTCCCCCCTGGAGCCCAGCAAGTGCATCAGGGCTCTATCCCAGTGGGGCACCTACACTGGGGTGCAACTGCCTTGGTGCTGAACCCCGGCTGTTTCACAGCAGCCCAAGACCCCCTGGCAGACCAGGACCCCCAGACATGGGGGAACCTGAGACTCCTCAGCTTCTGCAGCAGCCCAAGACCCAGCAGCACCCAAAGATCTCAATGGTCTCAGACCCCACAGCAGCCCCATGACAGCCGCAGACCCCTCAGCACTGTGGCAGCTCAGGAGCCCCCAGTCTCACGATATCTCAGTCAGGGACCCTGCAGTCTGGTGCCAGCCCAGGACCCAGCAGCATCCCAGGGCCCAACAGCACCACAGGGCTGCCATCAGCTCACCGTAACAGGGAAAAGCCCCAAGAGCTGGTGGCAGAGGGTGACTTTACAGAGACTCACAAGATCCCTTGCCCTCCCCAGCTGATGGGTGTTTTGGGGGCCAAGGGAAAAGCTGTAGGGCTGAGAGCAAACCCACGGGGCTGGCTGCACCACTGCAGGCAGTTTGCCCAGTGTCCTGGGTCACCGTGCCAGGCACTGCCTGCACAGACAGGGTGACGGCTGACCCCACACCCTGCCTGTGACACACGTGTCCCCCTCCCTTGGAGGCCCCCAGCCCCCTCCCACCCCACTCCCCCTCCAGCAGGGAAATCCCAGCCCAGCCTTTTCAGGGAAGCTGGGAGAGGAGGGAGGGTGATGCTGGGGCCCCGGCCAAGGTGCGAGGAAGCAGCTCCTCCTCCTTCTCCTCCTCCTCCTCCACCGAACCTGCTTTTGGCCAGGCAAAGACATTGGATTTCCTGGAGGGAGGGTGCATGCACCGCGCTGACGCAAGGCACGGCCGAGTGCCGCTCCACCCTGCCCTTACAAAACACCAACAACAGCAGCAATTAGGGAACCGGCACGGCTGGACGGCCTGCGGAGCCTGTGGCCAGACCTGCTCAGGGCAGGGAAGGGGACCGGACCTGCCAGAAAACATGTCACCGGCTCCTGCCTCCCAGCTGCTCCCCAGGGACCAGGGCAGGAAGACCACCCCTCCCACAGCACAGGCATCGCTGCGGGGTTTGGGGATCCCAGGACCACTGACCCACATCCCCAGGGGATGCTTGCCCACTCTGAGGATGCTCACCACCCATGAGCGGGCATGGTCACTGACACCCACGCCAAGAGGGTGTCCCCACATCCAGCTCACTCACCCTTCACACCCTGAATTTGTGGGGAGGATACACTCCAGCCCACAGCTTTACAGGGTGATGGAGGGGGCTGCACCCTTGTGAGGTCCCCCAGTGGACGCAGTGCCCACAGCAGGCAGGGGAGGATGGCTCCAGGGCAGCCCTTATCTCCCTGCGAGGTCAAGGCTGCCCAGGAGACTGGGACGGTGTTCCCACGGCTCCCAGAGGTCGGCCCCAGCACCACGTGCGGGGGACGGGAGGGAAACCTGGGGTTTGAGCAGGCAGCAGGCAGCTACCCTGTTGGGAGAGCTGCCTGGGGCTGGGGACCCTGCTAAAGCCACAAGAAACCTCTTTAAACCCTGCAAAAGCAAAGGGGGAACGGTGCCTGAGAGATGGGTGTTTTGTGGCAGGTGAGGCAAGGAAACACTTTGGAGGCAGCGTCTGCAGTCAGAGAAGCACCGTGGCCACCCTGTGAGTGTCAAAAGGCAGGAGCAAGGTGCTGCTGGATCCAGCACAACCAGCTGTGATAGGGATTGGGTCAGGGATGTGCAGGGTGGCACAGGGGAGAGCACTTGGGCTGGGAGCGTGGGGACATTGTGACACTGGCAGAGGTGCCCGTTACCCCCACAATGCCCCTGTGCACCCAGCCCTCATCCTTGTCCCGTGCTGCCGAGCTGGGAGACAGAATATTCCTCTTCCCCAGCATGGGCGGCCCCAAAAGCATCATCCCATGAGGCACAGCCCCAGCAGCCCTTGCACTGCCCCAAACCCTTGTGTCCCGCCCAAACTGGGACAGGGGTGGTGGCTGTTGTCACAGCATCTCCTCAAACCACCTGGATTGGAGGGCATGGTCACCAGCACTCGCTTCACACTGGGGACTGCAGCACAGCATGTTCCCAGCTGGCACTGTCCAGAGGGACAGGTTGTGGGGCAGAGCAGCCCCAAGGACTCCTCCTTACCTGAGGCTCCCCCAACCCATGGCAGGGGACACTGGGACAAAAAGACTCTGCAAAAGTGCTGGGGACACTGCAGAGGCAAAGAACCCTGCACAGACAGGGAGCGGGGTCCAGCTGCATCCTGGCTCCATCCTGCCTCCCCGTGCAGGGGGCCCAGGGCAATCCAGCCCTTCTCCCTCCCCTCTGCACCCAGACCCCACGGCAAAAGGATAAAAGTTCATGACAAGCCCGGGCAGGATGAGCACAGAGCAGCTCAGCCTTGCAGCGGCTCAGTGCCGCCCGCGCCAGCCCTGTGGGGGAACATGAGACTGCTGTCACCCCCTCCCCGTCACCCTGGCAGATGGCACCCACACTTCGGAGGTGAGGGGGACATGAGCCCCCATCCTCCCTAGTGCTGAGTGTGCAGCCCCTGCCAGGGCTGCTCTGTGAGACCCCAAGGCCGAGGCTCTAGGGCACCCCAGCTCCTGCGTGTCCTGGCACACAGGGGCTCAGTGAGAGCGCAGCTGGGCCCTGATACAGACAGTGATTTGTAGGCAGGCAGAGGCTTTCCGTAACGTGCCCCTCGTTTCAGGCAGGGCAGTGCTGGCTGGGGGCCGTGTCCCTGCTCCTGCCTCTCCCCACCTGGCGACATGGCCGGGAGGAATGCTGCCCACACCAGCTGCACGGCCACCAGCTCTGCAGAGCCCCTCGGAGGAAACCCAAAAGCTGTGGAGCTCCTGGGGGACATCAGCAAGACTACAAGGGACACCAGCAAGACTACAACACACTGGAGAAGATGTTGCCCTGTCCACTGCAGTGCACAGAGCAGGATGCTCTTGGCTCTGCCAAGGATGACCCTGCAGCTCTTCACAGAGCTCCTTGCCCAGGGACCCTTTGGGAACACTGTGCCCCATTCCCACAGGGAAAAGCCATTCTGGCTGGCATATGGCTGTCCCAGGGACAAGCAGAGATCACCGAGGCGGGTGGCAGCAGCCGAGCAAGACACAGCGCGGCAGGAGGGCGGTAAAAGGACGTTTGTTTACATTGAGCTCCTCTTCCAAACAGCTCTCAGGCTGCGGTGAGGGATTCCCTGGCTCGAGGAGGGAAGGGTGGCCACCCTGCTCTCTCCCATCCAGGTTTGCACCTCCTGACCGGCCACGTCTTCTCCAAAGGGTCCCCTGGCACAGTCTGGGGACCCAGGTGCTGGCAGAGCCCCCAGTGCACCAGGCCAGCTCCCCATAAGACAGCCCAACTAATTTCCTCCCCTCTATCACTTCCTGTCCCTTCCGGCTTGGCGGGCGGCTCAGGAAGCAATCGGAGCGAGGAAACCGCAGGAAGCCACGTGGCAGCATCCCAACAGGGTCTGAAGAACTGCCAGGGCTGCCCTCGGCCTCCCCGCGCCCCCCAGCTCCAGCTGGACCCCCACAGCCAAAGGGTCCCTTAGCTCCCAGCAAAGCCCTGAGCTTCCAGCTGGCTGGGATGTGGCTGGTCCTTGCTCAGCGGTGCGAGGTCGAGGGATGCTCAAACCCTCGTCCTAAAGGGCTGTGGATGAACAAAGAGAAAATGGGAGAGATTTGCTCCCAAAATATTTAGACAGAGAGGAGGAAGGGGATGAGGCAAACCCAGGGCACAGCTCCCTCCTAATGGCAGAATCACAGACATCCAAACCAACCCCTCCATCCCCTCCTCTTCCCACAGTCCTGGCAGGGTGGCAGAGCTGAGTTTCGGCTTCTGGAGGACCTGAGCCGGTTTTGCTCGAGTCTTCAGGCTCAGGACCCGAGGGCAGAGGACAGACGGACACTGTAACCCAGCGTGCCTCCCTGGCCCAATTACGCTGCCCTGCCCAGCCAGGACGGGGCGTTTCACCCAGCAGCGCATAAATAGAAAGCTTTTAGAGCATTAATTGCTCTCTGTGTTATGAAACGAGCTGGATGGAAACAACAGGGTTGGAGTTGCCTGCTGGGGCACCCAGCCACCCCCATGCCATCCTGTGACACCCCCGGTGCTGGTGGCCCATGGCAGAGCCAGTGCTGGACACAGCACCCACTGGGGACTGCTGAATTTGCCAAAATACATCCATCCCAGTATGTCTCTCCCTGAACATCCCCTGTAGATGAGCTCGGAGTGGCCAACAAATCCTGAGTCCTTGGGAACACCCAACTTGTCCCAAGGGGAAGCCAAGGGTCTCTGGTGTCAGGGGAGCACCAGGGAAGCCTGGGTCAGTCAGTTCTGTGCCTGCAGTGGGACAGTGTTCTACCACTGGGGCCAGCCAGGCATGCCAGGGACCCCAGCAGCCCTCTGACCTGCTCCTAGGAGAAGAAACACCTCCACAGAAGGGCTCCAGGTGCTGCTGACCCCATTTTATGCCATTGCAGCAGGGCCAGGGAAAACATCACCCAGGGGACCCTACCAGGCAAGGAGGAGGAGGAGAAGGGGGAGGAAGGCTGCAATGAATTTCACACCTGCCCCCAGCCGCCTCCGCCCACGTGAAACCCAAGCCTGCCCAGGCAGCAGCTGTACCCAGTGCCCGTGCTGTGGCACCCACTGGAGCACAGGGCTAGCACCGCCTGCCACATTCACAGCTCCCAACCAGACAGACCCCGTGCGATGGGGGGTGTGAGAACTGACTGTGGGGGATCAGTGCTGAGACACCAGGCAGGGTGGCTGTCAGGCATTACCACCCCAGCCAAGACACGGAGATGTCCCTGGCTGCCAGAGTCTGGCACAGAAAGCGACGCAGCGCTGTCACCCGGCCACTGTCACCCCTGTGAGGGGGCACGCTTCCCTGCCCTCCTGCAACGAGCTCAGAAGCTCAAAGCAGTGCCCAGTTGAGGTCCTGCAGGAGCTGCAATAGCAGGTACAGGCTGCCCTGCACAAACCCCATCAGTGACTTATTCCCAGAAAGCGATATTTTGATTTAGCACCATTTTACTGCTGCCACCCCAGACAGTCCCAGCGAGCAAATCCTCGTGCATGCCAGGAGCGTGCTGGGAGCCCATGGCAGCTCATCGCCTTCTCCCAGCATCTCTTGCCACTGCCCAAGCCGAGAGCTGGAGACGGGTACAGCGACTCCAGCTCCCGCAGATTGAAAAATTGCTCTGGAATCCTCGGGAAGGAAAACTGCTAAAAATACATGAAGGCAGTATTCTTGGTAAAAGAAGGAGCTCCAGCGAGGAGCATGGCCCAAGAGTGCCAGGGAACCCCGCACAGTGTGTTCGACCCCTGCCCAGCACACTGATGTCCAAACACCGCCACTGGACCCTGACAACGCTGCAGTGCCACCCAGGCAAGGCTGTGAGGGGACACAGCAGCCACTCCATGCAAGAACTGGAACCCAAACTCATGCCATAGCTGGGCACAGGTGCTGGCAAGCACGAAAGCAGAACCCTGCCCAACTCATCCGCCAAGCGCGCGGGCACAAAGCCGGGCAGAGAAAAGCAGGGTCTTGGACCAGACCTTCTCTCCCGGACTGTGAAGCGCCCAGATCTTCCTGCTAATAAAAACCCGACGCTCGGTTGGGTCGGGAGCTCGCATGCCTGCGTGCGGGTGTGCTTCTTCCTAAACCCGAATTGCCTAAGCCGGCGGGGGGGAGGCAGGAGCTGGCTGCCTCTGGGGGAAGGGCGGGCGGCGAGGAGCTGGCATGGGAACGGCAGCCCATCCTCCACGCACCCGCGCCGCTCCGCGTCTGTAAACTTTGAACATCTTCCGGAGAGAAGTTAGTGGCTATTGTGAACAGCTGGATCTAATTTTACGAGGAGCGAGGAGGAGACAGTTGTGGGGAAATAATAAGGCTTGGCGCTCCCAGGCGAGGATCCCCGAGCCCGGCCAGCCTTCCTGCCTCCACCGCACTCCGCCGGGGGAGCGCTGGCGAGACGGTCACAGAGAAACTGAGGCACGGAGCAGCGCGGGGCTCACCCGCCTCCTGGATAACGCAAACCGGGAATCCGGGGCTTTGCCCCTCTGTGTGTTTCCCCGGACCCACCGCCCCTCCAGCAGCCGGGGCATCCGTAGGGGCACGGCTCTTCCTCAGAGCAGAAAACTGGGCTGCCAGCGCAGGGGCCCCTTGCCAGCCCACGGCAGCATCTTCAGAGCCGGGGTCACCCCGCGCTCTCTCTCGATGCTCGTGGGCACCGCGGTGCGAGTGCGACACCTCCCTCCAGCCGGCTGCTTCCCGTGAGGCTCTGCCCACCTCCTAAAATTAGCTGCAGCCCTGCTGTCCCCTCCCCGGCCACCCCCCGCAGCCCGGGGAGCTCTGCCAGCACACGCTCCGGGTCCGTAGCGATCCCCCGGCAGCAAAGGGGGAAGGGGATCGAGCAGCCTCCTCCATCACTCACACCTCGCCTGCCACCCGCCAGCCAGCGCTTCCCGGGAGCAGTGCAGCCCCGCAGCCACCTCTGTGCCTCTGGCTCGCAGGAGTGTGCCCGAGGGTGAGCTCTGGGTCGGCTTTATAGAGCAGAGACCCAGCACAGCTTGTGACACACCCAGTGCCCCGCTGGGAGGTGGCAGCGGTGGGCATGCTGGGTTTCGGTGCTGCTGTTGTCTCGTGGCAACAAAATGGGGGACTCTGGGGGCATTGGAGCATCACGTCTGTTTGGGACCGGATGGGGGGACGAATTCCATCGGGATTTGCACTGCCAGGATGGGACATCCCCCGTGTGATCAGTATTTCCCCGAATCCTTCACCCACAGGATCAGCTGCACCAGTGTAGGGCGCTACGTGAACACTGTCACCACAAGGCCATCATCTGCCAACCCCAAGAACGAGACCATGGGGTTCACGGCCTGTCACCTCCAAAGGGCTCGGCCACGCGTGCTCATCAGGAAAGCCTGCCACGAGCTGCACGGGGAGCCCAAAATGCCACCAGCACCACATGACCCCCTTCTCCCACCGCCACGGCCAGGGGAGTGGCTGACCGGCACCACGAGGAGCTTTTCCCGGGGCCCCTCACTCCCGTTTCACAGGCGGGGAAAACTGAAGCAGCGGGAGCTGCAGCAGCATGTCCAGACCGGCAGCAGCATCCGGACGTGCGTTATCGCGCAGGGGGGGCCGCGTGCCCGCTGCAGGCTGGTGCGGGGCACGGCCCCGCCGGCTCACCCCATCATTACCTTCCCTCCCTCCCTCCAAAAAAACATTTCATAAGTCGCCACGTGACGGTGGCAATAGCGAACGCCCATGCGCTTCAGGTGTCTGCCCCAACCACAACACGCAGGTGCCTGGGCTCGGCTGCCGCAGCTCCCGGCTGGGCCCCGACCCCAAAAAAACACTTTGGACAAACAGCTGAGAAGGTCAAGGCTCAGCCTGGCCGCTCGGCAAATCCCCCGTGGATGGAAGGTCCCAAAATCAAGGGTAGTTGGTCATATCCCATCCACCAACGGTGCTCAAGGCGATGTAAACACTGTGGCTGTCCTGCCAGCCCCTTGCCACAGCCATCAAGGATTTAATGACAGAGGAAAGCTCCTATAGATCGAACATTTTTTGGAAAGCATCTGTCCAATTCAGTGGTGGATGGAGAGATTCACACCTCATGAAGAGCCTCAGGATGGCTCTTGTCACACAAATCCCAGCAGCAGCGCTGGTTAGGGCTTTGCTGCCCCTTCTCCCCTCTTCCCCTCCATTTCCCACTCCCACAGACAGAAGAAACAGCACTAACACAGCAAAACACATTTCTCTCCCCACCAATAGCCCAAAATTGCCCGTTTATGCCCTTTCTGACTGCTGCGTGCCTGCACCCAGTCTCACCACCGAGCTCACCTGCCACCAGCCTCGTGCTCTCTGTGTTTGATGGGAGCTGCGCGGTTACTTGCTTTTTAATACATTAATTATAGCTGATTACCACTGCCACCCCCACCTCCTCAGTGCCATGACCTGCTCACACACCGCCAGGAAAAGGCTCCTTCCTTCGGCACAGCGCCAGGGCCACCAGGACTTGCCTCCCGACCCACTTGGTGGAGGCGAGATGGGGATTAAATGGCGATTAAAAGGAGATGCTGTTTCTGATATCATGATAAATAGCCACCACATGTCATGGCAAATGGATTGCAAGTCCCTTTTATTGATGGAACTGGAGGATTCTGCTTTGCATGAAAGAGATATTAGATGCTGGACGACTGCTGAAGAGTTGTGCTGTCCAAAGCATCCCGGTTGAAACATCCCCCTACTCTGAGCTGCACCCCAATGCCGCAGTCACCTCAGGCAGGATGAGGCTCTTTGAAATACCTGGGTGCCATTTCTAGAAGGTGGCTGGACCCGCTGCTTTCAAAGGGTTATTCCTGTCAGAAAAGCCAGCATGGTGCCAGCCACGTGCCTGCTGTGGGGAGGTAGCTGGCTGCTCGAGGTCCCTGGGGATGGCAATGCCCCCCTGTGTCATCCAGCTATGAGGAGGAGCTGCTCACCCCACAGCCATCTTACGCCTGTTCCCATGGGAATCCTGGCCCTGTAACACCCAAACAGGGCCACATCCAGTGCCTTGTCCCCATGCGACAGTCATGCTCATCCTCTCTGGTGGGGAAGTGCTGGGACACTGCCACATGACCATCACCTGCCCTGTCACCACCAGGGTCCCAGCCCCCTACCCGTTTCTCTCCTGGCTTCACCACTGAGTGACCTTGGTGAGACCTCACCCCTCGCCCGCTTTGGGGACTCTCTGCCCTCCATTCTTGGGGGAAATGACCCCCAAGGGGTGTGGGCTGTGAGGCCACAGAGGCCCCAGCACCAGCGGGTGCATGGGGGGGCTCATCAACCTGGCAAACCCCAATTCTCCAGTCGGCATCACGGTCACCCCAACACCGGGGGGAGGCTGGCAGCCTGGCTGGCAGGGCCCCCCAGGGTGGCCGGGCACTGCCAATGCCCTGACTCACGACACGCACGTACCCGCGCGGGGTAAAGCGATAGGAGGGGAGAGAGGATGCCGGAGCCCAAAATACCCCAGCGTGCCTGACACAGGAGATTATCGCTTCGCTGATGGGACGATCGCCCAGCCCAGCTTGTCCTGGCTCCCTGCAAAGCACCAAAATCCCCCAAAACCTCTGCCTTCACCTTTCCCCCTGCCACTCCACGCCAGCCACCCAACAGCAGTGAGTGGCTGCAGGGTGCCCACCACACCAGCAGGGCCACTGGTACCATTTCCAGCTGGTTTCTCCCCAGACTGGGTTTTTTCTCAGTCAACAGAAGCCAAATGCATTGTATAGGGCCTGAGTGGTTTCGGGGGGTTGGAGGTGGGTGGCTCTGCGAGGGCTTGGCCGTATTTTCCTTCCAAGGGGGTTAAGGGGGAAAAAAACAACACCAAACGCAAGGAGGGTGTAAAAATAAAATAATAATAATAATAATAATAATAAAGATGACACACTGCTGAAAATTATACATCTAATTGCCGCCTTGTTAGCAATGCACCCCTATGACGAGGCACAAAGTGTTTAGCATACAGTCAGTGCACGGTCATCCCCTACATGCGTGTGACACACATGTAGCGTGACACGCGGGTGACCCCGCACTTCACCCAGGACCCTCCCGCGCCGCTTCCCCGGGGGGCTTCGGCCGGGGCGGGCGATCCCTGTCCGTAACGTCCGGCGCCCGCCCCGAACGCTCCCGACGTGCGGGCACAAGGCCCCTTTGTCACCCCGGGGATGCGCCGCGGGGGGACTCGGCGGGGACCGGTGCGGGGGCAGCGCAGCCCCGACGGGGCGGGAGCCCGGGGACCCAACGGGGGCGAGTGAGAACAACCCGGCTGTGCCCCCCTCCGCACACACCCCATCGGGGGGCGTCGGGGGGAGCCCCGGGGGGAGGCACCGAGCTGCCGGCTGGCGGGCGACGAGGGTTGGTGCGACCCCGCCGCCCCCCGCCACCCGCCGGGGCTCGGTGCAGGCGGAGGGCTGCGGGCCGGGAGGAAGGAGGGGCTGGAGGAGGAGGAGGAGGAGGCGGAGGAAGGGGGGTTGGGAGTCTCTTCCCGGCGAGCGCTTACCTGCTCCGTGCTCCGGAGGGGCTGGGCCGGCCGCGGGTGCCGGGAGCGGGGCCGGGGCCGGAGCGGGGCCGGGG
>WEKY01061362.1:548876-564449 GCA_013390045.1 Picathartes gymnocephalus | reverse complement strand
GGGGCCGGGCCGGGCCTCCTCCTCCTCCCCTAACCTCCTTCTCCACCTCCTCCTCCTCCTCCTTCTCCTCCTCCTCCTCTTCCCGGTCCTTCCTCCCGCCCGACCCTCCCGACCTCCCCGTCGGGGCAGCGGGGACTTGGGACTTCCCTTGCACAGGGAGGTTTTTTTTTGGGGAAAGGGCAGCACTGGAGTTCGGCTCGGCCCGGCCCCGCGCTATGGGAGCGCCCTCTGTGAGCCTTCCTCACCTTCCTCCTCTTCCTCCTTCTCCGTCCGGCATCCCGGGATGCGGCCCTGGGATGCAGCCTTGGGCTGGGGTATGAAGGTGCTGCTGTCCCGTCTTGTCCCGTCCTGTCCGCAGCCATCAGGGCCATCCGTGCAGACCTTCATCCCCTTCTGCACATCTTCATCACCCTCTGTGCTTGCCTTCATCCCACTCTTCATTCTCGCACCCCTTCATCACCTTCATCCCATGCTCACTTCCATCCCTTTCTGCACATCTTCATTGTCCTCTGCACACTATATTGCCCTGCCACACATCTTCATCCTCACCTCGTCTTCATCCCCCTCCAAACACGGCCATCCCTCTCCTCCTCCTCACACACACACACACAGACACACACTCAGTCCCCTGCATCCCACCAGTCTCCAGATTCCCCATTTCTCCCAGACACCCACTCCGTGGTGCCCAGGGTGGGGATTTCAGCCCACACTGTTGGGATTTCTCAAGGGAATTCAGGGAGAATCCAGGCCATGGTCACTTCCTCTGAGTGAGCTGATGGATGGCAACGTGCTAAGCCACAGCAGGCTGATCACATTCAAGCCCCTGGCCATGACCCAGCCTGACCATCAGGAGCTGCAGCCCCAAAAGGGGTAAAACCCCCAGTCCCCCTGGCCACTGGGCCAGCACATGCTGCAGGTCTGTGCCACGGTGCCCAAAACCTCCAGAGATAAATCAGGGTGAGAAATCTTCCCAGCGCCCTGCTTGGAGAAGGGATGTTCTTTGCATCCCATTGCTTCTAGAAACATATTTTTCTAATTTTCATCATGAGCTTGGTTATATTCAAGCGTTTTGGGACAAGACAGCCAATGCTTCAGTCCGTGAAGTGACAGGCTCTGAAGCATCCAGCGCATTCAGCAATTGTGTGTGATTCATAAAGCCATATCGCATTCTTCCACCCTTGGCCTGGTGCTAACTTGTAAGAAATCTGGACCAAAAACTGCAACAAAATGGCTGCTATTCTCCAAGGGCTGTTCAGAGCCTCGTTACTCATCCCTTACTTGGGCAAAAATGACATTGAGCGCTCCTGGAGATGACAGCCTTAATTGAGTTCAATAGGAGTTTAGGCTGAGTAAGGCATGAGCAAACAAGTGTGCATTAGCCCATGAATAAAAAGCCTGATCCACAAATGTTTAGGAACACTTGTAACGCTGAGCAGGGCAGCGCTGAGGGGGTCACTGCTGCTCTGGCCTTGCCATTTGGGTAGGGGTCTGGCTTCACATCCAGCACAACTGATAGCGATGCTGCAATGAGCTTGTTCAGGAGTGCAAAGATTCAAGGCTGGCTCAGTGGTTTGTTTCCATTCTGCCTCATAATTTTTATTTCTTTTCCTCCTTCAGAAATCCACAACCCTTGTTTCTGCTATTTTTTTTTTATTTTTTATTTTTTTTTTTTTGGTCCACTGGTGGGAACAGCAACTTCCTTTCTCAAATTATAATATAAAAGAGCTGCAAGCTGCAATGCCATAAATAATATTTTCTTATGGCCAGAACATCCAAGTCTAGGCAAAACACCAAGAACAGCTACAACATTGTAAAACTCCAACACTTCTCCAGAATACATTCACTAATTAAAAAGTGACTCCTTTCAAAAAGCAGTTGAAAAGTATTGGCGTTCCCATTGCCGCCTGTCGCTTGCTGCACCGAGAAAGAGCCCATCCTGCAAAGCCACAGCTGAGCTAACCAGAAATGAGTCTGCCTTTCCTCTAAAAAATGTTACCAAAATAAATACAAGGGAAGGGGGAGGAAAGAGAAGAACACCTCGTCTCAATCAGTTCTTTAATTAATTAAAGTATCGCCTCTTCAAAGCTGGAGGGAGATCCCCCAGGGCTGGAGCCATGGCAGCTTGCTGGGAAGCAAACAGCTCCAGCCCTTCCACTGCTGGACAAGGAGTTTCCCAGCGCTGGTGTCCCCTCCCAGATCCCCAGGATGTACCAGCCGTTCCCTCTTCAGGCTCCTGATGCCCGCCCGGTGGGGCATTTGCCTCCTGGAACCCGTGGAAATATCTGTCAGCCCCTCCAAGGGAGCAGGGGCTGAGCCTGTGCTCAGGACTGGGTGCATGGAGCCCCCCAAACCCCCGGGGTCTGGGGAAGAGGGAGCAGTGATCTGGTGGAGAAGAGCCCCCACATCCATCTTCCTGCTCAGCTCTGGACCAGCATCTTTCCACTCATCAGCGTGGGATGGGGATGAAGCGCTGAGAGAGCAGCCAGCTCTGCAGTGACACTGGTCCTGGCTGGGATGTGCTGCTCAGCAGCGAGGTGGGGCCTTATTTCTTTCCTCCCCTTTGCCTTATAAGCATCTCTGCAAAAATAAAACGCATTTCCCAGGAGATTCCCCTTGAGGAGCTGACGACAGTCGCTTCTGGCCACTGGCCACGCCTGTGTCCCTGCACGAGCACTTTGTGGGGTTAAATCCATGCCTTCAGCACCAGCCCAATGCCAGCCCCCCTAAACTGAAGCTTCAGAAACCTCGAAGTCTCACACTGCAGGGAAAACACGATCCCAGGCGCTTGAGGGAACCCTTTCTCCAAGGAATACACACACTTTGGACTCAAACACCATTGATAAGGCTCTTTCTTTTTTTTATCTTTCCTTGCAGTGAGCATTCCTTTCACACCCACGCACACCCCAGCATCCTCAGCCATTGGTCTGCCGGCGCATCCGTCACACTTTCCGCCGGCCAAAGTAGATACACATTTCAACTGCTTCCATCCCTCATCTCCTCTGGTGTTAACAGCCAGCGCAAACAAAAGGCCCCAATATCCATCGCCCTATTAAATTGTTTTCATTCGTTTCTTCTGCCACAGTTGGTTTGCGTTAGAGGGTTTGTGTAAGGGATTTCGGGTGGGTGGCTGGTGCGGTGGCTGCTCTGAGATTCGGGGACACTGCATGGGACACCCGTGGCAGGGATTTTGCTCTGCCACGGATGACAGGGCAGGAAACCTGAGGGGTTTGCAAGCAACAACGGGCAAATGGAAACGTTTTGGGAGAGGGGAGGAAGAATCAACCTGGGGAGCAGCTGGGATAACAGCAGACAGAACCTGGGGAGCCCAAACCCCTCTCTCTTCACCCTGCTGCTTCTTTCCTCCTTGCACTGGAGGAAATGGGGACAAGTATTAGCTCAAGCGTTAGCTGAGCTCGTCCCGATTTCAAACAGATGTTGGGTTTGAGGCTGGATTTGGGCAGAAAGCTCCTGCTTTTCCCACATTTGCTGGCCATACCTCGCCAGGGACGCCGGCCCCAAACTGCTGTGGCTGGTTCTCCCTTTAGCTCACAAGATGTTCTCTGAGCTCGCTGCATGGGTAATGGATGATGTCCCACGCTGGCTGGCCTCTCCCCAAGCTGTCCACCTCTGCCTATCCCACCACGAGCATCTGCCCATGAATCATGGAGCCCAGATTCACACAGCTGGGGAAAATCTCCACTCCCATCTGCAAAGCCACTGGAGCAGATGTGCACCAGTGCTCCAGCAGCAGCTCGTGGTCCCCCTGTCACTGTCATCTGTCCTCAGCTCCAGGCAGACAGGCTCGGGTCACGGTGATGTTGCGACCCTGCCCAGAGAGGGTGAGCATCCCTCTTGCACAATCACATCCATCTCATCCATCCGCTCCTCAGCCTTTCTGATGCAGCTCCTCTCAGCTGCATTAACCTGGGGGGCTCAGATCAACCCCACAATGGGGGAACAACCCCTTTGTGTCCTGGCAGGGAATTCCAAATGGTCCTGGAGTCAGTGCATGAGCTGAGCAGGTGAGAGAAACAGCACCAGAGAGCTGAGGATGGTGTTTCAGGGCTCCCTGGCACGTCCCTCTTTTTCTCACCACTGAATTAATCAGATGTGGGACTGTCTGTGCAGCCAAATCCTCACCCCGTAACTGGTGAAACTGGGGGCACGAGCTGTCCTGCTCCCCCTGAGCCGCCTCTCTTCAGCATCTCCCCTTCCCAGTGGCTCCCTGCAGCTCCCCACCACTCTGAGATGGGATGGCACCTTCTGTCCACCACCTCTCATGAACAGAGAGCACCAGTGAGGCACCTGTGGGGACACCCAGGGCACGTGAGGTCTGGAGGGGCATTGCAGGTTACAGGGGCAGCGAGTGCTGAGGGCACGGGGAGCTCTGCAGGGCCTGTCTGGGTGCTGAGCGTGACTCAGCACCGCACCACACCTCATGAGTCACTCCACTGCTTCCTGGTGCACCCTGAGTTTTCTCTTCCAGGTCCCTCCTGGCAGCACTGACCCAGCTGGGCCACCTGCCAGCAATGCCAGCTCTGCCTCACGTGCCTGCCAGCCCTCCTCAGCTGGCACTGTCACCCCTCGGCACGTGCCCGCGTGCTGCCGGTGCCAGGCTGCTTAGGGACCCAAATCCCCAGCATTTTCGGGGCACTGGGGTGAGACCCAGTGGGTGCAAACACACCACGGGCACCAGCCATCGCTGGCGCCAGGGCAAAATGAGGCAAAAGAGGGGTTTTGTGCCTGGTGGGCAATGAGCTGGGATGGGGGTCTTTAGCTGGGAGCTTAGGCAGAGCCCGCCTGCATGTGGGCAGGGATGAGGAAGCACAAAGTGAGGAGACCACCTACCCCCTTCTCACCTTAAAAATACAAACCATAATAAAAAAAAGCAAAAAAGCAGGGGGGATAAGTTTCTAGGATCTGAGTCCGAGAAATGTCTCAAAGGGATGAGACAGGGATTGCAGTCAGCCTCATCTGCTGAATACACCCCCAGCCTGGCTCTGCCATCACCCCAGCCCAGCGATTTGTCCCCAGTTTGCCTGAAGAGGGTGGCTGCAGCTGCGTGAGCATCCCACAGCACTCAGTGGGCACCAGGTGCCTTGAACCACCCCAGAACAACCGTGACTGCAAGAAGGTGGAAACTCAGGGAGCGGAACAGGACAGGGACGCAGGAGCATCCTCCGGGCAGTGGCAGGCGGCCCCGGTGGGCCCGGCAGCCCCGGTGGGCCCGGCAGCCCCGGTGCAGGTGCTACTCGCAGGCCAGCTTCCCGTCGAAGCTGGAGAGGGCGATGGCGAAGGCCTGCACGGCACACAGGGGGTAGTTGTAGTCCATGGTGAAGGCGTCATCTGCCACACGCCCGAACTGCATCACGATGTAGTCGGCTGCGGGAGAGAGCAGGAGCCACTGGGGTATCACCTGTGCACCCACCCCGCCTTTTCCCAGACAGCCCACGCAGCAGAGGCCAAAGGAAGCTGCCCACGCGCCCCCACCCAACCTCTGCCTGTGACTCCTGTGCTGGCTGTGCTGTACTTCAGCACAGATCACCAAAACCCATCATTTTCCCATTGCATGGACCGTGGCACCCTCTGGTCCCTCCGGCACCCCCCTCCCTGGGTGCCACAGCCCCCCAAGGGACAGGGACCCCACTCACCCCACCCCCCCCAGACCGTGGGATCGCTGCTGCTGGAGGGCGGGTGACAGGAAATCTGTAAAAATAACCAGGGGCCCTCAAGAGGCTTTTTCTGTCCCGTAACCCAACACCCCGGAGGCCAAGGGCTTCTGACTGCACCGGACAGGTGACAAGCGAGCGGCCACATCCAGGCAGAGCTGCTGCCACCCCTGAGGGACTGTCCCCAAGGCACAGTGCACACCAGGATGAGCCCACCAGCAGTGTGGGGTGTGTGCTGCGGACAATGTTCTGGGCTGAGTGGGTGGCTGTAGTGTGATGAAGGGCTCAGCACCCCACAGGATCTGTCCTTGCCCTAAATCTCTCTGGCAACAGGAGCCCCACACCCTGCCCCTGTCAGGCCCCAAGGGCAGCTCCTGTGGGGTGCTTGTCTGGCTTCATCCCAGATCCAGCAAAGGCAAGCAGGACCCCAGAGCATGAAAAAGCTAAACCTCAGCCAAAACAGTGGGTGCTGGGGCCAGCTCACGAGGCAGTGCTCCCCCACCCTATCCCCTGTCCCATCCCAGCCCCACGTACGGTCACTGCTGTGCACGATCTGGAAATTTTTGACGGAGGCGTGGGTGACCCGGCCGTGGAAATTGAGGACGTAGGACTGGGTCTCGTCGTTCCACACTGGGGCTTTGTTGTGCAGCTCGATCACGTTGTCCATGTTCCTGTTCTGCCATCGCATCAGGAGGCCGTCGTTATCCTGGGGGAGGGGCAAGAGGGGGTAGCGCAGAGTTGGGGTGACCCCTCCAGAGCCCTGCCACCTCCTGGGGCTTGGCCTGGGGGATGCTCCCTAGCAGTGCCCAGCTGGAAATGCGTATCTCTGAGAAAAAAAAGCCAGACAACATGTCTCCCACCCCCCAGGGACACCTTGAATTTCAGGGACACCTGAAAGTCTCTTCATGCCTCAAGATGGGTAAAAATCCAAGGTGGTGCCCAGCAAACCCAGCTCTCAAGGAGTTTCCCCCAGTCTGGCCCCAGACTCACGTTTCGGGGCCGGATGGGCACCCTCTCACAGTCAGCATTCATCCCAGGGATGATGACAGTCATCTTCCGGGGGCCTTTGAACCCTAAAACATTGGTCTCCTGCAAGAGAAACCCCATCTCCAAAACCAGCAAGCACCGCGCGTTACAGCCTCTCACTGGGGTGGGCTCGGGGGTGGCTCCAGCCCGCCCCACATCTCTGCAAGCCCCGGTGAAGGGTGCAGGGTGGGAGCCCCTCTCTGCCTGCCCGGGAGGGGCTCCCTGTGTGGCTGCTCTTACGTAGACCACGGCCGAGAGCTCCTGGCGCACGTTGGACCAGTCAGCGTTGGCCCTGTCGGGGTTGGCGCCGTTGTCGAACACGGTGAACCTCGTGCCCATCAGGTTGGATCTGCAGCCAAGGGTGGCAGGTGGCTGTGGTTGATGCCACTGAGTCCCCTCCAGCCCCTCCGTGACCCCTCTCCAGGCACAGCCTTGGTTTTGGTCTGGCTGCAAACCCCTGGTGCTGCACCCCACCAATGCTGACTTTCTCACTCTTCAGTGATTTTCTCGGGTTCAAGGCAGCCCTAAATCGGGGTGTAACAGGGTGCTGCCACCACGGGGACCCCCAGCTTTGCTGTGTGGCTGTTGGCAGTGCGGGCTGGGACTTGCCAGGCGCCTTTTCTAGCCATGACCTGTCTGCTGGGAGGAACCGGCCGAGCTTGTTTTCCCCTCTTGGCCCCCCACCACTCCTCAGGTCAGACACAGCAGTGGGAAATGCTGGATTTAACATCCTGTGTGCCCCAGCCATGGCTTAGAACAGCCTGTAAGCCATGGAGTGGGAAGAGGGTGCTGCAGAAATGGGGTGCCACCAAACTGGGGTGGCACCTCTGCTCCTACCTCAGCTTCCCGATGAAGTTCTCTCCACCTCGTGACAGGTCAGTGGGGTCAATGGAGATGAGGTAGTTGGAGGTTTTGCTCTTCTTACGCTTCCTCCCAGCAAGGAGGAACACCTGCTAGAGCAGTGGCACCGTGTGGGAATGGGACACTCACTGCCATCGCCACTGCTGTTCCCAGCTCACCCCCCAACAATTCACTGCCATGACCTTGAGCAAGTCATGAAGATGATCCCCAAAATCCTGGCTGCATTACGGGGCAGGAGGAGCTGAGGCCAGCCCAGCTTTAGCCCGGCTCTCTAGCCACTGTTAGCTCATCCCAGGTACCATCCACAGGGGCATTTCCCGGGAGGAATTGCAGGAGAGGGGAGCAGCCTCATTCAGGACGCACAGCGCAGGGGGGTACAGGCGAGCATCCCCCCAAACTCTGAGGGTGCTCCCTGGGATGGATGCAGAGCCCCAGGAGTCTCCATGCCCCCACCCCAAATCACCTTCTTGTCATTGTCCAAGTGAAGGTAATAGGTGGGGTAAAGCCCCCTGTCCATGCCCTTCTTGTCCCGTGTCACCCGGCACTTGACGGTCACTCCCTGCGGCGCCGGCTGCAGCACGAACTCCTCCAGGTTGTCCACCTCGATGACAGGGGACGGGGGCCTTTCCTCCTTCTGCTGCTGCGTGGGAGAGGATGGTGACCCCAAAGCCCCCCTCATTTCCCAGATAATTGCCCCTTGCTATCCATCCCCCCCGGGCTCTGCAGCTGGTGGCTTTGGGGGAAGAGCCGTGGTGGGTCTCACTGGGGGATGCTGCAAACCTCCTGACCTACCCTGAGGGGAAGAGCTGCTCTCCCCTCACCCCGAGGGGATCCCCGTGGTCTTTTGTACCTTCTTCGATTTCTTTGCTTTGCCCTTCTTGTTGGAGTTTTTCTGCAGGGTCTCTGGGGTCTCCTCCTCACTCTCAGCCCCTTTGGGAGGAACTGCGGGCAGGAAGAGGCGGGGGCACAGAAGGGAGAAGATCCTGACACCACTGAGCCCCCAAATCAAGCTCAACATAGACCCGTGCCAACATCAGTGATTGTAGCCTCCCTCTTCATGGCCAAGCTCACTGCACCCCCAGAAGCCCTGCCAGAACCCACCAACCTCCAATGCCGGGCTCTCACCTTTCTTTTTGGATTTTTTCTCTTTTGGGGGGTCCCCACCAGTCTGGAAGAGGGATGCTGGGTTTTTCTTCTTCTCTGACCTGATGGGTTTGGTGCTGGAGTCGGAGTCGTCCTCCTCATCACTGCTGGTGGCAGCTGTGAGGGACATGGAGGACATGGTCACACAACACTGGCTGCTGTTGGCTCAGGGTGATGCCATCAGGCAGCAGAACTGGCTGCCACCCCCTCCTGCTCATCCCATACCTTTCTTCTTGCTTTTCTTCTCCTTCTTCACCTGGAACACGGACATTGGCTCCTTCGTGGTGCTTTTGGCAGATTTGGCTTTGCTGTCAGGGTCACTCTTGTCTTCTGCTGGGACAGAGGAGCTGATGACTAGCCAGCCAGCAGGATGGGAATGGACAGTGGGGGGGACAAGGAGGTGACAGGGTCAGAGCAGCAGGAAGGGGTGAGCTGGGGGGAGATCACATGGGGAGGGGGCAATGGCTCTGCAGCCCCCTGAGCCTCCCGGGACAGTGACGGGTACGGGTGCAGGCACTTCCCTCGTCCCAGCAAGGACAGATGCCAGTGGCAACAGAGCTGGGCTTAAGCCATCCCTGTCCCCTGGGCACTCACCCTTCGGCTTCCCCTTCTTCTCCCCCCCGCCCGAGAGGGGCTCTTTGGGAACCTTCTTCTTGAGCTTTTTTGGCGGGTTTTTATTCTCCACCTCTTCTTCTTCTTCCTCATCATCCTCATCCTCGGCCGGCTCTGCCCAGAG
The DNA here is from genome assembly GCA_013390045.1 of Picathartes gymnocephalus. Lineage (NCBI taxonomy): Eukaryota > Metazoa > Chordata > Aves > Passeriformes > Picathartidae > Picathartes > Picathartes gymnocephalus. The sequence goes on along the minus strand of WEKY01061362.1, from coordinate 555,014 downwards.
GTGACCACGGCATCAGCCAACACGACGTCCTTTGGCAGCGGGGGACCCCGGCCCGGAGGTGAGCGAGGAGGGGCTGGGAGTGCCCAGCGCCGGGCACGGCGGCCGCAGCCACAGCGCCCTCCCGCGGCCGCAGCCTGGCCGTGCCGCTCACGGGGCCGAGCCGCTTTTCTCTGCAGAGGGTCCGGGGACCTGCCTGCCACCACCTTCCCGGGGAGCGTGTCACCCCTTCTCCCTCCTCCCCACCTCGATCCCAACTCCCCAACAAGGCAATGAGCGCAGGTCCCCTGCCACATCCCTGTTTCTCCCAGGTCCGTAGCTGGGTTTTAGCCAAAAAGCTCTGCCGGGGATGCGCAGAGCCCCAGCAGACCCTGGGAGCACCGACGGCGCCACGGGGACATGGTGCAAGGGGACACGGGGTGCCACGAGCGAGCGCCTGCAGAGGGGTGGGTGTTGCCCCCGCACCTTGTGGCTTCTTGGGGCCCTTGGCCGCTTGGGAGCGGGCAGCTGGGCTTTCCTTCTTCTTCCGACGCTCCTTGGTGAATTTGGAGGAGGGGTCCTTATCACTCTCCTCCTCCCCCTTCTCCTCCTTCTTCTTCCTCACCTTCTTCACCCCTGCGCATTTCAAGAGATGCCCACGATGGAGAGCGCCTCAGGTGCGGGATGGGGCCCCGGCGGGGCCTGGTTCTTCCCCTCATTTCCATGGGAGCTGTGGGGGATCTGTGCTCACCCTGTGCTGGGGCAGGGGGCTCCTCTGCAGCCCCCGCCTCGCTCGGCTTCTTCATCCGCGGCCGCCGTGGTTTGGCCTCGGGCTCCAGCCCAGGCTCTTGCCTCTTCTTCTTCAGCTTCTGCCCTCATGGATGGTGCTGCAGAGGCGGTGCTAGCCTTAAACACCTTTTCCCTTTACCAGGCATCCCCTGCTCGTACAGCACTGGGTCCCTTTCAGAAATTCAGCCAGATTTTCCCTGGCCCAACAGGGGAGCAAGGGACATTCTCCAGAATAGGGACACTCACACCTTCCAAGGAGTGACTTACCATGGGGCAGCCCCCGAGGAAGGCAGAAGGAGGAAAACAGAAAGGACTGTTAGCAGACAGCCAGAGCATCTGCCCTGGGACAGCCCCGGAGATGAGGGATGTGATGATGGTGCTGCTGTGACACCGTGTCAGCACAGAGGGACAAATCACACTGTGGCCACAGGCACCCTGGCTGGGAGCCACTCTGGGCACTGATGGCCACTCTGGGGACCTGAGCTGGGACAGGGGACATAGGGACGGGCAGACAGCCTGCTCTGTCACCTCCATCTCCTCTCACCCCTGCAAGAGACTCCTGTCAATGGCAAGGAGGTCAGCAGGAGCAGGGAAGCAGGAGGATTACACACAGCACACCTAATCCTGGTTAGCTGGGGCTATAAATATCCCCGATTTACCAAACACAGAGCATGTGGGTCAGCACTTGGATCTGGACAGGAGGTATTTGGGGAGTGGGTGTCAGCTCAGGGCTCTCAGAAAGTGATCTCAGCAAATCCAGATGCACCAGGGCTTCCACTACCTGACAGAGCATCTTCCTCTTCGCAGGGGTTTCGCTTCTCCTTCATGCTCCAAGGCGGTGTGTGAAGGTGTTTTGCAAAAGATGGGATCCTGATGGATCCCAGTGAGAGCTCAGGACTGTGAATTTGGGGAGGGGGAGCTGGGGGCTCCATGGTGAAGCTGGGAACTGGCTGCTTTCTTCCGTGTCATGAGCTCACACGGAAAAGCTCCTTTGCACCCCCTAATCCCTTAAGCAGCTGTGGGGTGGGCAACCACTCCCTTACTTAACAAAGCCCTTCAAGGAGGAGCTGCTGATTAAAAATTAAATTGGTTAGTGGATGAAATTGCTGCTGAGACCCTTCCAAGGCTGGGGGGGCACCTGGGGGCTGTTCCAAAATGCAGGGAGGGGGTTCTGGCTTTCAGGGTCATGGCCTGGGGAAAGTGAGTCACGGTTTACAGCTTAACTGAGGGGCTTAATTAAAGTGTTATTTAAGAACTAGGAACCCTCCTCATGGGCTGCCTCAAAGTGATGGAGGGGGGATTCAGAAAGATGTACAAAAAAGGAGGAACTGTGGAATTTTCTCTACCCACCTGCTCTGGAGGGGGTTCCCAAAAATCTCATGCCCTCACAGGCTGCAACACCCCAATAGAGCAGCCCAAGCAGCCCCAAATCGGCCTTGGTGTGGACTCTGGGGTTTGAGGGTCTCTGATGTCCCCAGCCCTCGGGGACAGCCCACAGCAGGGGATGGTGGCACATGGGATGGAGGGGAAGGATTTCTCCTCACCTGTTTGGGTTTGTGCTGTTGGGGGCTCCCCGGCTCCTCACTGGGGCTGTGGGGCACAGAAAACAAAAGGGTGAGGGCTTTCAGCCCTCCACAGACCCCGGGGGCACGAGATTGCCCCGGTTTTTGGTAAAGTGGGAAAGGTCAAGCTTTTATTTGGCTCCAGAAGCACTTCCCCCTGTCTCGACTAGGTCGAGCTTGTCCCACATCACCCTTCCTAACAGGGAGCACAGGACAGGCTCTGCCTTGGCCGAGGGGGACAGCAAGCAGCTTAATTTGGGGATCCCCCTCTAACAAACACTCTTCCTCTCTGTAAGTCAACGAGCATCATCCCACCAACCCCCAAAGCCAAAACACTGTGGTAAAACTGCAGTTCACTAAACTGCATTTAAATAGAAAAAAAAGGAGGCAAAAAGCGCTGGAGGAGAGGGGAATCTGCCGGGGGTGTTCGGCACATCACGCACCCCGCACTCACCTGTCGGCAGCCCAGACCTCGCGCAGGATCTCCGTCTGCAGCGGCATGGCTCCGGTACGGCACGGCACGGCTCCCTTTGTCCTGCCTGCCCTGCAGCCCCTAGCAGCCCAGGGCCACGGCCATGGGGTCAGTCTCAGCCACGAGAGCCAGAGCGGCCTCACAGCATCGGCCCGGCCGCCTCCGCAGGTCTCTGCGGTGGGAGGAGGAGAAGGGAAAGGAGGAAGAGCAGGTGGAGGAGGTGATTAACTTTATTTCTCCTGAAACTCGGTTAATAGGATTGCAGGGGATGTCAGCCAGGCTTGCTGGGAGAGCAGCTGGGAGGGGAGTAATCACAGGAAAAGGGGGTTCTGCAGGAATGCAGGGGGAAAATCAGACCCCGGGGCCTTTTTGGGGTGCACAGGTTCCCCCCTGACTTTGTGGGGTCCCCAGCACAGTACAGCCACTCACTCCAGTGGGCAGAGGAACGGCTCTCTCACCGTTTTTAGGGTTATCCTTCCTGGGTGTTTTTCTTTTTCACCCAGGAATGTCTTCTTGATGAGTGAAGAGCAGGACGTGGGCTGTTCCGTGTGAGCTGTGCATGGAAAGCCCATGCAGGGGAAGGCAGCACCCCTGGCTCTGGGTGGTGCTGAGGGTTTCTGTACTGACCACTGCTCTTACCCCTGTCCCGAGGTCTCTTTGGATGTGTTTCATAATCTCCTGCTCATGCCCCACCTCCTTATTGCACCACTTAACATTTAACTCTTAATATTCCTCCTCAGAGGCCCCCACGGATGCTGTTGGGTTGCAAAGCCAGACAAGCCAAGTGTCCCCAGTGTCCCCACCAGACCCTTGGCCTTGCCCAGCCCAACACGGTCCCCCCAAAACCCCCAGCCCGTGCTTGGTGCCACTAGATGGCATTTGAGCACTGCACACTGAGACCCACCAGCACCAGGAACTTCTTAATCCTCCCTACAAAGCCCTCCTGGTTTCCCTTTCATCTCTAAACCTCATCTCATCACCCACACAAGCTCAATTTCTCCTCCAAGGGACAGAAAATCACCAAGCCAAAATAAATGAAAAATCTGCTTAAAACAGGGAGCAAGCCCAGAAACTGCAAAGGAAGTTGGTTCTTCTGGGTTTTTTATCTCCTGTAGATATTGTTTCCTATGGAAAATGTGGCTTGGGCTGCCCCCAAAGGACTACTTTGCCCTGCTGCAAGAAAAAATAAAAAGCCCACGTTTTGCAGAGGCCCTGGGTCTCGCAGCAGCCTCCAGGGAGGTGCATCCTGTGGTGGTAGAAAACCCAAGACCTGGATGAGCAGCTGGAGCAGCCACATGGATGCTGTGCCACTACTGCAGGTGGGAGAACAGATGGGCTTGAGAAACGATCCTTCAGGTACCACCTGATGGGACTAGAAAAGAGGAATTTTAACCAAATCTGGCTTAGTCTCCCAAGATTGTGGAGGTGGGGGATAAAAGATGGGTGGGCAGTCCTGACATCCCCACTGGCTCAGCTTTCTGCTCCCTCTCCACTCTCAGCCAAGGGGCACAAATGACTCCTCCACCCCCACAGCTGACTCCCAGGAAGCCCCCTCTGTAAGGAACATGCTGGAGGTGGGGGAAAAAGCATAAGGATAAACGTCCCAGGATGGAAAAACCGTTGAGACCCTCAAAGAGCATCCCTCAGCCAGGCATTTCCAAAGCATGGATTGCTGGCCCTTCACTGGCTCTCCAGAGACCAATGGCCCTGATAAAAAGGGGAAGCTCCAGTTCTTGGAGACACCAATAATTCCTTAAACTGCTGAGGCATCTCCCCCCGAGGAGCACACACCCATCCTCCCCACAGCCACCCCACGTGCTGAGCAGGATCCAGAGAAAGAGGACATTTTCTTTTCCTTTTTCTTTCAGTTGTTTATTTTCCAAAGGGGGTATTATTACAGAGACAGGAAAAATAACAACTGGAAAGCTGTTCTCATGGGGTAGTGACAGTGTCCCTTTAGGATGGAGAGGGCTGATGGTTGAGGGGGCAGCAGCAGCTCTGGTGCAGGGACACAATGCACCCAGGACCCCCTCACCATGGGAAAGCTGCTCAGTGACAAGCCCATGACACCAGCTCAGACCCAGCCACTTGCTTTCTGAACCATATGTCAACTTGCTCTTTTATTTTCCCCATGTACACATCCCAATAAAAGCAATAAAACTCCCATTTAAAGCCAGGAGCCAAGGGATGGGGGCGCAGGCTGTGGGTTGAGTGCCTGCAAAGCTGGACAGGCTTTTGCTCTCTAAAGAAACAGGAACCAGCTCCTTCAGAAGCGTGTGTGCCCCCCTCCCCAAACAGTGCTTTACAGACTAATGGTGTCCCTGCACCCCGGGGCTGCAGCAGAGGCCACGTGGGTCCTCATCCTGCCTCTGCCCTGCAACTCCTTTGGCCACAGGCACGGAGTCAGCAGCAGACAAAGGCAATTCCTGCCCCCAGGACTGTGCTGGAGACAACCAGAGGCAGCACTGCAGTGTACAGGGAGCATGTCCCACATGCCAGCTCCTCTCAGAGGACCCAGCGTGCTGTGCTGAGAGTGGTCACAAAGCCCAGGGAGCTGGAACAAGCTGTCTATGGAAACCTCCCGAGAGCCAAGAGGTTTAATTTATTATTATAATATCTTTTTTTTTTTCTTTTTCCTGCAGTTTAAATGCTATTTGTTCCACGTGCTGTGGTCCCATGGTGTCCTGCCGCTCCTGCTCTGCCCCCAGTGCACCCAGGGCGGTGGGACGGGGTCGCTTTTCTTCGCGAGGTGCTTTTTGCTTCCACAATCACACAAACTGTAACAAGCTTTACAAGAAAACACTGGCAAGTCCCAAGGTTTGGCAGCAACCTTCTTCAGTGTGGGCCGAGGGCACGAGGCTATCCCATCCCCTCCTCCTCCATCATACGTGTCCTTCTGCCTCCTCCCCTTCAGCACCAGGAGTTTTCGGTCCTTTTTCACAAGCCGCCTTCTCTGCTGTTTTTTCCACCCCAGTTTTGCTGGCAGCCTCCTGCCAAACAGCAAATAAAACACACTGAGCTGGAAACAGGAGAGGGAAGGGGCAGGCAAGTGACAGGGATGCTGGGAATAGGCACAGGCAGTCGAGCCTGGAAGGGGAGAGGCAAAATTGCACCCCACAACTCCCCTGTGCCCATCAAACAGTGCAGCTCACACAGGAGGGTTCTGTTTTCCTGACTCCGTGGCTGGTAGAGGTTAAAGCTCACCAGCTCAGGCAGCTTTTGGGGAAGGTATGAGATCCTGGGAATGATGTGACTCACCTCAGCAGAAGCAGGGCACTGACACAGAGTGTGGATGGATGGATGGATGGATGGATGGATGGATGGATGGATGGATGGATG